>JXCR01147441.1:22056-66012 GCA_002079205.1 Phalaenopsis hybrid cultivar | reverse complement strand
ATATATATATATATAAGTGAGGAGAAGCTTGAGGATATGCCGAATCAAAAATTGGTTTCGTTGGACCTACCTAAAGGGAAAACCTAAATAAATCCCTGAACTTATATTTATGGATTAGATCTTTTACTAGTAGTGTTCTCATGAAGTTCCTATCATTTGAATATTCTATGTAACTTAATATTACAACACATAGTCATTCTTGAAATGAATAGAAGACTAGAACTCTTAAACTTGATGACTAGATAATCTTGTAGCTATAGAGTTCATTTAAATACTTGAATTTTTTTCTGAAAATCTCATTATATTATTTATTTAAATCAAACTTATTGTATTTCTGAATTGAAACTTTTCTACCATAGATCATAACTTTTATATATTACTAAAATTATTTGAGGATAAGTAATAGTTAAGTTTGGGAGATTTTGACCAAAGGAAAATATGTTGAGATTTTCATACATATTTTACACTATTTTTGATGATATTGCACTTTAAAGAAAGGTATTTTTGATGTTTTATTGCAGGAATGATTAATTAGGGTCATTGGGGCAAAAAGATGCAAAAAGGAGCGAAATTGGAGCAAAAAGGACCAAAATGTGAAGATTTGAACTAGGGCACCGACGACGAGCCCAATGGCGCCGGCGGCGAGAAATTCCTAAGACTCCATATTTAATGACTTAGAAAGCCCGCCGATGGTGCCCTCGAGGTCACCGATGGCGAGATCGGCGGTTATGTCCAACAATACATTGGATGAGGGCAAATTTTGGAGGGATGCTCAGGCAACTCTTGGGAAAACTCATCCACATCTTGAAAGAGAAGACTTTGGCCAAAAATAGAGTGTCCTGGAAGTTAGAGAGGTTTCATTAGTGTGTAGAGAGTTTACTAGAGTGTCTAATTGTGAAGAATTCTTCGAGAGATTGTATGAGTGGAGGAAAAGTGAGAGATTTCTTCCTCCTTGTTGCTTAGAAGAGGAATTCTGTGTGCTGTAAAGAAAGGAAGAGATTTGAAGGAACTTCGAGGAGTTTGTTTGGAGAGAAATTAGAGATAAGTGTTTTTTACTTGTTATAGTTGTATTTATATATGAATTCCGAGTTTTGTTGTGTCTTCGCCATGAGTTCTGGGTAGTTTTCTCTGTCTTTCTCCTTGTCTTAAGATTTGTAAAATGGTGATTTGAATTGGTTGAGCCATGAAAATTTTAAAGAAGTTGTGATGATCTTTTCACTTCGATCTTAATTTACTTTCAATCTGGCCAATTGATTTGTTAAAATATGTTGAGTTTTACAACTAATGTGAAGATTACATCCAAGATTCAGGGAGGTCAAAGCCCTTGGAAATTAGGTGCAAATAAATAGGAAAATAAAATTATCGGGTGTAGAATTGGAGATTTTAGAGTGATAGACTAAAATCCCCAATTCGGTCCTATCGTTTGGGTGCTGAAGTGTAGATGTTAGCCCTCAGGCGAGGGGAATGTGGGAGCTCTGAAGTGATAGCCGGTATCCTCCCAGCCTAGCCGCAGATTCAGTAAACAAGCGTAGGATTAGTCAATGTTCTTTATGTCTGGACCAAAGGGTAAAGAATAGGTATGCTCCTATTTGTCACAATATCAATGTTCTTTATGCCTGGACCCAAGGGTAAAGAATAGGTATGCTCCTATTTGACACAATATACATTTGAACTAATTCACTTATCCATTCACTATAATTTCTTGACAAGGAGAAGGATGATTTCTTATATATTGAATATCACAGTCCATTCACTATAATTTCTTGACAAGGAGAAGGATGTTTTCTTATATATTGAATATCACATTAAAAACCTCAATCCATTCAATATAATTTCTTGACAAGGAGAAGGATGCTTTCTTAGATATTGAATATCACAAATTAAACCTTCCATTCACTATAATTTCTTGACAAGGAGAATGATGCTTTCTTATATATTGAATATCACATTGGAATTCACTATAATTTCTTGACAAGGAGAAGGATGCTTTCTTATATATTGAATATCACATTTAACTAATTTATTAGTATAATTAGTTATTTAAGAGTTATTAAAATTACATATTTATTTCAATTGTCTATTAATGTAGTATAATTAGTTATTTAAGATTTATCAAAATTACATATTTATTTCAATTGCCTATTAGTGAGAGATAAGCAATTTGAATTTCATTATTGCGATTAAACTAATGCTTTTCTAAAATCCTAGTTCGTAGTTCTAATATTACTCCCTGTGGGATCGATATCTAGGACATCATTAGAGCCCTATATTACTTGAGTGATACGTATACTTTCATTGATAAGTGTGACTTTACCAATATTGAACATTTTATGTATACATCTTTATTGAATCTATAACCGTTGTTGAGTTTTTGTTGTCGTTGCTGAGAAATTAAGTCTTCTAGTAGCAGTATTAATTACTTGTATTTTTAAGCCTATATAAAGTTGTTGTCACATAAGCAAGGTGACTCACCACAATTTTAGATTTATGAGAGAATTGAAGATAAGGATGCTCATAATGCAGCTTTTTAATAAGTTTAGATAGGTAATCAAAAGCAATTATGAAAATAGTGGGACAGAGGGGGTCTCCTTGCTTAATACCCCTGTTAGCAGAAAAGAAACCATGAGCTTTATCATTAACCATCAAATTATATCTATTATTAAATAGCCAAATCTAAATGAGAGAGTAGAGATCCTGTTTAAACCTTTAGCCTGCAAAATATTAATTTTAAAGTCCCAGCTATAGTGTCAAAAGCTTTCTTTACGTCCAATTTATGAACCATGTTTCCCCCTGCACTTTTTGTCCAACTCTTCAATCATCTCCTGTGCTAAAACGATATTATTTCTAATATTCCTTCCCTTAATCAAAGTTAACTGTTGATGAGCAATTATATGAGTATCATGAGGCTGCAATCTATTAACTATAATTTTACTCATAACTTTAGATATCAATGTCGTAAGAGAAAAAGGACGGAAGTTGTCCCAAGAAATCTTATCATTACCTTTTGGAATAAGCACAATCAAAGCAGAGGTGAAATATTTACCAGGATTATCTCGAAGGAAGAAGCTTTGAATATTAAGAATAAACTCTTTCTTAATAAACTCCCAAGAATGGATGTAAAAAGCAGAAGAAAACTCATCAGGGCCAAGAGCTTTGTTTGGGCATATAGATTTTAAAGCATTCAGGATTTCCTGCTCATAAGGAGGGTAAGACAAAATGAGATAATTAACATAGTTATACTCATCCACAAAGTGAGTGGGGTCTAGGCATAGTGTGTGTAAGGGAGTGAAAAAGCTCAGTGAAATAGGAAACATCACTATCTCCAATCTCTTCCATATTAGTTAAAATACTCCCATCTCCCTTTTTAAATTTTAAAATGCTATTGATATTTCTTTTATGCTTTATGGTAGCATGAAAATAATTAGTGTTTCTATTCTCTGTAATAAAGGAAGAATCATTAACCTTCTGCATAAGTATATTTTCTTCTAAGCTAATAGCATCCATTAAAGCAAGATGAGCCTGAGAAACTATATCCATCAAATGAGGAGAAAAATCAAGTTGGGCTTCTAAAGAATCAACAATTTTCTAAGCATCCTGCACCTTTTATGAACATTACCGAAGACCTGGTAATTCCATTTAATGAGATGAGACGCCATTTTCTTATACAATTGCCACAAAGCAAACCAAGGAGTCCCAACTCCATCAAATTTCTAAGCTTGAGTCACCAATTTATGATAAGTATCATGAGAATTCCAAACATTAAGAATTTAAAACGAGATATGCTCAATTTAACAATAAATGCCAAAGTGAGCAAAATAGGATTATGATCAGAGGTGACATTACGCGAATGTTGAACCTTCACAATAGGAAAATGACTTATAAAAGCATAATTAGCCAAAAATCGATCCAATTTCTGATATAGAAAACCCATCCTCTAAGTATAAGGAGATCCAGAATATCCCAAGTCATAGAGACCTGTGTTAGAAATAGAGTTAGAAAACCTGTTAATAAGAGGAGGCTCAACTCTACCACCTCATTTTCTTTCCATAGGCTTCATGATCATATTAAAGTCCCCACCTACAAACCAATTCTCATTAATGATGCTTCCCATGAACTCAATTTTTTCCCAAAGCAATTTTTTTTCATGTAAATGAGAACTAGAGTAAATAAAAGTGCCCCACCTCTAAAAGCCATCAATACTGATTTGAGAAAGGATATATTGTTACTCCTCTTCTATAAGGGAAAGAGTGATCGTGGGCTTCCAAAAAAACAAAATTTTGTTGTTGACATTGCAGTGAGAACGATAAACTTTGAATTTATTAAGGATTTTGTGTTTACTAACATAAACCAATGGTTCCAAAATAGCAAAAATGAGTAATTTTTGAACCCTACAAAGATTTTTGAGCCTAATAATGGAGTTAGGGTCTGCCACTCCCCTAGAAGATCTAATAGAGTTGACCAACTGTTCCCCATCAGAGTGAAAAGTTCCTTCATGAATGATGTTACTTGCGTTAAGCATAGATAGCTCAATATTATGATTAACATTTTTTTGAGAATGCTTTTGTACCTGCCACACATTTTCCAATGTTATAGTAGCATTTGATAAACAAGTATTTATATCAACAATATCAGAAAGAGTTCCAGCTATAAGAGGAGGAACCAAAGTACTAGGGGAAGTGAAGTGTTCGTTATCAGTAGTGTGCCCCGCAAGCATTGTTGTTTTCACAGGCTCGTCAGAAACCACATTAACATCGTGCTCATTTGAATTTTTAGCCAACACAACTTCTTCATTAATCTCATTACAATTGTGTATAGCTCCTATTTCAAAAGGTTGCAAATTAGAGATGGCATTGTTAATAGCAAGATTTCCAACTTCATTAACCCCATTTTCAACACTAGGTGGGGCATCAGGATGTTTAATATTTGTGTTGATAATAGGTGATATAGTATGTGTTGCATTGTGAGTGTTCTTGAGTTGTGGATTCAAATGAAAACAAGAAGTGGCTTGATGGCCAAACACAGAACAGCGAGTGCAGTAAGGCGAATGCCTTTCAATTTCAACAGGCTACCAATAACCTTAGTGTTGCTATCTTATCCATATTTTATTCTAAAATGATTGAGTAATGTCTCGTTCAACCAAAATAATGCTTTAGAAGGTCTCAATAAAGTAAATGTAGCATGATCCATTTTTAAAGGCATGTCGTAAGCACCAGCAAATGAAAAAAGTATCTCGTGATTAAAAAATGTAGTTTAAGCCCTGGAAAACAAATCCATACTGTAATAAGAGGCAATTTAGCTTTAGGGTCAAAATTAATAGACCATTTCCTAAATTTCATCATGTTATTCTCTACCCACATGAACCTTTTAGCGAAAAGCCATGTGTAGTCCTCATCATTAACTAATTGTATGAAGATATGTCTACCATCTATGATACCAACCTTTCACCAAACTTTTAATTTTAATATTTCAAATTCTCTCCCGATCAACTCAACCTTTGGAATACCATAAGTAAATTTACCAACTAGGGTTAGACGAAAAAAATGATGCAAATATGGAAGTTTCATCCTTAGTCACATAGAGCGCAATTTTCTTGTTCTTTCTCCCCAATTTATTGATAAAAGTATAATCTCCTCCAACTATAAGAGTATCATGAAAACTTTGCAGAAAAAAAATTAGCGGAGGGAGTGGCCGAGCCACCACCCCCATCTAAAACAGCGTCAACAAATGAATGAGAAACCAAAGGCATAGCTAAAAACACGAAGAGAAATAAAGAAAAATGNATCTATCTTATCACATCAAAAATATCATATCAACAAGTACTTAAAACTGAAATAAATTTTTTTATATATATATATATATATATATAAAGGTAAATCTCTATTGCGATCAAAAAGAGATTACAATCCTAAGGTGTAGGGCATTAAATTTATCCCCTTGAAACAAATAATAAAGAGGAGCAGGAGAGGTGGAAACACAAAAAATTTGAGATTCAGCTCCACTAATGGCCAAGTGATTTGCTGGTTTGTTCCCTTCACTGTAAATGAAAGGAAAATAAACCCTCATCTCCTTGATTAGGTGCTTTAACTAAATAATCTATTGTTGTATATGCCAAGGGGGGTGTTTTTTCTTGTCATGTATTCAAATAGCTGAGAAGAATCCACTTAAAAGTTATAAGAGTGTCCACTTTTTTTATCTAGTCAACATTAGAGCCCAGGACAATGCTACTATTTCAGCTTCCTTTGCATCCTCTACCATAATTGGTGATTGAAAGTAAAGTAAGCAATTACCTTGATGATCTCTGAAAACTCCTCCTATACCAACACTCTTTGGACAAAACTCCCATCAGTATTGATTTTGATGAAAGGGAACAATGGTTTCCTCCACACCACCTTGATGACTTTGAAACTTTTTTGGTTAGCAGTTCTAAGGATATTTAGAATGTTGGGAAAGATTTTCCATGAAAAAGTTTTCTGATGAAAGTCAAATAGTTTGATACCACCTTTCCCATAGCTATAGACAAGCCTTCATGCTTTGCCTGATTTTTTGCTGCCCAAAGAAAATAGGCAGTGATAAAAGGAATGGGACCTAATTTCAGTTCATGCCACCCACTCCAGTAATCTAGCAGCTTTTTCCAATCGAGATTAATTTTACTGAGGTGTAAATGTGTTAGCAAGGCCTTCTACTCATTGAGGGAGAAGTCAGAAGAGAAGAACAAGTGGTCCGCATATTCCATGTCTTTTCTGCACGGATGGTACATGGAGGGACCTCTTAGTCCCTTGAGTTTCAGGATATCATCTATTAGTAGTAAATTGTTCATCACTCTCCAAGAGAAAAAATACATTGAAGGGGTTAGGAACTTGTTCCACAAGAACTCTCCCCATGGCACCTTTTTTCGATTGTAAATCTTGTCATTGATGGCTTTGGTCAAACTTTGATTGAAGTAGGAATTTAAAGCCAGTTTATCTTTTTTATTTCTATCAAACTAAATCTTGGTAACCTTAGTGACTGAAGTTTCAGTGAGTAGGATCTTTAGTAATGCTTCTGACCAGGAGTTCTCCTCCCAACAATCTTTCATCATGAGGTTACTATCAAAGGTCTTTGACAAAGGGTACAGAAAATCATCTGTTCACCATATGTTAATCCAAAACTTGAGGTTTTCTTGTTCAAGTGGCCATAAGTATTATTTTTTAGCATCTTCTTGAACTTTGAGTGTATTTATCCAAGTTCTAGAGTCCCCCAGCCTCCTTGGAGCCAAAGTGGGGTGAGCATATCTAGAATACTTGGCAAACATGAATTGCGCCCAAAGTGTATCTTGTTGTTTGAATTTTATCCATAGCCTACACATACTGATATGTTGGAGCTACTGAAGCCCCTTAAAGCCCAACCCTCTAGCTGAAAAAGGTCTGACCACTTTCTGCCAACTAGCTCATATCATTTGCTTTCTCTACCCAACCCAAAGGTATCTGTTAAATGTTCTTTCTAGTAAAAGCTGAGTGATTTTATTCATTACAGCCATTTGTAGGATATACATAAGGAAGGTAGTAAGGATGTTTTTCAATAGTGTTATCTTGCAACCATTGGAGAAGAAGGAATTAGTCCAACATTATAATTGGGAGTGAGTTTTGTCAACTACCTAATTAAAATGAGTTAGCTTGGTCCTTGTCTTAATTAATTGTACTCCCAAATATTTGAAAGGGGTAGACATGAGAGTTAATCTTGTTAGATCAAGAATCCATTGTTTGCTTGGGGGGGGGAACTTATTTTCTGAAGAGCACTTGGAATGTGTCTTTATTAATAAGCAGTCTTGATGAGTTTTGGAAGTCCTGTAAGCAAGCATGGAGTATCTTAACAGTAGTCTTATTGGCTTTAGAGAAAATTATGATGTCATCAGCATACACCAAGTGACTAATATCCAATGTTGATTTGAGGTGATACTTGTTATAATTCTTCCGGTGGTTGGATCTATCAATCAACCTGGATAGGTAGTCCAAAGTAGATTGAAAATGATTGGGGAGAGGGGGACACATTGTTTTAGACCCCTAGAGGCTTTAAAGAAACCATGTGCACTACCATTAATGAATACATAATTCACATTAACTTCAAGCCATCTTTTGATTATTTGGCATGAGTCCCTGGAGAATCCCCTTGCCCTCAAAATATCAAGGACAAATTTCCAATGAATCATGTCAAAAACCTTCTTTAAGTCTTCTTTGTAGATCATGTTCCCTCCCCTACATGGTTTCTCTAAATCCTGTAGCAGTTCTTGTGTCAAATGTACATTGTCTCCAATGCTCCTACCCTTCACAAAAGCTGCTTTCTTTGGGCTAATGATGTGCTGCAAAAGAGGCTGGAGTCTCCTCACCAAAAAATTTCTTATGATTTTGCTTACTACATTAGTCAAGCTTATAGTTCTAAAAGCACATTGTCTCCAATGCTCCTACCCTTCACAAAAGCTTCTTGCTTTGGGCTAATGATGTGCTGCAAAAGAGGTTGGAGTCTCCTCACCAAAATTTTGCTTATGATTTTGCTTACTACATTAATCAGGCTTATAGTTCTAAAATGTTTCCATTGATCCTTGAGGGAAGATTTTTAGGACAAAAATAATAGTGGCAGCATCGAAGTAATTAGGTAATTCATATCACTGAAAGAAAAACTGAATAGCTGTGACAACATCCTCCTTTATGATTTCCCGTGTCTTTTTATAGAAGCTAGCTGTAAATCCATCAGGGCTTGCAGATTTTGAGTTGTCAATGGATGATAAAGCTTGTTTAATTTCATCTTCTCTAGGAACTTCTACAATATTGATATAGGTAATGATCCCATGATCAGAAGCAAATAGATTTGGGTCAATATGCACCTTACAATTAGTTTTACACTGCATAAAATGCTGACACTATGCTACAGCACTTTGTGCAATATCAGAAGTGTCTTTTAATGAGTTTCATGAATTATCCTTAATGGAGTGGATTGTATTTTATTTCCTTTGGTGTTTGATACAAGCTTGGTAGAACTCAGTATTTCTATCATCATCAGAGAATTTGATTTTTGAAGCCCTGTTTAAGAAATTGTTCTTGCCAGGTCACAACAGTTAGTAGCTTTTCATTAGCTTCCAGGAGGGAAGCCTCATCAACCTGACCTTGAGTTGTATCATTTTCACTATCTGTAGTGCCTTCTCCNCCTCTAAAAGCCATCAATACTGATTTGAGAAAGGATATATTGTTACTCCTCTTCTATAAGGGAAAGAGTGATAGTGGGCTTCCAAAAAAACAAAAATTTTGTTGTTGACATTGCAGTGAGAACGATAAATTTTGAATTTATTAAGGATTCTGTGTTTATTAACATGAACCAATGGTTCCAAAATAGCAAAAATGAGTAATTTGTGAACCATACAAAGATTTTTGAGCCTACTAATGGAGTTAGGGTCTGCCACTCCCCTAATATTCAACATCATGATATTAAAGATGATGACATGAGCCAACCCTTCTAGAAGATCTATTAGAGTTGACCAACTGTTCCCCATCAGAGTGATAAGTTCCTTCATGAATGATGTTACTTGCATTAAGCATAGATAGCTCAATATTACGATTAACATTTTTTCGAGAATGCTTTTGTACCTGCCACACATTTTCCAATGTTATAATAGCATTTGATAAACAAGTATTTATATCAACAATATCAGAAAGAGTTCCAGCTATAGGAGGAGGAACCAAAGTACTAGGGGAAGTGAAGTGTTCGTTATCAGTAGTGTGCCCCGCAAGCATTGTTATTTTCACAGGCTCCTCAGAAACCACATTAACATCATGCTTATTTGAATTTTCAGCCAACACAACTTCTTCATTAATCTCATTACAGTTGTGTATAGCTCCTATTTCAAAAGGTTGCAAATTAGAGATGGCATTGTTAATAGCAAGATTTCCAACTTCATTAACCCCATTTTCAACACTAGGTGGGGCATCAGGATGTTTAATATTTGTGTTGATAATAGGTGATATAGTATGTGTTGCATTGTGAGTGTTCTTGAGTTGTGGATTGAAATGAAAACAAGAAGTGGCTTGATGGCCGAACACAGAACAGTGAGTGCAGTAAGGCGAATGCCTTTCAATTTCAACAGGCTGCCAATAACCTTAGTGTTGCTATCTTATCCATATTTTATTCTAAAATGATTGAGTAATGTCTCGTTCAACCAAAATAGTGCTTTAGAAGGTCTCAATAAAGTAAACGTATCATAATTCATTTTTAATGGCATGTCGCAAGCAGCAGTAAATGAAAAAAGTATCTCGTGATTAAAAAATTTAGTTTAAGCCCTGGAAAACAAATCCATACTGGAATAATAGGCAATTTAGCTTTAGGGTCAAAATTAATAGACCATTTCCTAAATTTCGTGATGTTATTCTCTACCCACATGAACCTTTTAGCGAAAATCCACGTGTAGTCCTCATCATTAACTAATTGTATGAAGATATGTCTACCATCTATGATACCAACCTTCCACCAACCTTTTCATTTTGACATTTCAAATTCTCTCCTGATCAACTCAACCTTTGGAATACCATAAGTAAATTTACCAACTAGGGTTAGACGACAAAAATGATGCAAATATGGAAGTTTCATCCTTAGTCACATAGAGCGCAAGTTTCTTGTTCTTTCTCCCCAATTTATTGATAAAAGTATGATCTCCTCCAACTATAAGAGTATCATGAAAACTTTGCGGAAAAAAAAAATTAGTGGAGGGAGTGGCCGAGCCACCACCCCCATCTAAAACAGCATCAACAAATGAATGAGAAACCATATGCATGACTAAAAACACAAAGAGAAATAAAGAAAAATGAAGAAACGATCTCACCAGNGTTGCGATTAAAGTATTGCTTTTCTAAAATTTTAGTTCGTAGTTCTAATATTACTTCCTGTGGGATTGATATCTAGGACTCCATTCGAGCCCTATATTACTTGAGCGATACATATACTTGAGTTGATAAGTGTGACTTTACAATTATTGAATATTTATTACATCTATATTTATCGAATCTATAACTGTTATTAAGTTTTGGTACAGTTTCTGAGGAATTAAATCTTTTAGCAGCAGTATTAAATACTTATATTTTTAAGCATATATACAGTCACGGTCAAGTTTTTGGCGCCGTTGTCGGGGAGTAAACAAAAATTACAATTAGAGTAATAAACAAATTAGGAATATTAGAAAATGNTGTTGATAAGTGTGACTTTACAATTGTTGAATATTTATTACATCCATATTTATCTTATATTTTAAGCATATAAAAAGTTGTCGGTCATTAGGCTGGGATGATACTGACTCTCACTCCAAAGCTCCCACTTCTCGTTTCCTGAAGGCTAATGCTCGCTTTAGTTCTTAAACACTAAAACCTAATTGAGGATCTTAGTATGTCACCCTAAAATCTCCAATTCTATGCCCAACAATGTATATTTCCCTATTTATTTACACTTAATTCCATGAACAAAATACTCCTCCATAAAATTATAGGTGATTCTCACTCTATTCTAGAACTTATACTTCATTTGTCGGATCATATGTTTCACAACATAGTTTAACATTTCAATTGGATAGATCAAAAACTAAATTAAGAACTAAGTTGAAAAGCCCGTCACAATTTATTTTATATTTTAAAATTAACACATTAAAATTATCTCGTCATTTCACCATATCTCAGAGTAGGGAGAAAGATAAAGAAAACTACTCAGACTTCATAATAAAAATACAACAAAACACAAATTTTATATATAAAAGAAAGTTTATACAATAATAATCAACAAACAACATTTATCTGAAACTTTTTCTCAAAGCAAATTCATTGTAGCCTCTTTTGGACTCTTACTCTCTTTACAATACTCTTGATTCTCTCTTAGAAGATGTAGGAAGAAGAAATATCTCACTTCTCTCCCTCTCTAACAACTCTTAGAAAAGAATTCACACTTAAACTCACCACAAAACTCAAAACTCTAAAGAAATAGATGACTAATGAACTCGAACTGGCTATGGGGGAGTGGAAGAGAGATTTTTCTGATCAATTTTCACTATAAATAGAGCCTAATGTCAGTTTTCCAATAAGTGCATTCAAAAACTCTTCAAAAAGCGTCTAAATCTGTCGAATCTTCCAGAAATCATCTTGCACTGACATTGGCGCCGTCGGCACCCATTCTGGCACCGTCGGTGCTATTGGCCCGTGCATTAATTCTGTGCTTTCTGTGAAATGGAATCGTCAACGCTGAGGATATTCTGCCCTCGTTCTGTAGGTCTGCGCCGTCGACGTCCGTCCTGGAGCCGTCAGCGCTGAGTATTTCTTCAGAAATGTCATTTTGACTTCAAATTCCATCATTTTTGCTTCAAGTCCTAAAATCAACAACCTGCAATAAATCATGAAAAATACTTTCCTTTAAAGCACAATATCACCGAAATTGAGTACAAAATATAAGTTTAAATATGCATATATTTTTTGTGCATCAAAATCCTCCAAACTTAAATGTTATTTANAGAGCTCTATATTACTTGAGCGATACGTATACTTGCGTTGATAAGTATGACTTTACAATTATTGAATATTTAATATGTTCATATTTATCTTATATTTTATTACATATATAAAGTCGTTGTCAGCTTCCACAGCCTATGGACTTCATCACAACTCACCACATAAAGACAAACTATGACATATATGGTCCACAGCTTGTGCAGCTCCTAATTCTGACCCCTGCAGTTTTAATCGTCACCACAACTCATCATTATGATATACGTGGTCCACAACTCGTGTAGCTCTTGACTCCAATATTGTAGCTTACACAAGTCATCACAGCTTACCACTATGAACTATATGGTCCACAACTCTTGCAGCTTTCGACTCCAACCCCCACGGCCTGTAGACGTCACCACAACTCACCACTACGACCCACATGACCAACTAAGGCTTACGTGGTTCATAGCTCGTGCAACTCTCGACTTCAACCCTTGCGGTCTACGAATGTGAAAATATCTCACACTACAGCCTATGTGATCAGCTACGACCTATGTGGTTCACAGCTCGAGCAGCTTCTGACTCTGATCGCCATGACCTACAGACATTTTCACAACTCACCATTGCGACCTACATGATCAACTATGAGCTATGTAACCACAACTCATACAACTTCCGACTTCGGCCATTGTGGTTTATAGATGTCATCGCAGCCCACCACTATGGCTTATGTGACCACTACGACCTAAATGTTCTTTAGCTCATGCAGCTCCCAACTTGAGGCTTTGGAGCATACAGACATCATCACAGTCTGCCATTACTACCTACCTAGCCAGCTATAACATATGTGGTTCAGAGCTTGTGTAGCTCCCAACTCTAGCCTCTACGACCTACGGACGTCATCGCAACTAACCCCTATGACATACGCTACCAACTTCGGCCAACATAGTCCACAGCTCGTGTAGCTCCAACTCTAAGCCCTCCAGTCTATTGATATTATCACAGCCCACCACCATGACCTAGGTGACCTACTACCATCTACGTGGGCTTTAGCTTGTACAACTCCCAACTCTGGCTTCTGTGCTCTATAGATGTCATCACAACCTGCAACTACGGCTTATGTGATTAACTACGAATTACTTGGTCTTCAGCTCGTGTAGTTTCTGACTTTGGCTCTTCCAGCCTACGGATGTCATTGCAGCTCACTACTACGGCTTACATGACTGATAATGACCTACGTGGTCGACGCCTCATGTGGCTCATGACTTTGACTCTTGCGACCTACGAATATCATCGTAGCTCGCCACAACGACCTATATGACCAACTATAGCCTACATGGTCCATAGCTCATGTAGCCCCTGACTCTGGCCCTTGTGGTCTATGGATGTCATCACAGCTCACCACTATAACCTACATGATTCACAACTCGTGTAGCTCCCGACTTTAGCCTCTGCGGCCTATGAACACCATCACAGCTCACCACTATGGCCTTTATGACTAATTACAGCCCATATAGCTGACAACTTATGCAACTTTCTTTTACAAGCTTTGTATCCAACTAACATTCTTGAAGTGGCCACTTATGGTTCACACAGTCAACTACTACCATGGCTTTCAATTGTGACGTATACAACAAGCTGGCTTCGCGACCATCGCTTCCAACCTTCACAGTGACCTCCATAGCCATCGACTAGGACTCTTCTAAACTCTTACCACTGAGAACTACATTCATTACTGCTAGATTATGTCTATTATCGATGAACCACTATTATACATCTACAATATTCATCTATGTAACTCTATCTTCCCTAATTCAGGAGAAGAATGAACATGCACACTAATCATTCTTAGTAAATTATTTAAACTGGGTTAGGTTTGTAGTTTTTTCCCCTTTGCAGGGTTTTCATGTAAAATTTGAAGTGTTTCCTCATGCTTATTTCTTTTTAATTATCTGGGAGTGTGCTAGTTTTTCATTCAATGCTTAGAAGATAATTCATTATTTTATTGTCGCGGACCTGTCGGTATGCGTCAAGCTTGGAGATAATTATGGATCATCATTTCCTTACATGAAAATGTGGCTCTCAAGAGAGGTAGTCCGAGATATAATTTTTTATTTGTGGATGAAAATTATAACTGGGTTCTCACATTTGGAGTAGAGCTCGTTAATAGAAATATAGGTTCACATATTACATACATCTTTGATAATTCTAGTTGTTCATTCAAGAGATTTTTGTTAGCTTTAAAGTTAGCATATATAATTTTTTAGTTGGTTGTAGGCATCTACAGGGCCTCAATGATTGTTACTAAAAGTCTAAGTATTTGGGAGTGTGATTACCTACAAACACTCTTGATGGTAATAATTGTCTTTTCACATTAGCATTTGTTGTTATTGAAGGAAAATCAAAGGAAACATGGTAATAATTTTATGGGGGAGACACTAGCTTATGAGGTGCATCCATTAACCTTTATATTAAATATGAAAAAAGAATTGAGGAGGTGTTGGTTTTATTTATTTCTTTATTTATTTTTTTTGTTTTGAAAAGGGTTTTGATTCTAAAAAAATAAGACCGAACATATCTTGAATATTTAGTTGCTTAAATAATCGAACTCGATATTATAAGTGATATATTATCTTGAAGTATGAGAATACCACTTAATAATGTGTTCAATTATTCAAACTAGAAAATTTATGATATTTGTTTGGTCTGCAAAAATACCAACATATCTTTCTCTTATCAAATACAAAGATTAGATAGGTTTAGATTATCTGGATTACTAATTTTCTATTGGCGTAAGTATTTGTACTTAATTATATCTCAAGCGACCGAAATTACTTAAGAAAAATCTCGATTAAGATTGGGGTTGTCTTAATGAATTCAAGGTTTAATTTCTACGATTAATTATAGGAAAATTAAATGAGAAAGTTTCCACGATTGATTATAGGAAAATTAAATGGGAAAGACTCAATGTGGAACCCAAAAGAATGAAAAGTAAGAGACGTCAAAGATATTGAGAAAACCTCAGTGACATATCAAACTAACATATGATTTGACTTTACATCTTTGAAAGAACAACTATTTGATTTTTCATTCCTGCAATTTATTTAGAAATTTAAAACTTATATCCCACGATTTAAGATAGTGAGAAAGCCCATGAATGTGAGGATTTATGTACTAGACGAACAACTTCAGAATCCTAAGACTAAAGTGATGTTCACCGAATAAAGTGAAACATCGAAACCTAATCCAAATAAAGAGAACACACAGATTATTATCTACTCGTCCTAAACATTCAGTCTAACGAAGCAATCTACCTTAACCAAATATTTCTGACGAGCAAGCCATTCTATTCAGGTATGACGTAACGAAGCCTCTTGCAGCACAGTACGAGTTGTTTCTAAAGATTTTGATGTTTGCATTCAACGACACAATTCTATCCGGGTGTGTAAGGACAAGTTTATGATGAGAAATGCCATTTTTTTTAAGAAAAGCTTGAAGTTATGATTAAGATACTCACCCCACCTGTCAATACTTAGAATTTTAATTTTTTGGTTAAGCAGAGTACGAGTTGCTTAAACTTTATAAATTTTTTCAGAGTTTTATTTTTATGTTTGAGTAAGTAAATTCAAGAAAAAACATGAGTAATTGTCTACAAAGACAACATAATATCTAAAGATTGCAAAGAAGAAATTGGGGATGGGCCCCTTACATCAGAAAGTATTATATGTAGTGTATGAGATGCTTGAAAAGTAGAAGCCATGAAAGGTAATTTGTGACTCTTGGTGAAGTGACATGAAGTACAATTGAATTTCTAAAGGTGATGACAAAGAGACGAATAAGGGATCGTTGAACTTGATGACTAGGATGACCGACTTTTTTATGCCAAAGATTGGTACTTATTGAAGAGTGAGTAGAGCAAGATAACACTTTGAAGTGGTATCCAATGAAGGAATGGGATAAAGTCCTTACACTCATGGTCCTTCAAGAATTTTTGGGCTGGTCTATAAATTCTTGATAGCATATCCATTAGCCGTGAAAATAATAGCACAGGAGTTAGTAGAAGTTTATGAACCAATAAAAATTGTAAGGAAGATTAGTTACATAATGAAAATTTGTTAGTAATAACTTACGTGTCGAAATTGGTAGAAGTCCTTATCAGTGTTAGCAATGGAGAGTTAATGTCCATTATCGATTGTGATATTGCTGTCTGTGGTATATTGTTGAGATTGTGAGATGTGATTTGAATTAGCCGTGAGGTGCTCAGAACCTCCGCTGTCCGGGTACTAAGAATTATTTGAATAAGATTTAGAATCAATGATTTGAATCATTAACTATTGATAATTTTTGTCATGACGTGCCAACACTTAAGAACGGAGTGTCCGGGCTTGTTGCAAATCTGGCATATACTTTTAATTTTTTTGCGGTGGATATAGGGGGTATTGACCTGGGGTTAACAATTGAAGTATTGTTGGGCCGAGAGTTGCTGTCTCGGTTGGGCCGAAAGGTTGTATCAATAATTAAGTTGGAATATGAATTCCAAAATTTGCCTGTGTCATGTGATGACAGGAGTGCAGTGTGGTGGGGATGTTGGGTGTCATTGGTCATGTCTTGGGCAAGTGTGAGTTCCTCACTACACAAGAGAGTGTAAAGATCATCTTCTTTGAGAGGTTGGATATTGGAACGAATAGCAGTCTTGAAGGCAGGATAATGAATGAATATTGTTAAGACTGTTGAGGATTATGTCTTCAAAAGAAGGGCCACCCCAGCAGATCGACCCTCCGTTTGATGTCCAATAGATATTGAGTCATGGTTTTGCCTTGCATATTAAGGTGTGGAGCTCGTACTTGATTTGAAGTATTCTTGACTGGTTGGTTGATTGAAGACGACGATCGTTAGTATGTTAAATAGCTGCACGTGTCAATATTAAGAACATAGCAAGAATTGAGGGGGAGATAATTGAATAGATGGCAGCAGCAAGACTTTGGTCAATTATCATCCATTGAGTATAATCGGGGTCGGCAACCTCACCGCCGGAAGGATCAACGACGGTGCAGGATGGCGGAAATAATTTTCAGTCAAGAAGCCCTCATACTCGTTAGCTTTGAATAACTTCATGACTTGAGCGTTTCGTGTGAGATGATTTTCTGTATTTAGAGGGTTGGAAATGTTGTTCTTGATGTGGGTGATGAGGAACTGAAGTTTGGTGGGAATTGGGTGATCATAAGGTAGAGAATTAGGGATCGCAGGTGGAGTAGCGATGTTGGCTAAAGAGCTGGAGACGGGATTCATAGTGTGGGTAAGCAAGGGGCTCTGATATCATGGTAAAATTTTGAGCTATCTTGGAATGCAGTAGGAAGGAAAATATAATATAGAAGAGAGAAAAAATAACAAGAACCTAGAAAGTCTCAGAATATCAAGACAAAGACAACCAACTTTCTTTTTATCCAAAGCTCAGTTNAGTGTGGGTAAGCAAGGGGCTCTGATATCATGGTAAAATTTTGAGCTATCTTGGAATGCAGTAGGAAGGAAATTATAATATAGAAGAGAGAAAAAATAACAAGAACCTAGAAAGGCTCAGAATGTCAAGACAAAGAAAACCAACTTTCTTTTTATACAAAGCTCAGTTACACAGATAATTATACATAAACGAAACCTGGGTAAGGTTTACCCTATGAATAAGAAAACAAATGTGGTCCCAAAACAGAAATGCCAACGTAGATATAGCTCAGAAATTGAGTGGAAGACAAGTTGAAACCAACCTATACCTTACCTCCTCAAGGAGCAAAGGAGGATGCGACATGTCATGCAGGTATCATATTATACAGTTTTTAAAGACTATAGTTACAATATTTGTATATTTGTAAAGATGTTAAAAAAATCAACAATATAGTGACCACAAGCACAGCAGCCTCACTCCATAAAAGACAAGCAATTCTTCTCCTAAATTATAATGCTTAATCATACCATAGTATCTAATCACAGTTTCGTCGCTCGATATGAAGCCATAAAAGTAGAAAATGGCAGTATTCTCAGTCTTTGCAGCAGCGGTAGAGCACAAACTTCTCCATGGGACGCTTGCACTGCGCACAAATCACCTTCTCCTTGATTTGTTGTGTGTCACCTGGGAGAATGAGACGCGTGCAATGCTCATGGGTGTGGTAAGGAAGCAGTGCCTTGGCGAGTGCTNCATTTGACTTGATCAAAATCCATATACTTTGTATCTCATACCTAACATATTCTATATCTATGTTTCTCCAATATAGTACCAAGCCTATTATATAACTCATCAAAAATTGTAATGTTCTTTGGTTACTGTTGGAGAGTTCTAACCCACATTAGGAAGTAATTTATTCCCTTTCTTCAAAATATACTTAACTAATTGTGTTTCTTATATTAGATATTTCCATTTCTTGTTTTTCTTATTTTGAGGAACTCCTATTTGGTTTCCTTTCTTTATTATATATATTTACAAACGTATATCAAAGACCTGAAATCAATTTCGTTAGGCCGCAGCCTTATTCCCCACCGTCAACTAGGATAGATTCATAAAAATCTATGAAGTTATCGTTGGATGCCATCCTTACTACGTACGCACACTCGGGGTCATTGTTTCCTCTCTGACACGACATCTGGTTCTTCCGCGTGGTGTCTTTGCTTCGCCTCCCGAATGAGATCGCAAATCTCCTCCCTGCTCGTACGTTTTGTTCGAACACCTCGATTGATTGTCTGCTTTATTTGAACACTCGTTCGATCCTTTCGTTCAAACGGGATCAAATAAGCATCTCCTCTCATAGCATGAGTCGGTTGATGTCGTCTGAGACGAAAATCTTCTAGTCATTGTCCTTCCACGACACTGCTGTCGTTTGAGTCCTTTCATTCCTGCGTCAGTTTGTGCATCATAGATGTGATCAAATTTTTTTGATTTTAGCCAATTGGCTCATCATCTCAACCTCTTGTAATGTTGTTGTTGCTTCGGCCGCTGAACAATTCGAATTGCCCTAGCCTCCACCTCAAACGACTTGCTAACGACCTGACTTCCTCTCACCGATTGTTGAACACTTGAAAACCGAGAGTTGCGCATTTCTCTATAGTTCATGTTCACTTGTCCAATCGAACATTCGAACTAAGAGACCTCTCATTTTACGTTTCAACAATTGATCTTCTTGATTTGAACATCACAATCTTATGATGGTCAAACACAACACGACATCACAATCTTCTTCTTCGGAAGTTACACCCTGATTCGAGCATGTCTTCCCTCCCTATCGTACTTGAAAACTCCTCTCACGTAGTAACGAGTCATAAACTGCATGGCCATAAATTCCTTCAATTGTCACAGCCTGTCTTCATGTACATCTGTGACAAAGGAAATGACATCTCACAGGTAAAATTTTAGCTACAAAAATAAATTTCTCAAAATACTGGGCCTAGAAAACTGACAACCACATGGTTATGCCATAGTTAATAAATTCCATGACCACGGTGGTTGGAGAAAACTTCATACTTTGAAAGAAAATCAAAGAGATATGGGAAGCCGCACGTGAAACTTACCCCCTAGCATTGAAAAATCTTTAGAGCTATTTGAGATTGAGACCAAACTGCATGACCTACGACAAAGGGAATTGAGTGGTGTCAATATTTCAACACTCACTATTGGCTACAACTGGACATGTACAAAGTTCATTCCCGAAAATCCACGGATGACTTTGCCTTATATAGAAGAATTACTAAACAAAAAAAGAACCATCAAATTCCTTCTTGGACTACGTAAAGATTTAGAAGTTAGGAAATGAATCATAGAAGTTAAAACCATCTATATCACACAGGAAGCCCTTGTAGAAGTTTGAAGTGAGGAGAGAAAAAAAGAAGTTGATGATGATAGATAATTACTTTACACTATCTGTTGAAGGATCTACCTTATATACTCAAAATTTGTCTCCAAGTAACAAGCCCTAGAAGAGACGACCATGGTGCGATCATTGTAAAAATCTGGTGATGCTAAGGAAAAATATTGGAAATTACATGCCAAACCTACAGATTGAAAGTCATTTAATGGAAGATATGATAGAGAGAACCGTGCATATACTACTGTCACAACCAACAACAATGCAGAAGTGAGTCCATTCACCAGAGAGCAAATTGAGGCACTGCAGAAAATGTTAGGTCATGGTTACAGTTACGGATAAGTACCACAATCCTTCACCGAATAATCAATCAGCCTGTTGGCACACCACGGTATCTTACCGTCTACTCTTACTGTTCAAAGAAATAAACTAGAACTTTGGATATTTGACTCCGAAGCTTTAGATCATATGACGGGTCGTATTAGTGTCTTCAAACATTACAACTGATGCACCAATCACTCTACAATTTGAACAACTAATGGTTGATTCTCTCCAGAAGCAAGAACTAGATCAATCAAATTGACAAAAGATCATCACCTCTACTCTATTATTTAGTTCAAAAAAATCAGCCGGGTGATTAATTTGAAAATATCAATGTTTCGGGCGGTTTATACGTAATTATCTTTTATTTTAATCCATTTAAAATACTTCACACTAAAAAACCATAATGAATTTCTCATGAAATCAAGAATGTAGATTAAGAAACTTTTCATATTCATCTGATTGGTGATTGAATTATTTTAAAAGTACATGAGATCATGTTGGACAATGGTTTCAATTATTTTAAAAGTTCTAAAAATGGTTAACATCCATCTAAGAGGAGAAGCGTGCATCTGCAAACTTAACATGAAAGGAAATAATATATCATGTATTACAATACAAAGCACATGAAAGAACGCATTGCTAAAATCTACGAGATAGCAACAAAACATCCAATTGCCACAAAGTTGAACTTACTGCATTCTCAGCACATAGATACACTACATCATTTTATCAAGTTAAAAGTTATATTTAAAAAAAAAAACATGGAAATTTATAGAAAAATTGCAGTGTAATATCACAATCACCATTAACCTAGTCCCAACTATCTGGCGTCTAATTTATGAATCATCATGTAAAATTCATTATTTTTTACTGCTACTACAGGTGATGCATTCATCACAAATCAATTTGAAAAATTTCAATACATGTCACCTTATGTTAATCCCTTCTTCCTAATTTTGACAATAATTTTATCAACAAGTCTCTTATGATGAATTTCCTACCGTTCATTATATGTTCAAACTACTTAAATTTATTTTTACTTCTAATAAATGCCACCTCCTACCATTCCTCTAACATAACAATTGCTCAAATTGTTCTTCTAATTTTGTCACATATCACCTTAATATTCTCAATTCTAATAGTCTCAACTTAGTTATCAATGTTTTTTGTTGCCTAATACTTAAATACAAACAACATCGCCAACATGCTTTCAATTTAATAAAATTAACCATCAAATAAGCATAATATCTACTTATTGCATTCTAGTCCCACAGCGATTCATTTTAACCAAGCAGCTATAACTCTAGAAGATGTATCCTCATTTATATCCCCATTCTTCTAAATAATAAAACAAAAATAAATAAACATATCACAACTAAGTATCACTTTATCTTCTAATAATACCCATTAATAACTGTTAATATCACAAACTGCAAAATGTCATATTATATATTCTACCTTTCTTTTACCATTTCTAAGACTGCTACTTTCTAAATTCTTTTTTCATTGTTCTTCTCACTTATTATAACTGTCATCTGCAAAGCATACAACAAGGCACCTCTCAGCAATAATATCTTTAGAAAATACTTTCAAAACTAACAAAAAAGACATGAACTCAATGATGATACTTGATGTAATCTTGTTGCAACTAAAAATTCTTTAATCAATGCACAACTATTTTTAATATGAACAAGTGCTTTATCAAGTATATATTCAATAACTTCAGCATGTTTTAATAACATATTCTTTTTATAATGCGCAACTACTCAATTATTGTGATGCTTGATCTCAAAATCAATAAAATCATTTGAATATAATTTCTTTACTTTCTATAATTTTTTTATTGATTATCTGACACAAAGATCACTTCCATAACTGAACTCCCTCATATGCGACCAAATACTTTTCAAAAATTGATGTAAACATTCTAAGTTCCATTAATTTATCATCTAGTTTCATTGTATGACTAATAAATTTTAATCATTAGAAATTATCATATTCCATTAGTTTATCAACCTAACTTCAGTGAATAGCTCAAATATCTTACTCTATAATAACCATAATTTTAAGTATTGCACTTGTACTTATATATTGGCATAAAAAAGATTCTTCTTCGATTATTTAATAATCAACGTTAGTCTTGAAAATTTAATTGAAAAAAAAATGGATAAATAAACCATTACAGTAGCCCCATAATTTTCAAAATTCAATAAATATCTAATCTAAACCTAAAGCTTTACCTTTATGCATTTTATTTAGAGATGTATATTTATTTTATTAATTCATAATACTCATCATTTTATTCATTATACTCTTTGAAAAGAATCTTTTTTGAAAAATCTCATTTAATACATTCTCAAACTAACAATACTATCTTTCATTGATTTTCTTAATCTTTAAATAAGATTATGAAACATTTTTTTTAATGCATTTGACTTGATCAAAATCCATATACTTTGTATCTCGTACCTAACATATTCTATATCTATGTTTCTCCAATTATAGTACCAAGCCCATTATATAACTTATCAAAAGTTGTAATATGTCCTTTGGTTACTATTGGAAAGTGCTAACCCACATTAGGAAGTAATTTATTCCCTTTCTTCAAAATATACTTAACTAATTGTGTTTCTTTTATTAGATATTTCCATTTCTTGTTTTTCTTATTTTGAGGAATTCCTATTTGGTTTCCTTTCTTTATTATATATATTTACAAAGGTATATCAGAGACCAGAATTCAATTTTGTTGGGCCGCAACCTTATTCCCCACCGTCAACTAGGATAGATTCATAGAAATCAATGTAGTTATCGTTGGATGCCATCCTTACGTACGCACACTCGGAGTCATTGTTTCCTCTCTGACACGACATCTGGCTCTTCCGCGTGGTGTCTTTGCTTCGCCTCCCGAATGAGATCGCAAATCTCCTCCCCGCTTGTACGTTTTGTTCGAACACCTCGATCGATTGTTTGCTTATTCGAACACTCGTCCGATCCTTTTGTTCAAACGGGATCACATAAGCATCTCCTCTCATAGCTTGAGTCGGTCGATGTTGTCCGAGACGAACATCTTCTAGTCATTGTCCTTCCACGACATTGCTATCGTTTGAATCCTGTCATTCCTGCGCCAGTTCGTGCATCATAGATGTGATCAAATTTTTTGATTTTAGCAAATTGGCTCATCATCTCAACCTCTTATAATGTTGTTGTTGCTTCGGTCGCTGAACAATTCGAATTGCCCTAGCCTCCACCTCAAACGACTTGCAAACGACCTGATCTTATAATGTTGTTATTCCTCTCACCGAGTGTTGAACACTTGAAAACCGAGAGTTGCGCATCTCCCTATAGTTCATGTTCACTCATCCAATCGAACATTCGAACTAAGAGAACTCTCATGTTACGTTTCAACAATTGATCTTCTCGATTTTAACATCACAATCTTATGATGGTCAAACACGACATGACATCACAATCTTCTTCTTTGGAAGTTACACCTTGATTCGAGCCTATCTTCCGTCCCTATCGTACTTGAAAACTCCTCTCACGTAGTAACAAGTCATAAACTGCATGGCCATAATTTTCTTCAATTGTCACAACCTGTCTTCATGTACATCTGTGACAAAGGAAAGGACATCTCACAGGTAATATTTTAGCTACAAAAATAACTTTCTCAAAATACTGGGCCTACAAAACTGACAACCACATGGTTATGCCATGGTTAATAAATTCCATGACCACGGTGGTTGGAGAAAGCTTCATAATTTGAAAGAAAATCAAAGAGATATGGGAAGCCGCACGTGAAACTTACCCCCTAGCATTGAAAAATCTTTAGAGCTATTTGAGATTGAGACCAAACTGCATGACCTACGACAAAGGGAATTGAGTGGTGTCAATATTTCAACACTCACTATTGGCTACAACTGGACATGTACAAAGTTCATTCCCGAAAATCCACGGATGACTTTGCCTTATATAGAAGAATTACTAAACAAAAAAAGAACCGTCAAATTCCTTCTTGGACTACATAAAGATTTAGAAGTTAGGAAATGAATCATAGAAATTAAAACCATCTATACCACATAGGAAGCCCTTGTAGAAGTTTGAAGTGAGGAGAGAAAAAAGAAGTTGATGATGACTGATAATTACTTTACACCATCTGTTGAAGGATCTATCTTATATACTCAAAATTTGTCTCCAAGTAACAAGCCCTAGAAGAGATGACCATGGTGCGATCATCGTAAAAAATCTGGTGATGCTAAAGAAAAATATTGGAAATTACATGCTAAACCTGCAGATTGAAAGTCATTTAATGGAAGATATGATAGAGAGAACCGTGCATATACTACTGTCACAACCAACAACAATGCAAAAGTGAGTTCATTCACTAGAGAGCAAATTGAGGCACTGCAGAAAATGTTAGGTCATGGTTACAGTTATGGATAAGTACCACAATCCTCCACCGAAAAACCAATCAGTCTGTTGGCACACCACGGTATCTTACCCCCATACTCTTACTGTTCAAAGAAATAAACTAGAACTTTGGATATTTGACTCCAAAGCTTTAGATCATATGACGGGTCTTATCAGTGTCTTCAAACATTACAACTGATGCATCAATCACTCTACAATTTGAACAGCTAATGGTTGATTCTCTCCAGCAGCAAGAACTGGATCAATCAAATTGACAAAAAGATCATCACCTCTACTCTATTATTTATGTTCAAAAAGTAGACTTCAATATACTCTCAATCAACAAACTTGTGACTTAAATTGTGTGATTAAATTTTATTCCAATTTTTGTGATTTTCATGCAGTGAATTTGAGAAAAGTGATTGATAATGTTGAGAAGCATGGTGATCTATATACTCTCAAAAACATAATTTCATCGTTAGAAAAGTTTATCTGTCAAGTTGTATTTCTGAGTCTAGTTTTCTTAAATTTCTAACTCCAAGTCTGTTTTAGTTGAAAGTCAGGTCATGTAAAGACTTTTCGTCTTGGTCATCCAAATTTTACTTAAATTGAGAAAATGTTTCCACATCTATTTATCAATAAAAAGCCTCATTTCTCTCAATCTGTTACATGACTTAAAATGTGTGATTAAATTTTATTCCAATTTTTGTGAATCTCAGGTAGTGGATTCGGGTAAAAATAATTGGCAGTGTCGAGATGCAAGGTGATCTATATCTCCTCAAAAAAATAATTTCATCGGTAAACAAGCTCATCCGTCAAGTTGTATTTCTAAGTCTAGTTATGTTAATGTAGTTTATAATTCCAAGTTCATTTTAGTTGAAAAAAACCATGTTAAGGCATTGTTGGCTTGGTCATCCAAGTCTTACTTATATTGAAAAAATGTATCCACAACTGTTTATCAATAAAATGTCTCATTTACATCAATGTGAAACACGTTAACTTGCAAAACATATCAGACATGTATATTCTAAACTACAATACAAGACTTCATATCCTTTTGTTGCAATTCACAATGATATCCAGAGATCCTCCCAAGTAAAAAATATAAACATGGCATGACGATTTCTATCATTCAAAAATGATCATACTAGAACGACTTGGATATTCATTATAAAAGAAAAAGCTGAGACCTCCACCATATTTCAATCATTTCACTTTATGATACTCAATTTCAAAGCAAAATTCAAGTTTCAAAAACTAATAATACTAAGGAAAATTTTAATTCCACTTTTGAACATTATCTTTCCAGGTATGGTATCATATTGTGTGCATAGTCCTCAGCAAAATGGAATCGATGAGAGGTAGAACATACATTTACTTGAGGTGGCCCATATCATTATGATCTTTAATCATGTGGCTAAACATTTTTGGGGGGAAGCTTTACTCACAACCACGTTTCTCATCAAAAAAATAGCTAGTTGTATCCTAAAATTTTAAATTCCTCGTAATGCTCTCATGGAATCCTATCCAAATATTCACTTTTTTTCCCCCGACTTATCATTTGAAAGTCTTTGGTTGTTCCATCTTTGCTCACACCCACAAACTAAACTGCACTAAACTCGAACACAAATCTCTCAGATGTATCTTCATCAGTTACTCCAACCAAAATGGACACAAATGCTACTTTCAAACACTAGGAAAATATACTTCAAAGATGTCACATTCCTTGAGAATCAATCTTACTTTCCCAAATCTGAAATTCAAGGGGAGAACTCAATGAAATATCAGATTTGAGATCTTCTCTAAGAGACTCAAACTAAATCAAACCCTATCTTTCAAATAACTAAACCAAATCCTATCGATCAACCAGCTCCACTTAAAAAACCAAACTCTATCACTAAAATTATCACAAGTGTCTACTCCACCTAAACTTGACACCAAAGATCAGGAAGTTCATGTCTATACCAAATAAAAAAGACCGCTAAGAATGTAGACGACATCATGTAGATTAAGAACAATCCAGAAACTGAACCAGGTCCTCCTGCACCAAATAATCATAATGGTCTGAATTCTTTATCCAATGTCTAAATATACACTAATCATTCAATCGAAATAAATGTAGCATATGAAAAGTGATTTCAGGACTTTTGTGACATCTTTAAAGTGTGCAAGTTCTCAACTCTATTCAAAAGGCTATAAAGATTCCAACATGGAAACAAGCAATCGAGTAAGAAATCCGAGCTCTAAAAAATAATAAGGCATGGAAACTTACAAAGATACCTCATGGAATTTTTTTTGTAGCCTGCATAGTGTAAAGAGGTTCAAAGTTAGACTGGTAGCAAATGACTTCACACTGTCATATGAGGGTTGACTATCAGGAAACCTTTGCAGCAGTTGCCAAGCTCAATATTGTTCAAGTTTTACTCTCTTTTGCAATAAACCAAGATTGACCTTTTATATTGACTAGATGTTAAAAATGTCTTTTAAATAGGGACGTTGATGAAGAAGTCTACAAGACTATACCTCGAGGTTAGAAAAATAGAACGAACAATCAGTTGGTTTGCAAATTGAAAAAGTCATTATAAAAGTTAAAGCAATCACCTTATATTTGGTTTGACAAGTTTACTAAAAATGGATTACAAACGAATATCATCAGTGTCAAGTCTATCATACATTATTAGTTAAATCAAATATTAAAGGAAAAAATTGTTATCACAACAAGAATGCTGTGAATTTGTGTCAAACTTATTTCCGACGCAAAATTAGCGATTGATTAGAATCAGTTTAGCGTCGCCGCATAGTTCCACTTTGAAAAAATAGTCACAGAAAAGTTATGTCGAGTGGTCAACTCAAGGCCGACGCTAATGCCCTAAAATAGCCCTCCGCGAGCCGCAACTCCACTTTGCACTCATTTCCTTCCTTTAGCTTCCAGGTCTGATTCAACACTCCAACTCTGTCCAAGGTGAGAAATCTTCTTCCACGCCTTCCAAGTTTTTGTTTAGCATAAGTTTACATCTTTTTTTTTTCTTTGTATAAATGTTAGATTCGAAAATTCATAGGTTCTGCTCAAGTTTTCTTTTTGTATTCCATTGAATGTAATGCATATGGATTTCATGATTTCCCTAAGTTTAGGTGTGAAATATGTAAAATACATAAAAAATATGTGCTATGTATGAAAATTTTGGTGTGAGATATGTAAATGCATAAGAAAATTGTGGTAATGTATGTAAATAGAAAATTTAGGTGTGAGATATGTGAATGAATAAGAAATATTGTGCTATGTATGTAAATATGAAATTTAAGAGCAAGATATGCAAATGCATAAGAAAATTGAGGTATGTAAGTATGAAATTTAGGTGTGAGATATGTGAATGCATAAGAAAATTGTGATATGTATGTAAATATGAAATTTAGGTGTGAGATATGTGCATGTATAAGAAATTTTGTGCTATGTGTGTAAATATGAAATTTAAAAGCGAGATATGTAAATGCATAAAAAAATTGTGTTACGTATGTAAATATGAAATTTAGTCGTGAGATATGTGAATACATAAGAAAATTGTGGTATGTATGTAAATATGAAATTTAGGTGTGAGATTTGTGAATATAAGAAATTTCATGATATGTATGTAAATATGAAAACTTAGGAGTGAGATATGTAAATACATGAGAAATTTGTGCTAGTATTTAGGGTTGAAAATTTAGGTGTGAGATATGTAAATACATAAGAAATTTGTGTTATGTATGTAAATAAGAAAATTTAGGTGTGAGCTGTGGGTGCACATTACACTTAAATTTGTGTTATGTATGTACATAAGAAAATTTAAGTTGATTCTCTAGATTTGTGAGTTATGAGTTTTGTGTATGATGTGTAAGTGTGTAATGTGTAGGCGCACTAATCTATAAAACTATATTTATAATACAAATGAACATTAAATCGTGAATATATAACGACTATATCCAGGAAGAAAGGATTAACTGACGAGTTAATCGTTGGTGTTGAAGAGTTCGTGTATGTGGCATCACAGTTGCCCGTTTACCTCTTAAATGGTAGGTTATGATGCCCCTGTGCAAAGCATAAGAGTTCAACGTACATAACACTTGACGAAGTGAAATTGAACCTATACCGTAGGGGATTTAAACCCGACTATTGATATTGAACCAAATGTTCAATACGGTCATGCAGGAGCGTCATCAAGTTATGCTTCACCAACTGTTTACAATTCCAACATGTATAAGCAAATGATTGATGATGTGAGCATGACTCATTTTGTCGGGAGTGTGTTTGATGATAACCAGAAATCGAACAGTAAAGCGCAACAATTTTATGAACTGTTAAATGTTGCCCAACAACCATTGTGGAAAGTATGCACTTCACACAAAGAGTTAATAGTTACCCTAAGAATATTGAGTATCAAATCTGATTTTAATATGCTCATAGAATGCTTCAATCAGGTAACAACATTATTAAAGAAGAAAAACTCTGTTGGTAAATTAGTTCCATAAAATTTGTATGGAACTAAAAAGTTAATGATGAAGTTGGGGCTACTATCTGAAAAGATAGATTGTTGCGTTAACGATTGTATGTTATATTATAGGGAGAATGCACAAAAGACAAAATGCAAATTTTGCAATGCTGATAAGTTCAAATCAAGAGAACGAAAGAGTAAAAATCTTAAGAATAATCCTTACAAATGTCTTTTTTATTTTTCTCTCATTTCACGGCTCCAACGACTATTTGCTTCTATGCGCACAGCTCCCCACATGACATGACATAATATTGGATCAGTTAATATTAATACAATGACTCATCCCTTAGCTGGTGAAGCCTATAAATACTTCGACCACAATTATCCAGATTTTGTAACAGAGCCATGCAACGTCAGACTTGGATTATGTGCAGATGAGTTCACACCTTACAGTCATGTTGCAACACTATTCTTGTTGACCAGTTATTATCAAATCATATAATTTTCCCTTTGATATGTATATGAATGTGTCGTTCTTATTACTAACGTTGATCATACTAGGTTCACATAGTCCAAAGAGTAAAATTGATGTGAACTTACATCTCATCATAGATGAGCTACAATTATTATGGGAAACCGAAGCTTTGACTTATAATATTGCAATGAAATAAAATTTTTACCTCAGAGCTGCTCTTATGTGGACAATCAGTGATTTCCTTGCTTATGGGATGTTATTTATTTGGAGCACAACCATGAAATTGGCATGTCCCTACTGCATGGACATGTTTAAAGCATTTACTTTGAAACATGAAAGAAAATACTCCTGATTTGATTGTCACCGAAGGTTCTTAGCACGTGATCACATATTCCAGAGGAATAAATATGCATTTTTCAAAAATAGATTCAAAGATCAAGTCCACCTTAAAAGATTAGTATAAGTGATATATTGCAGATGATCGGTGAAGTTCCGAAGATCACTGAGAGGGCGAAATTAACCTCAAGTCATCTTCCATATTATGGCATTACACATAATTGAATGAAGCGGAGTATTTTTTGGGATCTTCCATACACGAAAATTAATCTGATTAGACATTATTTGAATGTTATGCATAATGAGAAATTTTTGTTTGATAATATATTTAATATTATGCTTGATATCAAGAGAAAAAACAAAGGACAACATTAAAGAAAGAATGGATTTGAAAGAGTGTTGCAAGAGGGGGTTAGAACTCTAAGTGACAAATGCAGATAAAGTAGTAAAAGCCCAAAACTACGTATTCTCTCACATCGAATCAAAGAAAAGAAATTTTTGAGTGGTTGCATTCCTTGAAATTTCCAAATGGTTGTGCCTCTAGCATGGGTCGATGTGTTGATCTAGACACGGGGAAAATAGTTGATATGAAGAGTCATGATTGTCATATTTTCATGCAGTGCTTATTATCTATTGCATTCAATTCTTTGTCAAAGTCGGTATTCGATCCATTGATCGAAATCGGTACATTCTTCAGGGAGTTGTGCGAAGGCACTTTGAATGTTCATTCTCTCGTCGTGTCAATGTAAGTTAAAAATTTTAATAATATTAATATGTCAAAATGTTTAAATGTCAAATAATATTTGAATTTTGTATACACAAGGAGTACAAGCAACTCTGAGAGAGAAAAAAGGAGATGACCTACTAGACTACCGTCAGCCAGCCATGGTAGCCAGTTTACACTGAGCAGTCCGATTATGAGTTGTGGACGTAGGCGGTGGAGAAGGTGAGAGTGTATGGCCTTGGGGCAAAGGAGATGGCGTTTGAGACCCAGTGTTCCCGTTTAGCTATGAGTGGTCCTAGCTCATTACAGGCTCAACATGAGGAGCTTGTCAGACGTCTGACAATGATAAATGAAGAGCTCCGACAGGTGCATGAAGGTCAGCAGCTCGTTGCAAATAGCCTAGCATGCCTGACGGAGAGTTTTGATCGCCAGAGCAAGCAACACATGCGTCCGGTCGAAGAGCAGGATAATAATGAGGATGAAGATTAAGTTTTTTTTCTGTGTTTAATGATGTTCCCTTGGTATAGAGTCTGGATATATTTTTTTCCATTTATGTATTGAAAGAACTTTTAGTTTATTGTGTTGTGAATTCTGAGCACTTTAATTCGTTTATATTTAATCTGATATGATATCATTATGTATATGTTGGAGATTTCTTTTATGAGTACTCATAGATAAATATCGCATTATGTTGATTGTGTTTGTTATGTGAAAATCAAATCATTTTCTAGTAATTTTTTTTTGTTTTTTACAGGTTAGCGTCAAAAAATTCTGACGCTAAAACCTACAATCTGTCAACGATACAAATCGTAGCTAAACCGACGCAATAGCGTCAAACAATCCCGACACTTATTAGCATCAGATATGACTAACACTAATTAGCGTCGGCCCTGTTCGGCGCTAATCAGCGTCCAACTTTTTTACGCTATTGCGTCGATGCACCAACGTCGCTTGCGTGTTCGACTGTATTTTTTAGCAACGACTGCTTCGACACTAATGCAGACACAAACTAAAATCCGACGCTAATGTCGACGCAAAATAAATTAGCAATGCCCATGTTAACGTCAGAAAAAATTTGACGTTATCCCTACGCTAATCTGAATTGGCATCGGAAAACTACTCAATTAGCGTCAGAAATGTCCGAAGTTAATTGGGCTTTTTCCAGTAGTGTATTCTCATAGTATATGTAGATATTATTTTGATGTGATGATTCAGAGAAAATTATCAGCCTAAAAAGAACGTTTGCAATAGAATTTGAGATCAAGGACCTAAAAAATTTCCAACACTTTTTGGGAATGGAGGTGGCTCGGTCTAAACAGAGAATTGTCATATCTCAAAGGAAGTACATCTTAGATATATTAGGTGGAACTGACATGCTTGGGTGTAAACATGCTGACATACATATGAATTCCAACAAAAAATTGAAAGTAATCCAATTGATAAAGGAAGATATCAAAGACTTGTGGGAAAATTATTTTACTTATCACACACAAGATCTGATATATACTCAGTCAATATTTTAAGCCAACATATGAATAATCCAAATGAGAACCATTTAAAATCTAAGAACGGAATCTTGAGATACAAAGATGACCCCTGAATATGATTTGCACTCCAAAAAATTTGAAAATCACGAGATTGAGATATGCACATATGCTAGCTGGGCATTGAAGTAACTGATAGGAAATTAACCATTGAATATTGTTCATATGTCGGGCAATATCATCACGCGGAGAAATAAAAAATAAGTTGTTAGTCTCTTGGAGTAGTGCAGAATCAAAATATCATGCTCTTTTACTAGAAATATGTGAGTGACTATAAATTCAAAAGTTATTAAGGAAACTTAAGGTTGAGATGAAAGACATAATTATGATATTCAGTGATAGTTAAGCAACTATTAATATAGTTAGAAATCATGTACAACATGACAAAACAAAAAACATCAAATTTGACCATCACAAAAACATTTAACAATGGAATTGTTCAGCTTAGCAATGTTCCTATACTATTTCAAGTTGTTGATATTCTTACCAAAGAACAACCAAGGGTCAATTATGATGAATTGAAGTCTAAGCTTGGTTTGTACAATATATATAATCTAGTTTGAGGGCGTATTGGAAAGTACCAATCCGCATTATGAAGGAATTTATTTCATTTCTTCAAAATATATTTCACAAATTGTGTTTCTTATATTATATGTTTTCTTTTCCTTTTTTTTTATTTGGAGACTTTCCTATTTGATTTCCTTTATTATATATGTGTAGCAAGGTGAAATAGATTGATTTGAGAGTAAAAAAATTCCTTCAAGAATTCTATAGTTACTATATCATTTGCAACACTTCTAACTTTCTTATAACTACTAAACCTCAATTGTGTTTAATTTTGATCACATTTTAAAAGCAAATTTGATGTAAGTTGTCGCAGAGGTCAGTGTTCCCAAATGCAACTAGTTGGTGTAACAAATGTGATCACAAAAAATGAAATTGAAATTCTTAATTTCCAAGAGCACCAATTGGAAGACCTCACTAACTTTTGATGTATACCCAAAAAATAGGAAATTTGTTTTGCAAAACAATAACTTAATTATTGACAAACACCAAGCCTTTATCCCACTAAGTGGGCTAAGCTACATGAATCTTTTTTTCTCCATAGTGTTCTATCGAGAGCCATATTTTCATTTAATTCTAATAAATTAAGATAATTTTTTATAAGACGTGCCCAAGTTTGCCCAAGTTCTTTTATGTCTACCTCTATCATTTTTAACATAAGTCGAATCTAAAACATCTACTTTCCTAATCATATCATTAGATGATTGACGTTTTATGTAACCAAACCATCTAAGCGGCTATCTTTAACCTTGTCTGCCACTAGAGCTACACCAACCCTCTCACATATATATTCGTTTCGGTTTTTCTCTAAGAGTCAAGTTACTCATCAGCCTAAGCATTCCCATCTCAACAACATTTAACATAGTTTTACGCTTCTCTTTTATAAGCCAACATTCTGTGCCATAAAAGATTACAAATCTCACACCATCTTAGAAATTTTTTTCTTTAAGTCTAAGCGGTACTTTTCTATCACACAAAGAGCTTGATGCATTCCTCCACTTCAACCATCCAACTTGAATTCTACTAATAATATCCCCATCTATACCATCATCACTTTGAACAATACAACAACAACAACAAAGCCTTAATCCCACTACGTGGGGTGGTCGGCTACATGAATCCTTTTTCTCCATTGCGTCCTATTTAGTTTCATATTTTCGTTAAGTTCTAATAAATTAAGATCACTTTATACAATAAGCCTAAGTCTTACTAGGTCTACCTCTGGCTTTCTTAACATAAGTCGAATCTAAAATAACTACTCTCCTAATCGGATTATCAAATGGTCGACGTTTAATGTGACCAAACCATCTAAGACGACTCTCTCTAATTTTGTTTGTCGCTGGAGCTACACCAACCCTATCAAGATATATTCATTTTCCATTTTGTCTCTAAGTGTAAAGCCACTCATCCACCTAATCATTCTCATCTCGGCAACACTTAAATTAGTTTTATGCTTCTCTTTTAAAGGCCAACATTAAGCACCATAGAGCATTGCAAGTCTCACCACCATCTTATAAAATTTTTCTTTCAGTCTAAACGATACTTTTCTATCACACAAAAGGCCCGAAGCATTCTCCGCTTCAACCAACCAACATGAATTCTACTATTAACATCCCCATCTATATCACCATCATTTTAAACAACAGACCCGAGATATCAAAATCGTTCACACATTCTAATAATTTGATCACCCAAAGTTCCACTTCTATCACTAGAGCTACTACAATTATATTCCATGTATTCAATTTTAGTTCTACTCAAATGGAGGCCTTTTAATCATTTGATCACTTTGAACAATAAACCCGAGATATCTAAAAAGCTCACTCCTTTTAAAAATTTGATCACCATTGTTACAACTCTGCTACTAGATCTACTACTACTAAAAATATATTCCATATTTTTAGTTTTAGACCTACTCATACAAAAGCCTCTAGACTCTAATGTAGACTTCCATAATCCAAGTTTATCTTGGAATCTATCCCTAGTCTTATCCATAAGAAAGATATAAGCAAAAATCACACACCAAGGTGCACCATCCTGTAAACGTCAAGTAAGTGCATCCATAACCAAAGCAAAAAGATATGGGATTAAAGTCGATCCTTCATGTAATCCAACTGAAATAATAAAATACTTGGTCAATTCTCCTTCTGTTCCAACATAAGTAACATCTCTAGCATACTTATCTTAATAACTTGAATATAAGTCATCTCAATACATTTCTTATCTAGAACTCTTCAAAGAACTTCTCTTAGAACCTTATCGTAAACTTTTTATAAATAATTTAAATCATATGTAGATCCATCTTTACTCTCTCAATTATGAGAAATATTTGTATCACCTCTTAACCTATATTCAATTATTCTCTCTCATAATTTTAATATATGACGCATAACTAAATTCCTCTATAATTGGCACACTTTTGTGCATCCCCTTTATTCTTAAAAATGGAGACCAAAATACTCTTCCTCCACTTTTAAGGCATCATTTTAAATAATATTTAAAAGTTTAGTAAGTCAATAAATTGTAAATCTCCTAAAAGTTTTCACATTTCTATTGAGATATCATCATATCTTACTGATTTTCCACCATTGATTTTCTTTAAAGCCTCCTCAATTTCTTTTCTACTAATGCAACGGTAAAAATAAAAAATATATATTATTATTAACGATATTAAGATCACTATTGTCGATCACATTTTCAAAAACTTCATTGAAATGTTCATTCAAATATCTCACTCACCCATGTTGAATTTCTTCAACAAAGAAAAGTGTTTTTTTATTTACATTTTTAATACTTGAATTAAATCTTTATTTTTTTTCTTTATTTAGCTAATTTCTACATATATCTTTCACCATCTTATGTATCTAATATGTTATAAAGATTATTAAAAAATAGAATTTTTAACATCACAAACTATTCTCTTAAACTCCTTACAGGCAACCTTATTTTTTTCAGTTCTCTAAGCTTTTATATTTAAATCAAATTTTATAACAAAACTTCTTATATTTTAACTTTTCTTGGAAATTATAATTTCACCACCAACTATTTTTATTTATAATTTTTTTTTAATTTTCAAATACATCTTTTGTTCGTCACTTATCTAATAGTGCTTGTTACATAATCTCATATAAAATTAGTCTCTTCATGAACAACCCAAATATTAAAATCATAAATTTTCTAAATAAAAATAATTTTATTTGTCTTTTAGGTACTTTTATATAATTCTATGACAATATTTCATTATACTTTTTATCTTCGAACTCGTCATCTTAAAATCTAGAGCTAATAATCAGTATTGAGTACTTGAATTTTCAATTGAAACGATCTTAAAATCTTTACATTCTCAGCGACCTCTTTTTTTCAATAAAAACAAGTCTTTATCATACTAAGTGGGGTGGTTATATGAATCCTTTTTCTTCATTGCGCCCTATTGAGTGACATATTTTTATTTAATTCTAATAAATTAAGATCATTTTTTATATAATATGCCCAAATTTTTTTAGGCCTACCTCTGTCCTTCTTAACATAAGTCGAATCTAAAACATCTACTCTCCTAACTGGATCATCAGATGGTCGACATTTAATGTGATTAAAGCATCTAAGGCGACTCTCTCTAATTTTGTCCGCCATTGAAGCTACACCAACCCTATCACAGATAAATTCATTTCACATTTTGTCTCCAATTGTAAAGTCACTCATCCACCTAAGCATTCTCATCTCGGCAACACTTAATTTAGTCTTATGCTTCTCTTTTAAAGGCCAACATTCAACGCAATAAAGCATTGGAGGTCTCACCATTATCTTATAAAATTTTCCTTTCCTAAGTAGTACTTTTCTATCACACAATAAGCCCGTTCATCCACTTCAACCAACCCACCTAAATTCTACTAATAACATCCCCATCTATATCACCATCACTTTGAACCATAGATAAAATAATTTTTTTTTCTCATAAGAAAATAATTAATTTGTGTTTTATTATATCCATTATCCATTTTTATAAGTAAAAATATGCTCATCTCTTTTCTAAAAATATAATATAAGAATTAATAAAATAATAAGCTAAAGCAAAAACTAATATGATTTTATTTTCTTTACCAATCACTCTAAAATCATAACCACCATAAATATATTTAAGAACTTCCACCACTCTACAAACATGTCCATTGAAATCTCCTCCAATAAAAATTTTAATTATTGACCACATAATAAAAATTTAACAAAAATTTGGAACTCTCAAAAAATCACATGTCGATTAGGATTCATAATGAAAAAAGAAATCCCATTACATATTTGACTAAAATCAACCACTTCAAAAGCCAGTGATGAAATATTTAGAAAAAAAAAAAGTAATTCACAAAATAATGAAAATTAAGGCCTTAGTATATGACTTTCTCCGAAAATTGGCAGCCACCCTTACACCAAATTCAAAAAAATCAAGACACGAGTAAGCAGTCAACATTAAACATGAACTTGAGTGTTCATCAAGCAAAAATGTTCCCGATCAATAAATTATAAATTTCTATTTATAACCACATATCCTCCCAAAAATATAAGAAAAATATCATTAGACATGTCAATAAACAAATCCAAAACCAAAGGCACCATAAGGCATCACTCAAATCTCATAAAAAATTAAAAATAATAAATAATTAATAAATAAATAAACTTGAAACTATTTTCAAGACCCTAACAAGTTGTGTCAGCTCCCACGATTTCATCAAAGCCTATGCTTGTTTCTCGCATATTGCATTATGTGATTCATGAGTTGATACCTCCATAATCAGCACTATCTTCAACATCATATTTATTCTTAAATATATCTAAACTCTCCTAAATCTTATCGGATGATTTAATAAAACTATTCATCTTATCCTATATCAAGTTTGACTCAACTAAGGAATTTCAATTTGCTCGCCCTAGCAATAATTCTTTTTAATTATTTTCTTTATATTCTTAAGATATATCCATAACTACAATTCTATATTACATCATCAAACTCTCTCCTAGAGTTACCTCAATTACCTCCTTATCTTAGCAAGAAAGTTTTTCTTTTCTTTTCTCGAGTAAAGAAAATTTTTGGTGGTTCAACTTCTGATAGTTAAGTTCTTCTGGTATTTTTAATGAATTGAGCCAAAAAAAATTATTTCTAACAACATAGATAAATAACACACAAAACAAAGAAACTAGTAGTGAGCGGCAAAATGCATACATAAAACAAAATAACCAAGCAGCAACAAAATATTTGTTCAAGTAACAAAGCACATTTACTTCCAGCTGTTAACACCCGCGAACATGATCAAATTACGAGTAATCACCATACATAATTTGGCAATAAAGCTGAACTTGTTAGCTTTTGAAGTACGTATTAAGCATACCATCATCAGGACTTTGGCAAAGAGGGCAATTGCAACTGCAGTGAGGACCATTGGCATGGTTGCAGTGTCGAGCCACCTGGACCCTTCAGGCACTTGCACGAAAAACTCATCACGACTAGGATTTCTACGCCTCTGTCGAAACCTCTCTCGCTCCATGATTCTCGATCTTAGGATATNATAACTTATATTATATAAATATATAATATCTATATTAGTATATTACTAATATAGTATATTAATATATTATTATTAATAATTTATTATATATTATAATTTATAAAATTTAATTTTTTTTTAAATATCATAAATTTTTTAAATATAATTATTTTAAATTATTTTATATGTCGAATAATAACGATTCGAACACGAGCGAACACATCACTGTTCGTGTTTGGTTCGTTTAACTAACAAAAAAAAAAGTTCACGTTTGTCTCGTTCACTTCTCGAACGAATCGAACACGAACTCATTAACGAACAGAACACAAATTGTTCGCGAACATCGAGTTTTTTTGACAGCCCTAGATATACATGTATACCACCTAAAATTATATATTTTACTTAACACCCCCCAAGTTTTATATAAGAAAATTTACATATATGGCATCGAACCGCAATGTATTTACTTATCTCACTCTCAAATTTATACTTTTACATCATAAGCATCTACACCTATATATGAAAAGATGAATTACATCATTTACATCTTTTCATACATAGGAAATGTATTTATCATATAAAAATTAAAGTTTAGGTGTGAGATAGATAAATGCATAAGAGTTACGTCCTATGCATGTAAATTCTTCTTTATATAATAAAACCCTAATACCTGTTTGTTTTTTATGCAGGATTGTTGCACGATTTAAGCTAAATCCCGACAAACAGCAAAAATTGCCTCTGTAAATCCTGAGCTCCCGTAAATCCCAAAATGATGCTGATTTGTGATAAACATAAGAGGCAATTCGGGATATATTAGTTTGGTTTACTGAATTAGTCTGCTGTAAATCTTTAGTGGAGATTTGATAAAATTTTTTGTTTAGTTTGAAAATTTATAAATACAATATAAAATTTAAATAAATTTGAGTTGTTCATTTTGTCTATCCGCCNTTTTTTTTTTTTTTTTTTTTTTGAAAAGAATCTTGTCAGGAAATTATCTTTTTAAATTTTAATATGATCATTATGAATGATTAAAGCAATGATATTATGGGCCTTAATATAACTGTAAATTATTATGAGAAATCTTTGTGATACGACTTAACCTATGTTTAATTACCCTCTCTCATAATTTTAAAGTATGACGCATCAACTTTATTTCTCTATAATTTGCACACTCTTGTGCATCCACTTTATTTTTAAAAATAAGGACCAAAATACTCTTCCTCCACTCCTCAATTCTCTTTTTAGTTTTTAAAATAATATTAAAGAGTTTAGTAAGCCAAAAAACTCCCAAGTCTCATAAATATTTTCACACTTCAATTGGGATATCATCAGATTCTTCTGATTTTTCACACAAATTTTTTTAAAACCTCTTCCACTTCTTTTTTTACTAATGCGACAGTAAAAATAAAATATTTTATTACTAATGCGACAGTAAAAATAAAATATTTTATTACCAGTAACGATATTAAGATCATTAAAATTGATCGTATTATAAAAAATTTCAATGAAAATTTTATCCAAATAACTTACCCACCTATGTTGAATATATTCTTCTAAAAAAATATTTTTTTATTTTCATCATTAAAACACTTTACTTGAGTTTGTTTGGCTAATTTATACATATATTTTTCACCCTCTTTAGTATCTAATCCATTATAAATACCACTAAAGCAGAATTTTTAGCATCACAAATTATTCTCTTAGACTTCATACGGATCACTTTATATTTTTCTCAATTCTCGGAGCTTTTACATTTAAGTCAATTTTTATAACATAATTTCTTTTATTTTATCTTTTCTTCCACAATATTATTCTATCACCAACTATTTTGAATTATAAAAACTTTTTCCTTTTGATTATCCAAACACATTTTTGCTACTTGCTTAATAGTGTTTGTTACTTTATCTAATATTAAATTTATATAATCATGAACATCCCAAATCTTAAAATCTTAAAGTTTATTCATAAAATTAATTCTATTTGTGTCTTTTAGGTGCCCTCATTTACNTCCCAAATCTTAAAATCTTAAAGTTTATTCATAAAATTAATTCTATTTGTGTCTTTTAGGTGCCCTCATTTAATTTTATAATAATGATTGCTAGTATTTTTTATCTTACAACTCTTCGTCTTAAAATCTAGAACTAATAATCGATGTTAAATAATTAAATTCTCAGTTGAAATGACCTTACAATCTTTACATTGTCGCTGATCTCTTCTTCTTATAAGAAAATAATCAATTTGTGTTTTATTCAATCCATTTTTATTAGTAATAATATGCTCATCTATTTTCTTAAATAAAATATTAGCAACAATAAAATTATAAGCTAAAGCAAAATCTAACATGTCTATACATTCTTCATTAACCACTTCAAAATCGTAAACATCATTAATATTTCTAAAATCTTCTACCACTTTAGCAACATGTCCATTTAAATCTCCTCTAATAAAAACTCTTTCTTGATACTTGATACACATTATAATTAAAATACACTTATAAACAAAAACTTTGAAATTCTATAAAATACATCTTTACTGGCATCCTGCAAATCCTATTTACATAATTTCTGCACCGGTTTGATGAATAAGTATATTTTTGTGACCAGTCAGAAGCTTTCAGTTCATTGACATGGACCAACTAATAGAAGGCAATACAAAAGTCATCCTGGATCAAAAGTCCCTCTGAGCATTCTACTTTGGCTATCGAGGAGGGCAGACCAGTTTGTTGATAAGATGCTTTCAAAGACCCTACCAAATGTCTGATAGGAGGAACATGCTGTAGATATTAGTGATCATGGTTAGCATTTTTTTACTATTAAGTTTTAAGAGAAACCAAAATAAAGACAAGTGAATCAACTAATATACAGAACTTTTATGAATTTACTAGTCTAAACCTTAAATCACCTGAACTTCAGCTTCTTCGACCCAAATAATTTTCTTCACAATGTGNAGCATTTTTTTACTATTAAGTTTTAAGAGAAACCAAAATAAAGACAAGTGAATCAACTAATATACAGAACTTCTATGAATTTACTAGTCTAAACCTTAAATCACCTGAACTTCAGCTTTTTCGACCCAAATAATTTTCTTCAAAATGTTGAGTAGAATAAATTCGGAAGGACTCACAGCGTATGCAAGAGATTCGGTGGGTGGACGTCTTCAAATTATTATGCATTGATTTTCTAATCATTTATTCGGAAACATTCCCACTCACTGACTTCAAATGAATTTACAATATAATCTTTGCTATAAATAATCGTAAAAGAATTTAGATTCTGTGTTAAAAGTATATCATGGAAAATTTAATTCTTGAAATAACAAGNTCGGTGGGTGGACGTCTTCAAATTATTATGCATTGATTTTCTAATCATTTATTCGGAGACATTCCCACTCACCGACTTCAAATGAATTTACAATATAATCTTTGCTATAAATAATCGTAAAAGAATTGAGATTCTGTGTTAAAAGTATATCATGAAAAATTTAATTCTTGAAATAACAAGAAAAAAAAAAGCCTGGAAAAAATTGATTCTAACTTTGAAGCAGAAGACAAGAAGATAAAGCATAGCCAAATCAATCAGACATATAGTCTAGAATCACGTCAAAATAACCATACACAATGTTTAAAACATGTCCGCAATCATGTTTCTGAACATAATAATATCACATACCATACAACAATAACCATAAAGCAAGATAACCATCTTTTTCTACCATTAGGCACAAGATAATCAATAAAAGAGTATCACATACCTTATCCGGATTGGAGCACCAGAGAAGAGCAATTCCCTTTCTGCCTTCTTCCGAAATTTCCAATTCAAATACTTATAGAGCACAAACTTTCCGCAGCTGTTTATTAGCAGGGATTTGAGTAGAATTTAATAAGGACTCAATCTAAATCCTTCCAAAAAGCAAAAATGACAACTTACAATCCTACAGAATCTCAAATCCCATTTCTCCTCCGTTTTACCTTAAACCCCGATTTTAATAAATCCAGTTGTAAGGCGGATTTACGGGACTTAGAGGAAAAGAAGCACGGGTAGACGGACAGGTGGACAAGGGGAAAACGTGGGGGTCGGGGGAAGACGAGTGCCACCTTCGCTCCTTCGTAAAAATTTTCTTCTCCTTCCCAACGCCGATGCTCCTCCACCTCTGGCCGAAGCGTTCGACCGAAAGGCAAGCGACAAGCGGGCAAGCTTCGGTTCAGTTGGGTCTAATGGGTGGAGAGACATACTTTATTAATTGGAATATTAAATAAAAAGTTAAATGTACGTAGGGGTGTAAACGAATCGAATACGAACGAACAAAATGAACAGAGCTTGTGTTCATGTTCGGTTCGTTTGAAATTTAATTTATTTGAAATAAATTCGTGTTTGAAATTATTCGTGAAGTCACTGTTCATATTCATTTCTTAACAAATGAGCCGAACACAAGCTTTTCGCAAAGGACGAGCANTTCTGCCTTCTTCCGAAATTTCCAATTCAAATACTTATAGAGCACAAACTTTCCGCAGCTGTTTAGTAGCAGCGATTTGAGTAGAATTTAAGAAGGACTCAATCTAAATCCTTCCAAAAAGCAAAAATGACAACATACAATCCTACAGAATCTCAAATCCCATTTCTCCTCCGTTTTACCTTAAATCCCGATTTTAATAAATCCAGTTGTAAGGCGGATTTACGGGACTTAGAGGAAAAGAAGCACCGGTAGACGGACAGGTAGACAAGGGGAAAACGTGGAGGTCGGGGGAAGACGAGTGTCACCTTCGCTCCTTCTTCGTAAAAATTTTCTTCTCCTTCCCAACGCCGATGCTCCTCCACCTCTGGCCGAAGCGTTCGACCGAAAGGCAAGCGCCAAGCGGGCAAGCTTCGGTTCAGTAGGGCCTAATGGGTGGAGAGATATATTTTATTAATTGGAATATTAATTAAAAAGGTAAATGTACAAAGGGGTGTAAAGAGGTTGTGTTGTGTTTGGTTAGTTTGAAATTTAGTTTGTTTGAAATAAGTTCGTATATTAAATTATTCATGAAGTCACTCTTAGTGTTCGTTTCTTAACAAGCTAGTAGAACACGATCGGTTCGAGAACGACGAGCCAGTTTGACATCCCTAATATTAATATAGATAAATAATATATTATATTAATTATATAATTTATATTATATAAATATATAATATCTATATTAGTATATTATTAATATAATATATTAATATATTATTATTATTATTTTATTATATATTATAATTTATAAAATTTAAT
>JXCR01147441.1:4224-19803 GCA_002079205.1 Phalaenopsis hybrid cultivar | reverse complement strand
TCTTTGTTGATGATTTTGAGGTGTTTGGGAATTGCTCTTTGTCATTTTGTAATTTCAAAGCTATTATTGGAATTTAGGAGGTGGTTAGTTTATGTTGTTTTTGCTCGTTGAACTTCTTATTCGTAAACTGAATGAATGTTTAAGCATAAGTGCAACATTTTTCCAGAAATTTGAATTTATACTCACTTCAAACTCTCATTTAGCTTATGTTGAATTTGCTTTGTTGATACATTCTTCAGCTTTTTCTGTTGGTACACGCTTTAAATTCTCAAAAAAATTCAAATTTACCATTCGAACTATAGCTATTAGCAATAATTTTGTAGTAAAAATTTGAGGACGTGATAAAAGGAAAGTTATGGCTATGTGTGCACATTAAGGATGTTCTTGGAGCATACGTGCATTACCATGTGCAAATGGTGAGATATTTGAAGTTAGCAACTTAGATGGAGCACGCTCTTACCTTGGTGTAATAAAGTCGGAAATAAACATGTAACTTGCTCTTGGCCTCTTGGGTGGCCAATGAAATACAAGTCATTATGAAGAAATATCCAGATGTCCCTCCAAGATAAATTAATGATAGCTTTGATACGCCATCAACAAATCTCCATCATTCGGCATGAATTTTAAGGCATTACATTAATCTTGAGGCAATTTTTTGAGTAAGATACGTTCAAACTTCGATTAAATATCATCCAGAATTTCAATTTCAACAAGCTTACCGTCAAACTGATCGGATCGACTAAACGAATCTGATGATACCAAAATGAGTTCAATCTGAGTCAAATAAAGCTCCGATCAAGTCATTAAATTTTTTTGGAAGCTTTTCAGGCCTATTTAGAAGGTCAGACAAATTCGAAATTTGAAAAGTTTTTAGTCAAATTGAGCACATCAGCAAGATGAATCAAATGAGCCATAAATCGCTCAATTTTCACTTCATTAAGGCACTAAAATATCAATCGACCGACATCCGATCAATTAAATCTCTCCGATCCATTCAATAAAGAGTAGTCTGGATTCCTTCTATAAATAGAGTGTTATTCCCTCTCTTGAAAGAAAAAGTAGACCCTAAGTAAGAGGGAGGCCAAAGCCTGGTGCAGAGCGAGCTAAAGTATACGATCTTGCACCGACGATCCGATGTACATCTCCCGCTTCTATAGTCGCTAACCACCGTCGACCTCTTGCTCCTTCAACCGCTAACCAACACTAACCACGATCAGCCTCATGCACCTACAACCACCTCTCGCTCCTACAGCCATTAGCCAACCCCGACCATCGCCACCTATGACTAACTCCAGCTAACTCCGGGCGCCGCCACCTACGTCCAACCCTTGTTGCCGCTGTCTCTGTCCAACACTAGCTACTGCAGCCACCATCAGCCATAACCGCCGTCTCCGACCAACTCTGGCTTCCACTGTCGACGACCATCTTTGATTGCCACCACCTGCAACCAACTCTGGTTGTTGCCGCTTCCAGCCAACTCCTAAGGGACCTTGATGGACTGCCACCTACTCCATGCAATGAAGTCTCTTATAAAGTAACAACGTGCACTACAAAATCTCAGTGTACATTGCAAAGTAATAACGAACCCCCACTGATAGTGTAATGATACCTCTCGAAGACAATGTAACAATATGCCCTGAAGATGGTGACTTTCTTCAAACTCTTAAAGCTCTCTCTGTGCAACTCTTAATTCAGGTTCTTACGGTCTATGGACGTCATCACAACTCACCACTACAACTTATGCGACCAACTACGGTCTACGTGGTCTACAACTCATTCAACTCTCGACTTCGGACTTACGACCTACAAATATCATTACAACTCACCACCACAGCCTACGTGATCAACTACAACTTTCATGGTCCACAGCTTGTGCAATTTCCAACTCTAGCTTCCACAGTCTATGGACTTCATCACAACTCACCACCTAATGACCAACTATGACATATATGGTCCACAGCTTGTGCAGCTCCCAACTCTGACCTCTACAGTTTTAATCGTCATCACAACTCACCATTATGACCTACGTGGTCCACAACTCGTGTAGCTCCTGACTCCAATATTCGTAGCTTACACAAGTCATCACAGCTTACCACTATAAACTATATGGTCCACAACTCTTGCAGCTCTCGACTCCAACCCCCACGACCTGCAGACGTCATCACAACTCACCACTACGACCCACATGACCAACTAAGGCTTACGTGGTCCATAGCCCGTGCAACTCTCGACTTCAACCCTTACGGTCTACGAACGTGAAAATATCTCACACTACAACCTACGTGATCAACTACGACTTATGTGGTTCACAGCTCGAGCAGCTTCTGACTCCAATCACCATGACCTACAAACATCTTCACAACTCACCATTGCGGCCTACATGATCAACTATGAGCTATGTAACCACAACTCACGCAACTTCCGACTTCGACCATTGTGGTTTATAGATGTTATTGCAGTCCACCACTATGAATTATGTGACCACTACAACCTAAATGGTCTTTAGCTCATGCAGCTCCTAACTTGAGGCCTTGGAGCATACGAACATCATCACAGCCTGCCATTACTGCATACGTGGCCAACTACAACATATGTGGTCCACAGCTTGTGTAGCTCCCAACTCCAGCCGCTACGACCTACGGACGTCATCGCAACTAACCCTTATGACATACGCTACTAACTTCGACCAACATGGTCCACAGCTCATGTAGCTCAAACTCTAAGCTCTCCAGCCTATTGATATTATCACAGCCCACCACCATGACCTATGTGACCTACTACAACCTACGTGGACTTTAGCTTGTACAACTCCCAACTCCGGCTTCTGTGCTCTATAGATGTCATCACAACCTGCAACTACAGCCTATGTGATTAACTACGGATTACTTGATCTTCAACTCGTGTAGTTTCTGACTTTGGCTTTTGCAACCTACATATGTCATTGCAGCTCACTACTACAACTTACATGACTGACAATGGCCTACGTGGTCGATGCCTCATGTGGCTCATGACTTTGACTCTTGCGATTTGCGAATATCATCGCAGCTCGCCACAACGGCCTACATTACCAACTATAACCTACATGGTCCACAGCTCATGTAGCCCCCGACTCTGGCCCTTGTGGTCTATGGATGTCATCACAGCTCATCACTATGACTTACATGATTCACAACTCGTGCAGCTCCCGACTCTAGCCTCTGCGGCCTATGAACACCATCACAGCTCACCACGACTAATTACAACCCATATACCTCACAACTTATGCAACTTTCTACTACAAGCTTTGTATCCAACTGACATTCCTGAAGTGGCCACTTATGGTTCACACAGTCAACTACCACCATGGCTTTCAATCGTGACGTATACAACAAGCTGGCTCCGCGACCACGGCTTCCAACCTTCACAGTGGCCTCCATAGCAATCGACTAGGACTCTTATAAACTCTTACCACTGAGAACTACATTCATTACTGCTAGATTATGTCTATTATTGATGAATCACTATTATACATCTACAATATTTATCTCTGTAACTCTATCTTCCCTAATTCAGGAGAAGAATGAACATGCACACTAATCATTATTAGTAAATTATTTCAACTGGGCTAGGTTTGTAGTTTTTTCCCCTTTGCAGGATTTTCATGTAAAATTTGAGGCGTTTCCTCCTTATTTCTTTTTAATTATCTGATAGTGTGCTAGTTTTTCATTCAATGCTTAGAAGATAATTCATTACTTTATTGTCGCGGACCTGTCGGAATGCGTCAAGCTTGGAGATGAATTATGGATTATCACTTCCTTACATGAAAATTTGGCTCTCAAGAGAGGTAGTTCGAGACATAATTTTTTTTATTTATGGATGAAAATTATAACTGGGTTCTCAAATTTGGAGTAGAGATCGTTAACAGAAATTTAGGTTCACATATTACATACATCTTTGATAATTCTAGTTGTTCATTCAAGAGATTTTTGTTAGCTTTAAAGTTAGCATATATAATTTTTTTGTTGGTTGTAGGCATCTAGAGGGCCTCAATGATTGTTACTTAAAGTCTAAGTATTTGGGAGCGCAATTACCTACAAAGTCGTTTGATGGTAATAATTGTCTTTTCACATTAGCATTTGTTGTTATTGAAGGAAAATCAAAGAAAACATGGTAATAATTTTTTGGGGGAGACACTAGCTTTTGAGGTGCATCCATTAACCTTTATATTAAATATGAAAAAAGGGATTGAGGAGGTGTTGGTTTTATTTATTTCTTTATTTTTTTGTTTTAAAAAGGGTTTTGATTCTAAAAATATAAGACCGAACATATCTCGAATATTTAGTTGCTTAAATAATCGAACACGACATTATAAGTGATATATTATCTTGAAGTATGAGAATATCACTTAATAATGTGTTCAATTATTCAAACTAGAAAATTTATGATATTTGTTTGGTCTGCGAAAATACTAACATATCATTCCCTTATCGAATACGAAGATTAGATAAGTTTAGATTATCTGGATTACTAATTTTCTATTGGCGTAAGCCTCTGTACTTAATTATATCTCAAGCGACCAAAATTACTTAAGAAAAATCTCGATTAAGATTGGAGTTGTCTTAATGAATTCAAATTTTAATTTCTACGATTGATTATAAGAAAATTAAATGACATATGGTTTGATTTTACATCTTTGAAACAATAACTATTTGATTTTTCATTCCTGCAATTTATTTAGAAATTTAAAACTTATATCCCACGATTTAAGATAGTGAGAAAGCCCATGAATGAGAGGATTTATGTACTAGACGAACAATCTCAGAATCCTAAGACTAAAGTGATGTTCACCGAATAAAATGAAACATCGAAACCTAGTCCAAACAAAGAAAACACACAGATTATTATCTACTCGTCCTAAACATTCAGTCTAACAAAGTAATCTACCTTAACCAAATATTTCTGACGAGCAAGCCATTCTATTCAGGTATGACGTAACGAAGCCTCTTGCAGCACAGTACGAGTTGTTTCTAAAGATTTTGATGTTTGCATTCAACGACACAATTCTATCCGGGTGTGTAAGGACAAGTTTATGATGAGAAATGCCATATTTTTTAAGAAAAGCTTGAAGTTATGATTAAGAGACTCACCCCACTCGTCAATACTTAGAATTTTAAATTTTTGGTTAAGCTGAGTACGAGTTGCTTAAACTTTATAAATTTTTTCAGAGTCTTATTTTTATGTTTGAGTAAGTAAATTCAAGAAAAACATGAGTAATCGTCTACGAAGACAACATAATATCTAAAGATTGCAAAGAAGAAATTGGGGATGGGCCCCTTACATCAGAAAGTATTATATGTAGTGTATGAGATGCTTGAAAAGTAGAAGCCATGAAAGGTAATTTGTGACTCTTGGTGAAGTGACATGAAGTACAATTGAATTTCTAAAGGTGATGACAAAGAGACGAATAAGGGATCGTTGAACTTGATGACTAGGATGACCGACTTTTTTATGCCAAAGATTGGTGCTTATTGAAGAGTGAGTAGAGCAAGATAACACTTTGAAGTGGTACCCAATGAAGGAATGGGATAAAGTCCTTACACTCATGGTCCTTCAAGAATTTTTGGGCTGGTCTATAAATTCTTGATAGCATATCCATTAGGTGTGAAAATAATAGCACAGCAGTTAGTAGAAGTTTATGAACTAATAAAAATTGTAAGGAAGATTAGTTACATAATGAAAATTTGTTAGTAATAACTTGCGTGTCGAAATTGGTAGAAGTCCTTATCAGTGTTAGCAATGGAGAGTTAATGTCCATTATCGATTGTGATATTGCTGTCTGTGGTATATTGTTGAGATTGTGAGATGTGATTTGAATTAGCCGTGAGGTGCTCAGAACCTCCGTTGTCCGGGTACCAAGAATTATTTGAATAAGATTTAGAATCAATGATTAGAGTCATTAACTATTGATAATTTTTGTCATGACGATGCCAACACTTAAGAACGGAGTGTCCGGGCTAGTTGCAAATCTGGCATATACTTTTAATTTTTTTGCGGTGGATATAGGGGGTATTGACCTGCGGTCAACAATTGAAGTATTGTTGGGCCGAGAGTTGCTGTCTCGGTTGGGCCTAAAGATTGTGTCAATAATTAAGTTGGAATATGAATTCCAAAATTTGCCTGTGTCATGTGATGACAGGAGTGCAGTGTGGTGGGCATGTTGTGAGTCATTGGTCATGTCTTGGGCAAGTGTGAGTTCCTCACCACACAAGAGAGTGTAAAGATCATCTTCTTTGAGAGGTTGGATATTGGCACGAATAGCAGTCTTGAAGGCAGGATAATGAATGAATATTGTTAAGACTGTTGAGGATTATGTCTTCAAAAGAAGGGCCACCCAGCAGATCGACCCTCCGTTTGATGTCCGATAGATATTGAGTCATGGTTTTGCCTTGCATGTTAAGGTGTGGAGCTCGTACTTGATTTGAAGTATTCTTGACTGGTTGGTTGATTGAAGACGACGATCGTTAGTATGTTAAATAGCCGCACGTGTCAATATTAAGAACATAGCAAGAATTGAGGGGGAGATAATTGAATTGATGGCAGCAGCAAGATTTTGGTCAATTATCATCCATTGAGTATAATCGGGGCTGGCAACCTCACCGCCGGAAGGATCAACAACGGTGCAGGATGGTGGAAATAATTTTCAGTCAAGAAGCCCTCATACTCGTTAGCTTTGAATAACTTCATGACTTGAGCGTTCCTTGTGAGATGATTTTCTGTATTTAGAGGGTTGGAAATGTTGTTCTTGATGTGGGTGATGAGGAACTGAAGTTTGGTGGGAATTGGGTGATCATGAGGTAGAGAATTAGGGATCGCAGGTGGAGTAGCGATGTTGGCTAAAGAGCTGGAGACGGGATTCATAGTGTGGGTAAGCAAGGGGCTCTGATATCATGGTAAAATTTTGAGCTATCTTGGAATGCAGTAGGAAGGAAATTATAATATAGAAGAGAGAAAAAATAACAAGAACCTAGAAAGGCTCAGAATGTCAAGACAAAGAAAACCAACTTTCTTTTTATACAAAGCTCAGTTACACAGATAATTATACATAAACGAAACCTGGGTAAGGTTTACCCTATGAATAAGAAAACAAATGTGGTCCAAAAACAGAAATGCCAACGTAGATATAGCTCAGAAATTGAGTGGAAGACAAGTTGAAACCAACCTATACCTTACCTCCTCAAGGAGCAAAGGAGGATGCGACATGTCATGCAGGTATCATATTATACAGTTTTTAAAGACTATAGTTACAATATTTGTAAAGATGTTAAAAAAATCAACAATATAGTGACCACAAGCACAGCAGCCTCACTCCATAAAAGACAAGCAATTCTTCTCCTAAATTATAATGCTTAATCACACCATAGTATCTAATCACAGTTTCGTCGCTCGATATGAAGCCATAAAAGTAGAAAATGGCAGTATTCTCAGTCTTTGCAGCAGCGGTAGAGCACAAACTTCTCCATGGGACGCTTGCACTGCGCACAAATCACCTTCTCCTTGATTTGTTGTGTGTCACCTGGGAGAATGAGACGCGTGCAATGCTCATGGGTGTGGTAAGGAAGCAGTGCCTTGGCGAGTGCTGGGATAAACCCCTCATTCTCAACATTCTCCTTCCATAAATCATAGTTCAATAAACAGTCATACAGCGTCTTTCCATGCGACTTTAAGATATCAAAAGACCTGTGGCTGATGACTGCCCATCCCTCATCACTTCCATCGAAACTGAGCATTTGCATTACTTCCTGCATGATTGGGTCATCCTCAATGCTTCTGCCACGCTGCATCTTGGAGTGCCACATGCTCTCCAAACGCACCCAAAAGAACCACACCATTGCTGGATCCTCCCAGTAGTTACTTAGCTTTTCAGCCTTAATGGCTGCTATTGCCTTCTTCACCCCCTTTGGGTTGCTCTTGCCTACATAAACCATCTCTATAGGAACCCTGGCATCATGCGCCACTTGCCTCAGGAGCTTTGTGAATTTCCTGATCCATTCAATGTCATCTCCACCATAGAGGCAAACATGCTGCTCTTCCCTTACCCAGTTCAGAATGGCAGGGTCGATCTCATCGACTAGGAGCTCAAGCTTCCATGTCTCTTCCTTCCACAAAGCATCCTCCCTGCTACTGGTAAAAGGATAGGCCAGGCTTCCCCATATCCATATCATGTGAAGAGCGTTGGGGCAAACGAGCTTTCCTTGGGGGTCTAGGACCACCAGAATAGGCTTCTTATCAAAATGCCAAACTTCCCTGATGTACTTGATAACTGCAGGCTGGAGATGTGAGGGATGGTGCAGTGTGTACCATGGCATATTTGAGACTAAACGATTGAAATCTGCTTCTCTGTTCTCAGTCCAGGGACGATGTCTATCAGTGACAGCCAACCAGACGACTTCATACTGTCGTTCAACCTTTCCATGGTGTGTGTCATTATATATCTGTATGAGAACGAAGAGCTCCTCAGGGCTGATATCGAGGTCACTGATGAAAAGCAGTACAATTTTTCTTCTCAGAACGTCAAGACCAACTCTCTTCTTTGTCAAGCCATCAAAGAGGGGAAGATCATCTTTGGAGTATAAGAGTGCCCTGAGGATTTTCATGTTATCAATGTGGATTGTTTCAAAAAGCCGAACCAGTGTTTGATAGGCTTCAAGGTCCCTCTTTTCATCTACATGATTCAGTTAATTGGTTATGTTCGATTAGATATAAATGAACATATTTAAATGTTTGAGCTTTTCCAGAGTTGCTTAGAACTTTACCAATGTGTTTATGGCAAAGTTCAAGTTGCTTAGTGAGGTGCCCATGAATGTTGGCAAGTTTATGAGCTATTGTGGAGAGCTCCCATGCCTCTGTTGTTGAGCTGATATGCCTGAAAGGACCATAATCATTAAGGTAAGTTCATCAACTAAAATATTGGGTCATTTTTTAAAAATTTTGAAACCACTGAAGATGGATGTTGATCCCCTAACCAATTAATTAATGCTCATTTGTAATTAATGCTCATTTGTAGTTAATAGTTATTGGGTTAATGATTGAGCTTACTCATGGCCAATGCCAATGAGCGCAATGGTCTGAGAGATGCAGGCAACGGCACCTCGAACCACCCAATAGACAGCAGTTGGAATATGAGTCATGGCAGCTCCCATTTGTGGGGATTCTGGGGAGATGTACTCAGAAGGAAGTTCAGTAAACTCAATGATGCACTTTGTGACATCGAGCATGACTCTGATGAGGTTGTTAATGGCGTCAAATCTAGGCTTGAGGACATTTGTATGTTCAATGATGTCCGGAACCTGCTTCNTTCAGTAAACTCAATGATGCACTTTGTGACATCGAGCATGACTCTGATGAGGTTGTTAATGGCGTCAAATCTTGGCTTGAGGACATTTGTATGTTCAATGATGTCCGGAACCTGCTTAAGGAGTGCCAAAGATTTGGCTAAGGGGTTTGCACTGTGGAGCTGCGCTGTCAGCCAAAACTCACCATAGTTCACCGCCAGCGCAGCCAAGGCCATAACTGCTTTTGCATCCCATGTATAGGTTGATAAAACTTGGAACACGGCCATAGTTGTTGTGTGGGCTTCTCCGCCACCCGAGCACTTGTATGTCACCTAAAGAACCAATAGAAAATACTGTTCAGCAAATCAGCCTTTCTTTGGAACTATGCAGGACATCACCTCAATCCTATAGAATTTATTAGATTATTTTTTTTTTTGAAAAAAACAATCTAGAGAATTCTATAGGAGATNAAACTTGGAACACGGCCATAGTTGTTGTGTGGGCTTCTCCGCCACCCGAGCACTTGTATGTCACCTAAAGAATCAATAGAAAATACTGTTCAGCAAATCAGCCTTTCTTTGGAACTATGCAGGACATCACCTCTATCCTATAGAATTCATTAGAATTTTTTTTTTGAAAAAAACAATCTAGAGAATTCTATAGGAGAGACGTGAATTCCTTAGATTTTGATTGAAGTTTATTGAACTACAAATATCCTTGCTAATGTCCAGTGAGAAATTGCAGGTCAGTTAAATTGTAGAAAAGCATTTCAAGTTTGGTTAGGATTAGGGGTGTAGACGAGTCGAGTGGAGCTCGAGCCACCCTTAATATGAGCTTGAGCTTGATTAATTATTCGAGTTGAATTTGGGCTCGAGCTTAAGTTAATTAGTTCAAGCCGTCTTGTTTATTATGAAATAAAGAAAATAATATTAATTTAAACTAATTTTATAATAAAATAACAAATAAAACTAGCAATCATAAGATAAATAAAAAGAAATCGCTTGACATAAGATAGAAAATATCATATTTAAATCATTTTTTTATAATTTAAAAATAAAATCTAAACTTTAATATATTTTGAATATATTTAATATTAATATTTTATTTTAAATGAGCTGAAAGTTCGAGTTGGAGTTGACTTGAGTTTGGCTTATTAGCTCATCAAGTTCAGTTCATCAATCATTTATCAAATGAAGTTTGAGCCCACTCACGAGCCTGCTTGCCTTAGTTACACAATGACTTGGATAAAGTTAAACTGGGAAGAATAAAAATGAAGATATGGTATCATTACTAATAACCTCATAGGTGATCCTGTGAACGGTGAAAGCAATTGCCTCTAGCATTAAGGTTAGTCCAGTCTGGTTTGCGCCATCATGAACATCCGCCTCCAGGTGTGCTTGGGACATCAGCGCTGTCTGCAGAATAACACCAATCAAAACCATTCAACAACGGAAGCAGTCTTATGACTAACCATTGATGAACAAGGAAAAGTTTTGGCTTTCATGTATACAGAGAAAATTAGTTAGCCAATCAAATGGTACCATAACGAAGGTAGGCGTGGTCCGANTGTGGTCCATATAGAGTCTAAGTTCAACACATGAATTTAGTAACATTCCATAATGTGGTCACATTCATTGAACTCTGTGATGGGCATAGTACTATAAATTAGATGTGATCTTGTTGTTTTGGTCCCTAAGTTTGCTCTTTTTCATTTTATTTGCACCTTCGGGCTGTGAGTGAGAAAAGCTTAGAAGATCTATAACAGATATTTGTCGTGTGAGCTGTGAGTGTAAACTCTGTTCGTGTAAGTTATGGCAGGAGGTATGCTGATCTTTTCTCGCTTCCGCTTATCGATTCAAATATATATATATATATATATATATATATATATATATATTGGATCGAATATGGTATTTAAAAACTTTTACAATTTAATGATAAAAGGACAATCAAGTATATAATTATCAATGAATATTATAAAGCACGTTTTATTTGAACCAATACATTCGCAGTGAACTCTTATCCTTTAAAGCGACTCTGATTGACTAAATTGCGGCTCCTAAATAAAATATGAGGGAACATTATATCCAATATACTAATGCTGAAGACTTCATTATCTTAGTAGACTAAACTATTAATATAAAATGATTTAGTTTCTAAAGAATAATTTATAATAATAATATAAAATTTTTAGAAAGGCCCCTCATTCCATAGCTTTGTCGACCACCAAATGTGTGTATATATAGTCCAAATGCACCGAATCATAGGCTATGAGAGCCAACTCACGGATTGGCCAGCAAAATCATACGTAGCTATAGATAATTTATATGCATTATAATTTTATATATTTTTTAATCTCTGCAGCTGTACACAGGCTGTTGTTTGACAGAATTAATTTTGACTAAATGATTTTAATGAGATAGATATTAGGATAGCTATAAATTAACATTTATATATTTGGGATAAACAAATTTTAAATTTAAAGTTGTCCTTTTAAATTATTAAAGACAGGATCACAGGAGAATAATAGGGTTAGGGGTTAGCCCTCTTGAAGCTTTTAAATTATTTTTTTTCTTAACTCGAGAAATTTAGGTGTATTTTTAGTTATGAAATTTGCTGTAATTGGNTGTTTGACAGAATTAATTTTGACTAAATGATTTTAATGAGATAGATATTAGGATAGCTATAAATTAACATTTGTTTATTTGGGTTAAAAAATTTTAAATTTAAAGTTGTCCTTTTAAATTATTATATATATATATTCCAAAAAAAATTTGTCGGAGGCTATCATACGAGTCTCCAGACACCCTCATGTGTTTAACTATTCAAGGATCACCTTCACTACCAACAAACTAGCCAAAACGGTATTCGAACCTATGACCTGGGGAACTTACGATCTTCAAAGAGGTTACTCTACCAACATGTCATGACTAATGACGTGCAAACACACACAGACATATATGTATTCATTTCACTCTAGTTTTGTACTTTTTTAGACTATTCGTTATTGATTGATTGTTTATTTTGTGACTTTTGTTTTCTCCAGAGTGTAAGAGAGATTCAGTAAAAGAGAAAAGTTAAGACAAAGGATTGCTTTAAAAATGGAGAAAATAGAAGAAATGTCTGCAAATTATTATTGGCCCATGCCATAAATCCTTTCTTAGACAAAGAGGAAACGATATTTAAAACTTCCATGTTTGTTGGCTTCTTGTCCTCTATTTCTTGACTATTAAGTTAAATCATTTTCTTTTTTTTTTCTTTTTTTTTCTAGAGATTTACATACATACCACAAAATCATTATGTATTTACATATCTAATGCATAAATTTTGATAGTTATACTTTTAATAATTTGATGTCATAAACTTATGCATGAAAAATTATTTCGTACTTTTAAAAGATAATAATAGTGACGATTTTTATTTGTTATTTAANAATATGCAGGGAGGGGGAAACAAGAGGAATAAAGGCCAAGTGATTTCAGTACCTTGCTTGAGAACAAGGGCTTCTTTATGGCCTATCAATGGAGCTTCTGGCTTGGTGGGGCTCTTCTTAATCCATCGCTTTGAGAAGTAGAGTGGCATAGCCAGAATCTTAATGTTGAAAGAAGGACAAGGGAACATGGTACCAGAATAGAATGTGATTATTAGTCTCATGACTCAGCCTGCTGTCATTCTTTGCTTGTGAGTTGGGGTAGTGCCAGATAAGGATGAAGATATTCATTACTGGCTTGTATGGTATTGAATTTATTTGATTCCTACTGCTTTTCTTTAAAGAGAAGATCCTTTGGATGTGCTAGGTATTGTATGTGACATTGTTCTCTAATATGCTACCTTTCATCTGTAACTATTTTGGGAATAGTCTTTGTTAGATTAACCGATTGATATGATTATAGGCTATTGACTTAATTCTCTTGCATTATCATCAATTACAACATTATGATTTCATATGATGTCACCATGCTTATCTTAAACATACACCTGCTCAGATCCATATTATTGATCCTTATTTATTAGCTTAAATCATGTAGTCGATGGGTATCAGTCTATTAATGTGATTTGCTTGAAGTAACATTTTAACATTCAATCCTCCAAACAAATGTCATTGTTGACTTGCATCAGTGGAACCAAGGAGGGGTTTAATAATTATTTGATAGTTATTTTAAATAGTTTATCATAAGATTGTAATTATCTCATTAAATTCTAAAATACTTGTTTTATAGTCACTTTAAATTCAAACCACAAGATATAAATTTATTTTCTTATGAATTTTGAGTATACTAATTAATGGGATTAATAAATTGTTAAGTAAACCTTGAATTTCATATTGATATAATAATACTAATTAATTTACTTAAATTAATAGACCTTTTAAATACAAGGAACCTAATTTTTATATCGTTAAATTAAAATTCTAAAATACTTATTTATAATCAAGAAAATCAACACGACCAATTTAGTTACAGTGTTTTTTAATTAAATTTATCCAAATTATGCTCTAAGAAATTATAAATGAAGTTTCATACTCCACATAAATGAGACTGAAATTAAAGCTTAGATGGACCTTAAAAATATCTATAGAAATCAATATTTTTATCTCATGTTTAATGTTAATGACCATTATTAACCACTGTTATACTATAATTCTCTCAATCTTCATCATAGCAAGCTGCCACCTATCTATCATGATAAATTCATTATCATACAACCTCCATTCTCTCACTGTGATAATTTGATCATTATTACATAATTATCATTATCAATCATCATCACCAAACTAATAACATCCAGATGTTATCATTAGGTTTTTGCTAATTTAAGCTAAATTATATTTATAAAATATGAAGTTTAATTACATTATTTTGTGATTCTCTCTTTTTAATTAAAAGATAAAATAAAACTCTCTAATTCTAATTACATTATTTCTTGTTGTAGGTTTTCAATGTAAACACTGCTAATGTTTCTTGTGTTGTTATTGTTGTTGTTGTTGTTGCATGCGCATAATTTTTATGCAAAACTAAGATGTAAAGATGTCACTTCATCAAAGTGATTTTTATAGCAATTAATAGTTTGATACTGTTTTTAAGAAATATTCATAATATTCTAAACACTTTTGTAATGGCTTACAAACATTATACTTTAATTGGGGAGGGCAACCCAAACCTAATTTAGAGGATCGTTTTTGTAGGACGAAACAACAAGCTAGAATTTTTTATATGTTTTAAAGTTTACTTAAGAAACATGTAATCATAATATGATAAAAAANGGGAGGGCAACCCAAACCTAATTTAGAGGATCGTTTTTGTAGGACGAAACAACAAGCTAGAATTTTTTATATTTTTTAAAGTTTACTTAAGAAACATGTAATCATAATATGATAAAAAATCAACTATCAGAGGACTGGTTAATTTAAGGGCACTCGTGTAGTGCCTCCACATTTCAATGCTCAAGTTTTTTGTCCACCATAACCTGATTATGAGCTTCTTAAGATCACGAATTCAACATACCTTTTTTTTTTTTGTATTGACCAAAAAGCTCATAATCCTCCAANTGGTTAATTTAAGGGCACTCGTGTAGTGCCTCCACATTTCAATGCTCAAGTTTTTTGTCCACCATAACCTGACTATGAGCTTCTTAAGACCACAAATTCAACATACCTTTTTTTGTATTGACCAAAAAGCTCATAATCCTCCAATAACATCGATTNATAGGACAATCAAGTATATAATTATCAATGAATATTATAAAGCACGTTTTATTTGAACCAATACATTCGCAGAGAACTCTTATCCTTTTAAGCGACTCTGATTGACTAAACTGCGGCTCCTAAATAAAATATGAGGGAACATTACATCCAATATACTAATGCTGAAGACTTGATTATCTTAGTAGACTAAACTATTAATATAAAATGATTTAGTTTCTAAAGAATGATTTATAATAATAATATAAAATTTTTAGAAAGGCCCCTCATTCCATAGCTTTGTCGACCACCAAATGTGTATATATATAGTCCAAATGCACCGAATCATAGGCTATGAGAGCCTACTCACGGATTGGCCAGCAAAATCATACGTAGCTATAGATAATTTATATGCATTATAATTTTATATATTTTTTAATCTCTGCAGCTGTACACAGGCTGTTGTTTGACAGAATTAATTTTGACTAAATGATTTTAATGAGATAGATATTAGGATAGCTATAAATTAACATTTATTTATTTGGGTTAAAAAATTTTAAATTTAAAGTTGTCCTTTTAAATTATTAT
>JXCR01147440.1:63556-86801 GCA_002079205.1 Phalaenopsis hybrid cultivar | reverse complement strand
AAATCATGCAGTAGTGATTTAATCACTTGATATGGGCTTGATTTGACTCAGATTGGAATACCTTTGATATCATTAGGTCCGTCTTATTGAGTCGGTCAGTTTGACTATAAATTTGCTGAAATTGGAGCTCTGGATGGCTTTCTATCTAGATTTGAATATTCGTGCTTAAAATATTACCTCAAGATTCGTGCTGATGATGAAAATTTGTTGATATCGTATCACCTACATTCCAGGAGAAAGAAGTTTAAAAAGTTTTGCGAACTGGATCAATAAGTTGAATTATTTTCTTAGTGCTTACAGTCTGACTAATTGCTAAGGAATTGGATTTGCTAAAAGAAGAATAATGAGATGCTCTCAATTTTTTTGGCGAAGTGCTGTCAGTAAAGAAAATCTATATTAGCTGATATGAAACTTAAATTTAAAAAAAATATTAATTGTCATTAAGTGAATATGGAGACCAACTGCATGATAGTTTTAAGAGCTTTAATTATGGCGTTTCAGTATTTTGTAAAGCTTAATGGTCTTATAACCACGTATTATTTAACTGTAGATTATTCTGTCATTATTATATATTTCGTTATTATTTTTATATTTTTTATTAATGGTCTCGGACAAGAAAATAAAGGTAAATAAAGCTATAATTCTCCAAAACATCTACATGAGTTTTGTACTGAGCTTTATATATTAATTAATATAATTCTCTTGTTAAAATGATATCAACTGCGATTAATATTTCTCTAAAATCATTTTCATCACATAAAATGCTGGTAAGCATATCGACAGAGGAATCCTAGATGGCCATATCTAATAAAAGTTAGACGTAGAAGAATATTTATTAGTGTGATATGATCATTCTGTATGTGCTATTTTTTAATAAAAGTTTGCACCTACATTAGTGCATTTTTACTTGAATAAGAGTGAAATGCTTAGTTTGAAATCAAAATTGAGTATGGGATCATATTTGAGCTTAAACCTCTGCTAAAAATTGAATCTATTTTTGAATGTGAAATTGATTAAATCATGCATCTTGTAGCTGATGAATCAATTGAGTAATATTATAACATAACTATTGATGAATTATCTATGAAAATTATCTTTATGGTGAATACTCAAATTGATATTGATTGCTATTGGTTTTTGGCTTTTTTGTTTTTTTTGAATTACAAATTTATAAATGACCTTAAATAGATAAAGTTACAACATATTTATGATAATTGCCTTCAAGTGACTATTATACTTATGTCTCATCTGTTCGGTTGAAACTAGAAGTGAGTAATTTATTACGACTAGTATGTAAGTTCTTTAGGTTTCTTTTTGAGGGCGTTTGTTAATTTGATGAAAATGTCGTATCTTGTGGGTTTATCAGCTGCAAAAATTGTTTGAAACTTAACAGATCATCTTTAAATTTCTTAATTATTTTCACCTTTGAACTATCAACTTTAAGTTTCTTCGTTACCTCTACAATTTAGTTAGAATGTACTAATTAGGAAGCATTTTTGTGTTTAAGCATTTTTTTATTGCTTTTCATCATATTGAATCAGCCGTTAATAATTTGCACGAAAGTTTTCTCAGTAAAGTTATAAAGAGGAAGATTTAAGTTTATCGAAGATGTGAATACAAGATACGTGGAATTTAAATTGGTGATAAGGTAATGATCGTCTAAATCCTAAAAGGTTTCTTACAAGACCCTTCAAAAAGTTTACTACGAGAAAAATAGGGCCATATAAAATCATAAAATGCATTAAGATAAACACTTGCAAGTTATATGCATTTCAATATTTTAGCAATAGTCCGATTTTTAATATATCTTATTTTGCTTTATATCATCAATTGTCAGCTAATGCTTTGAATACTTTATCTTTCTCCTTTCCAAAGACACACTCAACATATCATTTGAAGATCTCAGACTTTCTTACTAATCAGATTTTTTAAGCTATTATTAGAGATGAAAATATATTTATGGTTGATAATGGATGTTTATGATATTTTATAAAGTGAGCAGATAGGCTTGCATGTTATGATTCATGTACTTTTCTAGAGGNCAGATAGGCTTGCATGTTATGATTCATTTACTTTTCTAGAGGACACAATTATGTCTAGAATAGCTTGATGAATATCAGTTGAGCAATTTGTTGAATTAGACTTTTTAAAGTAGGGTAAATTTGATGTGATACTTTATTTTGTTGCATTTTTTTGTGACTCCTTTCACGATTCTTCTATGATCTCCTTAGAAAGGCTTATTGCAATCCATAAATGATTTTAATTTTCCTTTACGGTCAAAGGTGGTTCTTCTACAATCTTTGTCCTTATGTCAATTTTTGTGTAATGGGCTTCATGTAATCCTCGTGGCTTTCTGGATGTGTCTTCCTTGAGCACACTTCACATGAATTGATTGTTCATTTATAAGAATTCAGCTATTTGTATCTACTTGAGTGGTGAACATTGATTATATATTTTGATTTTTTTCAGTGTAAATTAAGTAAAATTATTGCATTATAAATATAAGCTTTGTTGTATGCGTAAACCATTTTGCCTGATTCTATTTCATAATTTACATGATATTCTATTTTAATTTTTATTTTGATTGAATGTTGGTGAGGTGTGATTCTTTGTTGATCGGTGTAATTAAAGGTTACAAATCTTTGATGTGAGTATGAATTATTATTTGGGTATTTTTTTTCTACTAAATTGTTTATATTCTCTAGTTTTGTGATTGGGTTTGTTGCGTGACTCCATTATTGTTAAATGTTAAATTCGGCACGATATGATTTTTTTTTTTTCAATTGTTGTGAACGTTTCAGTGGAACATTAATTTCTTATATGGTATTTGATTTTTTGCGATATTTCTGCTAGATGTTTAGTTGCCATTTGTATGAATTTAACATTTTTTTTCATCTAATAGGATGAAAAGGTTATAAATTAATAGTTTGTGAAATACAAATTTAAACCTGTGTATGTTTTTTTGCATCCCATTGACATTAGAGAACCAACATTCTTAGTTGCTTTTCATTTAGTTCTACATCCTCTAAAGCATATATTGCTCTTTTAGTCTTCTAGGTTACAAGCATTTCTCTAAGTTTAGTAGGCTTCATCACTGTTATTCTGCCATTGCTTTTGAACATACGAGTAACATATTTTTCAAAATGAGTAATATCTATATCATGCAAGTGTATAACTTTAGATGAACAAAGCGAAAATATTTTTTAAAAGGATTGATATTTAACCTAAATATTTTATTTAAGTTAGGTGGAAGTTCAGTTACAAGCCTGTTAATTCCATGTTCGAGGCCAAGAAACATCTATACTCCATGGAAGCTTCTCAAAGGTGCATATCACCTGATTAAAGCATGAACTCATGACCTTTACCTGGGAACCAGGGAGGCATTTCAGCTTAAATAAAGCTCACTGGTACCCAAGCTTACATGTTCTTCCTCCATAATGAAAATATTATATTAGATTTATTAATAAGAACTAACAGCCTTATTTATCCATGTCATTTGATGTGATTGAGGATATGTTTCAAATTTAAATTTATATGATCAATTGTAAAAATCACCATAACATTTATGCAACTTCCATTATTAATGATAGGCTTATAAATTTTACTCTTGTTTTTAAATTAAATTTGTGATATGAAAGTTATTTTTTCAACAAATTCAACTTTTAAAATGTAGCAATAATGCATTCCATAAAATTTAAAGAATATCAAAATATAACATCTTTGAATACGGTTCTTTCTTGATCAAATTCATGAATGCCATTTCCTTTTTTAATCGTCTTATTATCCCCATCTTTCACATAAATGTGCAACTCCCTTCTTTCAACATTATTCGAATTATGACCAACTTAATCAATTTTAAAATGTACATTTGTAGAAATTTTGGAACAGATGTGCTTGAAAAAGGCTTTGCTTTATTACCCTTAAGTACTAGTGTTACTATCTTTGGATGTATTAGTTGCAGCATTTGAGTTTTAGCTGGAAATACCAATATTGCTCAACTATATTGCAAATTGAAAGTATTTTCGATTGATGTAATTATGAGTTGTCTTCTCCTTTTTAAATTATATAGCAAATCAAACTTAAACCTAGAAAATATTGTTTCGAGATCTGCTTCTCAGATGACATCATTAACTCCTTAAAAACATTTTTTATACATTTAATAATGCTTTCAATGCCATATTTTAAAGCATTGAAATCTAGAAGATAATTATTACAGTGTGATGAGGTGGTATAGTCTCTTTAAATTCATCTCTTATTTTAACACAAGTGGTTGTAGGATTTCTACCAAGCATTTCTCTTCATTTTTCATGTTCATCTAACTTATCATAGCTTGCTCAAAACTTATAAATGTTACTTGATATACACCATATATAGTGTCATTCAAACAAATTTGATGCTCGTCAGAAATATTGTCATCCAAAGAAATTATCCATTTCTATAACCTAGTTTAAAAAACTATAATTCTTCCATCAAATGAAGATGACGATTCATTCTCTTAGTAATATCATTTAAATATGCCTCTGATATATATTATGACCGGAGATTTTGTTATCATATACTATATAAATTCTATTTAATTATTTCTAACATGTTGATTTTTGTGTGGTCTAACTATATTAATATTCAAATTAAATTATTCATTTAAAAGAAGTAAGCATCTTGTCCATTAGTTTGATAATGAGGTTTTCAAAATTTTAGTTGATTGCCAAACTTGATTTTTTCTTTCTTCTTTTACTATTATTTCTATGTATTGCTTTTTTAAGAAAAACTTTTCTAAAATTGCATCATTTTTTTAATCTTTTAAACGACCCTGATATTGAGCCTCAACTTTAGTTGATATGGTGGCACAACCGTAAGTTTTGATATCAAAAATGACGTTTGGCATCTTATGGTCCAAAATTTTATTGTAGATCTAATATAAAGTATGCAAAATTATGCAATAAACTCTCAATTTACATGTCATAAATCCTTCACTATAGCAATTTTTTTTACCATTGATAAAATGAAAAACACAATGAAAAGCAATTCAACTGAAAATCTATTGACATTCTATCAGAAAAAAAAATGTTAGAAATTCAAGATCAAGAAAATCATATCAGCACTCAGAAACACATTTATTGAAAAACTTTATTATATCCTCAATAATTACTACCTCTTGACCTTTATTTATTGTCTTTGATGAATTAAAAGAAACAATGAAAATATAATGGCTTTCCATTAAAAATAATGTTAGAAATTTAGGATCTAAAAAAAGCATACACTTAGAAATTCACTTTTTTGTTGAAAAGTTAGATGGTATCAAATTTGATTAAAATCAAGCACACACGTTAACCAATAGCAAATTATTGAATAATAAAATAGAAGATGTAAAGGAATTCGCCAAAAGGAAACAAGCCTTCTGCTTTGTACGAGGTGATAATCTCTCTAAATTCAAGTTTGTCCATTGATCAATGAATTGAATTCTAGAGGTGGAAGGAATAGCTTATCCAGTTAGAAATTTTAGACTAATTCAAAGTAAGTTTATGAACACGGTTAAGTTTCTTATTTATAAAAAAATCCTAAAGAGTCTCTTTCCATTGATTGCAACTAGAGAATCACCAAAATTTACGTAGTTGTTGACTTGTCATGTAGAAGTTAAAAAATCACACATAGTAAAGAAGCAAAAGTAAATTACACCCAATGATTAAAATAGAGGGATGTTGCTAGAAATAATGGAGTGAATCATGTTACTTTACATGAAAAGCGAAGTTTTACTAAAGGAAGTTGCAAGGAATAGAAACAAAAGTTGGCCTCTCATAAATAGAAGCCACAAAAGTATTTATATAGATATCAATAATAGAGAATTTGAGCCTCTAGTCGCCAAATTAGATTCCAAGAAATTGCATGGGACAAGGATCCAAACAGGGAAACTAGGACAAAGCAAACTTTCATAATAAGCAAAAGTCTTAGGAATGCATATTATGACCCTTAAAATTTTAAGCTCATAGTAAAATTCAAAATAATAAAATAAGTCAAACAACTAAAATCTAGATTAAGAGTTTAATTTTCTAGTGGTTCGTGTTTGTGCACATATTTTACATTTTTATGGTAAATTTTTAGATTTGCATCTTCGACTCAACCAATTGTTGTTCATGTTTAAGAACCTATTTTCCTAAATGTTGGCAAGAGGCCCTATGTGATAATACCAACCAACAAACTAAGGTGCTAGCCTTTGTAGCCTCTTGCTGTTGTTTCTACAACTAAAAATTAAATTAAGAGTTTAATTTTCTAGGTATTTGTCTTTCTGCACATATTTTGCATTTTCTGTTAAATTTTTAGATTTGCATCTTCAACTCGACAAATTGTTGTTCATGTTTAACAACTTCATTTCCTAAGTGTTGGCAAGAAGTCCTTTGCGATAATCCCAACTAGCAAACTATGGTGCTGGCCTTTCGAGGCTCTTCTTGCTGTTTCTACCACTAGGACACCTTAATGGATATGTTCTCAATCTTGCTTGAAAATGGAAACTAATTTATGAGGAGATAACGAGATTGACATTAGCCTGCTTATGTTTTAACAACAGTTGATGCCCTTCATGTTTGGGAGGCATGATGAGGAAACTTCCTCCTCTAAAATCATCCTTTTAAGGTGAACAAAAGGAAAAAAAAACTACTTTGTGTGTGTAACTCTCATTATTGATCTAGTTGGGTACATGTTTAATTCTGAAGTGAGTGCTAGTTGTCTGTAGACTCTGTTCTAATGATAAATTTCTAGTGCTGCGAATTGGTCAAGCTCAACAATGAATCGTTGAGCTCAAGTTTTGGTCTAAGCTGAGTTGCCTAACACTGATGAAAAACAAAATGAAAAAAGTGAGCCACTTCAAATAATAAAATTGTTAAATCTTAAAGGTTGTGGAGAATGTCTCCCCTGAAATATCAGGAAGCTTGTTACAATAGACCACATTAATGCCAAAGAACAAGAGGAATTCTAACCTTTAGAGACACCACCTCCAAATGGACTGGCTTTGATGTATCAGTTCATCAATTCATTTTTTTCTTAAGCAAACGTTAGGGTGTGACACTTGAGCACTGCTCTGAGGATTTTATTGCATACGGGTTTTGATAGTCATAGATATAAAGGCTAAGTTCTCATGAGGATAGCCTTGTTAGGGAGATTAGACACATGACATGTGAATATCCAATCTAAAAATTCGTCATCTAGAGGTTCTAGAAAATTTGGGGTCCACAAAAGCAAGCTAATTCAGGCATTGAGCTCTCCATAGTGATTTTGATATATGTCAATTCTAAAAAGCTGAAGGAGCTTGTTAACTCCACTTCGTGAGGGCCATAATAACATCTCAATTGACATTGAAAACCTGCTTTGTTGGAGGAGCCAATTTGAAATGGAAGCTAATAATCAAGAGGATGTGAAATTAGTGAAGATTGAGAGTCCGTATTTATGTTTGAGTAACACATTGAGCAATCGCTCATTTGCCTCCATATTCCTTGTTTTAGGAGGCCAGCATCCTCAAGAGCGTTAATACGAGCAAGAACATTTAGTTCGCTCAGGTGAGTATCAAGAAGGTGCATCCAAAACTTCCTTCTTAATTTTAACATGGTGCTAAATGCAATAGTAGATTGAGGGAAAGGATAGGTAGATTGCAAATGACCATCATGATGCAGGCATGATAAAGTTTCACACTCATAAATCTTGCAAATCTTTCGAGAAGAAGTGGTGGCAAGTGGTGGCCAAGCTGTTGTTTTATTAAATTGGAGTCGTTGATGCATCATTCCTCTTATCATTTTATCAAAATCTTAGATGTTACGTTTGAGTGATATGATGAACTCTCTACTTACTGAGTCAAGGCTTTGGCCAAGCTGGAAGGGTTTATTGATACCATTTGAAGGAATGGCAATCACCAATCTTTTCTAAGATAAAAGAAGATGAGATGAGATAATTGTCCTTGATCATTGACGGTTTTGCCTGAAATAATTCTTACTCCCACTCTCTCTCTCTCATTGTCCCCTTCCTTTCCCTGATTTTTTGAAGGGATTTGAAATTTTGACCTTTCTATTTGCCGAGGGCAAGGCAAACCTTCCCTATCACTTGCTGATGCCATTGTGATCATTTGATGTTGCCTCCATTTCTGTTGAGTTTCATGCACTTTTTTTGTTCTGGAAACATTGAATTACCTCTTTGTAAAAGACTTGATTGGTTGATTAGGTCTTACACTCCCCTTGAAGACATATGCTTTATGTTGAGCTTTCATTGTTTTGCTTGGTTATCGCGCAAATTTTGGGTGAGAAGAAGATAAAGCAGCTCATTGGTGTATTGGGGTTCCTTCAATTTACTAATTTTCATTATTGGTGGCATGATTGAATAAGTTAGTTGAAAGCACTTACAGCACAACTATTATTCTTTAATATCCTATACATCTTGATAGCCAGATTATCTTGCTGTTCGTAAGTTAGTTCATTTTGGAGATGTCTTCCTTTTTTTTTTAACTCACACACATGCCTAAATGTGCTTTGGCCTTAACGTAAAACTTTATGATTGGCGACAAAACACCCAATCACTAGGCCAGGTGCGCAGTACTCATTTTGGCAATGCTTGGTTTTGTGCTACTGTACGGTGCTGTGCATATACTTGATAATTTAATTTATCAATTAATTTCTCGAGTATGATGCAATATGGATGACGGATGGCCACCAAAATTATAGTGGTGGTTCCAAGCTTACATATTTGTTCAGCATTGTTTGACATTTTTTGTCCCTATATATGAGATTACGTCTTGCTTTTCCTTTATTCTTGGATTCCATTTGTGACTTGATGTTAACTTAAAATGGCATTTCTAGTACTGGCATCCACCACACGTGTGATTATGATGTGTCCTGTAAGAACCACATTTGTGTAATTTGAAATGTTTTGTTCCTTCAATTTGTTGTCTCTTGCATGATAACTGTCTTTATCATTGATTGATTTGTTTCTGGCAAACTTGTCTTTGTTTCCGAGGTGTTTGATGAGAAAACCCTCTTGCTTATGCCACAACTGTGTAATATTTGCAGATGATCCCGAGGTCTCAGGACACATATTGATGGTAATCAGGTGTTATTTTGTGTTCGGTGTATAATGTGCAAACTGCTTAGATTATTTTTCCTTTCAAGTTTCACCCTTGATATCTATTTGAGAGCTTCATCGATAAGCTATGGAAGCAACACACTTAACTTTTGATTTGTTAATCAAAGGTTGTTTTAAACTTTTGGCGATGCATAAAATATTAAATTATGAATTTAGGGATCAAATTGTGTTTACCTGTATTTTTTTTTCAACTGTAGCAGTAGGAGGTTATTTGGTGATGCAATTTCCACTTTTGTTGGAGGGTTCGTCCTAGTTGATTGGAGGAAAACCGCACATCCATGGCCTTAAGTCCCCCCCCACTGACTGTTCGTGTTAATTCTTTGTCTAGTGAGGAGTTTCGGGAGATCATTTGTCATTTTCCTTTTTCATTTTGTTCGTGCTTGATACCATCAATCATAGACACCTGACTGTTGCCCAGTGATGCTGTGGTGTGCCGAAAAAGTCTGTTCGAATTATATATTTTCAGCATAATCTAGCTCTGGTATGCCGTTCCAAATATTTAGATCTACCTGTTGTTGTGAAAGCATGTAGTAGAGTTGGGCAACATGTTTTGCATTTTGTGCCAACTATATGCAAATAAGAGAACTTATGCGTCCAATGGAAGGCCCTTAGAGCAATATCTCACACTATAGTTATTCAATTGAAACGAAGGAACTAGGATACAGATTTTATTGGGGTTCAACCTAGATAATGCTTGCATCCTCTGGAAATTAATACTAGAATGATTTGATTAGATAAGGAGATTACATAAGTGGTGGCTATGCTACCTTATATTTTCTGTATTGTACTTTCTTACATCACATTTTCAATTATGACTTTTTTAAATAGAAATAGTATGTTAGGAATTCATCAAAAGGCTTTGAAATAACTATTCTTATTTTGCATCCATCTTGAACATAAATAGACAACTAGGGTCTTGAAAGGACCACGCATACCTAAAAATTTATTTTCTTTTCTTTTTACCTCAACTTAATTTTGTTGGCTTCCCTTCTTCATTTATTGACCTACACCAAAGCCCCATGGAATGAATCCATCATTGCCTTTGGTTNCCTACACCAAAGCCCCATGGAATGAATCCATCATTGCCTTTGGTTTGAATCTAATCCCATGGCTCGTAATGCACTATTAAAACGGGTAGTCATACAATAGCCATATTGTTAGGGTACTGAAGAAAGAAACTTAAAATTTGGCTTCACCTCTAAAGTCTGACATCCAAAGTTTCTTCCTACAACTCTAGTCACTAGACACCACGTCCTCCACCTGTTGCCATTCTTTCCAGCCTCCTCCCACCTTGTTACCACTCATTCCAGCCACCCCTCTTCGCTGTCCCCCTCTACCTCCGCATCCCTGGACAGCCCTCCCTTTGATGTCCTGTAGTTCCATGTATTTCCGCTGCTGCCGCCGTCTTTACCACTCATTGCCGCCACCCCAAACAGCAGTTTTCTACTTTTCCAGCCTCCCGGCCAGCCATTTCCCTCATTCCAGATTGTTACCACTGCTGCAACACCTTTCTTTCGCTGCTGTGTCCTCCTCTCTTGCTGCTGCAACCCAGGACTGCCCTTTCCAGCTGTTTTACTGCTGTCCAGTCCCTTTTCTTTGCTGCTGCTTTCATTTCTACCCTCCATCCTTGCTGCCATCACCATGTGCAGCCCTCATACATCCTCTGCTGTTTGTTTGCTGTCCGGCGTCAAGGAAACAGACGCCTTGCTGTTTTCTGCTTGCCAATCACCTTTTTCACTCCTATGCCACCTTGCAAATCCTCACCAACTACCACCTCCACCACCTTTGGGACACATTTTAGCTGTGTTTGTTTGTGTCCGTTTTTTTATTTTCCCTTTCCAAGTTGTTTGTTGATTGTAACCCTCATATTTGTTTTTGTTAATAAGTTTGTTCTTCCTTTTGTGATTTGGGTTAACTATGCTTTAAATTAGGTTAAATTGTTTCTTGGTACCTCTTAGCAGGTACTGTATCTTTATAGATTTGAGAATTTGTATTACTTCTTTGGATCATATGCATTATTCTAAATAGCTATATTGCTTTTCACACATCCATTTTGTTGCACACGCACATTCTTCTTTTTTTTTTAAATTAAATACGTTTTGGTAATCGGATTATCCTGAAACATTGTCCATGAATCTTTCTGGATTGGTATGGTTACTCTAGTCATTAAGATTGGTGATTTTCATTTACATGCTCTATTACCTTTATATTTTCAGTACATACCGAAGGATGGACCTCCCAAGAGGAACGGAGTAACTTTTATTTCTCCCACTGGAGAGGAGATTAGAAACAGGAAGAATTTGGACCGGTTTCTGCGTTCTCATCCAGGAGGTCCTTCGCCTTCAGAGTTTGATTGGGGATATGGTATCCTCTTTCCCCCTCTTGTTCCCCCCCTCCCTCAATTTCTCGACGAATATTTTTGATTTTCCATGTGATCTTAGTGCTTGCTTGATTGGTATTACAGGGGATACCCTTAGGCGCTCTGTCAGAATTAGGGAAAAAGTAAAGGCAACAGAATCTACTGAGGATGATCCACCAAAGAAAAGACAAAGAAAATCAAACTCAAGCAAGGGAAAGCAGAATAGGAATGACGAAGATACAGAGGAAGAACAAGTTGATGAGGTGCCTAAAACAGACACACAAGCAGTGGAGAGCGTAGCAGACGCCGTAATAGAAGATGGTGAAGATGGTTCAGTAGAAGAAAAGGTAGAGGCTGCTGCTAGAACTATCAATGATAATAATTCTACCTTGCTAGCTGAAGAAGATAAGACTGTAGAAGAAAGGGAAGTGAAAGCAGATCAAGATTCAGCCGAAGTCCATGAAGAAAAGGACAGAAATGAATCGAAAAAGCCCGAATTGGAATATGCCATTAAAGATCTGCCTGCTTTACCTCTGCCAAAGGCAACAAAAGTGGAAAATTTAGTTGCAAGGGAAGATCATGAAAAACTGGAAGTGGAAGAGCCGAGCAAAGCTGTGCCTGATTTATCTCTGCCTGAGGTAACCAAGGAGGAAAATTCAGATATAAAAAAATTACAAGTTGATGCAGAAGTGACACCTCCTGAGGCTCTGTTCAATAAGGAAGATTTGCATGACAAAGAAGTGGCACCTCCTGAGGCTCTGTTCAATAAGGAAGATTTGCATGACAAAGAAGTGACACCTCATGAGGCTCTGTTCAATAAGGAAGATTTGCATGACGAAGAAGTCAAGAATAGAATACTATATAATAACAATCTCAATTGGGAGCAGAGGGTTTGATCCTCATAAGGTATGATTCCCCAACCCCCACTAATGAAGTTCAAAGTGTTTTCTCAACCCCAAATAAGGCTGCGCTTGAGCATTTTCATGAATAGTTTAGAGCCAGCTGAATATTTTATCTGAGTTNTTTTCATGAATACTTTAGAGCCAGCTGAATATTTTATCTAAGTTAATCCTCTTTATTGCAGCCAAGCTCTCCTTTTACTGGTTTGATAATGTCCCTATGATTCCCATCTTATTAGATTGGTTTATACCCATCTGCTCATGCTCTTTTATAACTATGTAATGATGTTAGATATTGTCCTTAAATGTTCAATAATTTTTGCTAACTGAATAGCCCACAAAACATTTATGTTGCTATTAGGTGAAATTTATGTATCCACTGTTGAGGATTTTTTTTTATTTTTTTTTAATTATGGATTTATTACTCTGGGGGTTTCCTTTATTNGAAAAAGGATTCATGTGGCCGACCCCACGTAGTGGGATTAAGGCTTTGTTGTTGTTGTTGTTGTTGTTTTAAATTATGGATTTATTACTCTGGGGGTTTCCTTCATGTTTCACTATTTGTCTATTATTATTACCAGCAGCGATGAAATTTTAATTGCCATGGATTAAACAGGAGATTATTGGATACTTGGATGCATTAACATGCCAATGGAGAATTTATTAGTTTCAATTGCTCTTACAAAAGTTCTAATGTTTCAGTTTAAAATTTTGTTTTTTATGTGTTTTTAATAGCCTAACAAAACTTTACTAGCAATGCATGAATGTAGGGTTTTCTAAGGGTTGGGTTTGGATTGGGACAGCATAGTCGCATAGACTCTCGGATAAAATATAAACAATTTTTTTATGAGATTAAAGNTGTTGAGGATTTTTTTTTTTTTTGTTTTAAATTATGGATTTATTACTCTGGGGGTTTCCTTTATGTTTCACTATTTGTCTATTGTTATTACCAGCAGCGATGAAATTTTAATTGCCATGGATTAAACAGGAGATTATTGGACACTTGGATGCATTAACATGCCAATGGAGAATTTATTAGTTTCAATTGCTCTTACAAAAGTTCTAAGTTTTCAATTTCAAATTTTGTTTTTTATGTGTTTTTAATAGCCTAACAAAACTTTACTAGCAACGCATGAATGTAGGGTTTTCTAAGGGTTGGGTTTGGGTTGGGACAGCATAGTCGCATACTCTCGGATAGAAATATAAACAATTTTTTTATGAGATTAAAATTTAAGATCAAGTTAGGGTCAACTTGTTTTGATTGTTGAGCCATCTTAGAATGGATTTATCAAGTTGGATTCTAGGTTGAGTCAGAAAGTCATTAATTCTCGTGGCATTGAGAATATTTCACGGAAAATTTTGAGAAATAGATTTAGTTCATTTGTTTGTTGGCACAATAGCTTGTAAAAGCGTTGTCATTAGGGCNATCTTAGAATGGATTTATCAAGTTGGATTCTAGGTTGAGTCGGAAAGTCATTAATTCTCGTGGCATTGAGAATATTCCACGGAAAGTTTTGAGAAATAGATTTAGTTCATTTGTTTGTTGGCACAATAGCTTGTAAAAGCGCTGCCATTAGGGCTGTAAACGAGCCGAGCTTGAGCGAGAGCTCGTTCGAAATAGTTCGTGTTTGAAATCGGCTCGTGAACAATGTGTTCGTGTTCTGCTCGATTTAAATATTCGTGTTCGGCTCGAAATTGGCTTCTTAAACTAAAATTAAGAAAAATAGATTTAAAGTGTGGGATTCAAACTTGATCAAATATATACAAAAGAAGACACTAACCACATTGTCACATGAGGTGTTTTGATTNCTCGTGAACAGTGTGTTCGTGTTCGGCTTGATTTAAATATTCGTGTTTGGCTCGAAATTGGCTCGTTAAACTAAAATTAAGAAAAATAGATTTAAAGTGTGGGATTCAAACTTGGATCAAATATATACAAAAGAAGATNGTTTGTGTTTGAAATCGGCTCGTGAACAGTGTGTTCGTGTTCGACTCGATTTAAATATTCGTGTTCGTGTTCAAACTTGGATCAAATATATACAAAAGAAGGCACTAACCACATTGCCACATGAGTTGTCATGATTTAAATTTAAACATAAATATATATACTATATTATTATATAAATAATATACGTAATATATTGTTATATAATTTTTTTTTTGAGCCATTTCTTCGAGCCGAACACGAGCATTCGGCTCTTTTACATTTCGAGCTTAAAAATTTGTTCGTGTTCGGCTCATTCGCAGAACACGAGCTGCTTAACGAGCCGAATACGAGTTGTTCACGAACAACGAGCTAAATTGACAGCCCTAGTTGCCATGCAACTTTGGGTATTTTTGGGACAGCAGCAGCCTTTTGAAGAAAGAAACTGTTGCTTCTCAAAAAACTGATATCAAGAGAAGCTGCAGCAGAAATAATATATCTGTTTTGGATGGTTCAACTGTGAAACTATTGTACTGCAGTTATTTTTTAAATAAAGATTATAATGCCCTTACATATTTGTAGCTGTAACGGCACTGTTCTGAAATAATTCAAATATAACACACTAAATTAAAAAAAAAAATTACAAAAAGTCGAATTTAATATATTACATTGAAAAATATATGTCACTTAACATGAATAAATAACACAAATTAAAATTAAAATAACAAGTAATATTGTTGTAATATTAGTCTTCATATTCAAATAAATAAGTCCATTGGAGAATTTTTTTTCCAAAGTTGCTCTCTTTATATTGTTATTATTTAAAGTGTTCAGAAAAAGACATTCATCAAATGTTTTGTTTTCGGGACAATTTTCTTCAATAACAGACGATATCGGAGTAACCTAAGTCACGACACAACACACAATTTTATTACTGACTTAAAACAAGGTTACAGTGAGGATTCGGAATAACGAAAGACAACACAAAACAATGGGTTATAACTAATGACTCAACAAAGAAGAAAACACACTTGTTGAAGAGCGAGTCTAGTTGGGGGAGGCTAGACTTGCGGCTGCGGTGAAGGCTGGATAGGTGGGGCTTGATATCAGCTGGGAAGGTTCTCCAACACTTTTGGAAGGTGGACAGTGAGTGGGGAAGCATTGACAACAATGGGAAAGGCTTGGACAACAAGGTAACTATTGTAGGGTTGCTAGCATGCCGCTGACAAGGGCTAGACAGCAAGTTGGAGCAAAACAATTGTAATAGTCATAAAAAAAAATCTCTTGGGTCATATGACCATCGTAGGCCTTTTAAAAAAAAATAAACCCATGACTGCCCAAGAGGCCATCTAAGTGGGAGCAAAAATCAACATGTTTATAACAGTGAAGAAAAGTAAAAAAATATACCCACAGTTGTCCAATCGGTCATCCAAGTGGGAGCAAATGTAGTATATGACCATCATTCATGTATTTCTCCCAAAAACAAGTTTGGTAACCACCTACTCATATATGTCTACCATCACACACATAGGGTGTAAACGAGCAGAACACTAGCGAGCCCAAGCTCAACTCGTGCTTGATTTGTTAAAAAATATCATTATTCATATTTGGGTCGTTTTTACTTCGATCACAAAAAGTGTGTTCAGCTCGCTTGATTAGCGAGTCGAACGCGAGTTGTTTGTGAACAAAGAGTCGTTTGTTAACCTTAATCATGCATTGGATGGATATTAAGGTTTGAGGCAAGATTTAAATTTATTGGTTATGCTAAAATATTATTTAAATATAATTTAATATATTTTTATTTCATTTTTTATATTAATGATTAAAATTGATNCGAGCCGAACACAAACGATCAAATCTTTGTTCACGTAGCAAAAAAAAAAAAAAAAAATTGTGTTCGGTTCGTTAACTTAACGAACGAATAGAACACGAGTTTATTAACGAGTCAAACATGAGTTGCTCGTGAACAACGAGTCGTTTTGACAGCCCTACTTATAACCCCTTAAAAGACCTATATGAACGCANTAAATAGCTATATTGCTTTTCACACATCCATTTTGTTGCACACGCACATTCTCCTTTTTTTNATATATATATATATATATATATATATATATATATATATATATATATATATATATATATATATATATATATATATATATAGGTCTTTTTATGGGTGTATTATACGAGGATAAATATTATTTTTAAAATTTTAAGAACCGGTATTTGCATAAATACCAATATTCGTTTAAACATCAGCACTTAACACCAACACTTTCAAAATTACAACAAAACTACCCATCATTACTGACATTTTAAAAATGAATACATCTTTTCCTTCGTTTTTATGACACTAAAGTATTCAAAATGCAAATATAATATGTTAGATATATATAGGAATTATGTCGTATCTAATTTCGGNATATATATATATATATATATATATAGGTATCTTTAAAATGTTAAAAACGGGTATTTGCATAAATACCAATATTCCTCTAAACATCAGCACTAACACCAACACTTTCAAAATTACAACAAAACTACCCATCATTACTAACAGTTTAAAAATGAATACATCTTTTCCTTCGTTTTTATGACACTAAAGTAATCAAAATGCAAATATAATATGTTAGATATATATAGGAATTATGTCGTATCTAATTTCGCTCTAAAAAATTACGTTTTTTCTTTAATAACATGAGAAATTTATTATTCTAAAAAATTTGGTACTAAATAATCTTCATTTATAATACACTCTTCCAAAATTTATAAACAAAATGAAATTATATTATATATTTCATGCTTTTATAAAATCACCCCTGCATGTGACGTCTAATTATTGTGTGGAGAGCTGCGTGCACTCTCCGATCACAGCCGCGAATCGCGGCTGTATGACAGCGGGCTCGTTTTGTACGTAATTCCTACAAAATGTCATACAACCGCGATGTGCGGCTGTGATCGGAGAACGCACGCAGCTCTGCGTGAGCTCTCCGCACGCAATAATCGCTCGCACGTGACGTGTGATGTGCACAATGTAGGTATCCGCACGCAAGTGCTATTTATATTAAATCACATATTATCTCTTTTTTATTAAATCAAAAATATGTTTAACGTCCGGCACTAAATATAAATTTAATAAATTGGGTATGTTTATAAAAAAAAAAATTATTATACGTAGATGATCAGTGTGTGTGGACGGGTATTTTTGATGTAATGAGAAGAGTAAACTTACNAATCAAAATTATGTTTAACGTCCGGCACTAAATATAAATTTAATAAATTGGGTATGTTTATAAAAAAAAAAAATTTATTATACGTAGATGATCAGTGTGTGTGGACGAGTATTTTTGATGTAATGAGAAGAGTAAACTTAAAATACATACAAAATATATCCTAATTGGTACGTGTTCTTGGGATATGATAAATTGGGTATGTTTATTTATTTGACTATGCCGGAAAATAGCTGATTCATGAGCTATGAAGCACGAATACGGTATGATACAAGGAAATAACATAATTAAAAAAAATAGATTTTATTTTTTATTTTAATTACCTATTAATATATAATATATATTTTTAATTTTTTCTTATAAAAAATATCACAACATAATTTACGTACTTCATAAATTTAATTTATAATTGAAAAATAAAAATTCATATTTATGAAATTTAATTTTTAAATAATATGTTCTAAAGAAATCAACTAAACTTTTTCCAAATCTTACCAATATTTTGAAGAAGATTGTCATAGAAAGTTTTTCTTCCTAAAACATAATCTGTTAAATTTCAGAATAATGCGGAATAAACTGGAATACTCAATTATTTCAATGATATGAACAAGGGTATAAATAACACTTACAAGAACTCTATAATATGAAAAATAATAAAAATGAAATGATATGAAAGNAACCAACTAAACTTTTTCCAAATCTTACCAATATTTTGAAGAAGATTGTCATAGAAAGTTTTTCTTCCTAAAGCATAATCTGTTAAATTTCAGAATAATGCGGAATAAACTGGAATACTCAATTATTTCATTGATATGAACGAGGGTATAAATAACAATTACAAGAACTCTATAATATGAAAAATAATAAAAATGAAATGATATGAAATGAAAGATTTATCATATAATATCTCCAATAATTAATTCATATTAATTATTATGAGATATATGAAATAGCATAAAATATGAAACCAAATAATTCTTAATCTCAGGAAATAAATATAAAATAGGGAAGGAAATATCTCCTTATATTAAAGAAATAATTTATTCCTCAAAACTTCTTATAAGAATAAATTATTTCCTATTATAATTCTTAACATAATCAACTAAAGAAAGATGCTATTGTTTGGAATCAGTATCTACATTTTCATCCCAGAAAACCACTTTATCATCTGTGCAAGGGATAAAAGATAAGTTAAAATCAGTAGCTGAAGCAATTAATCCTTCCCAGTTCATAACAGGAGCTGATTGAAAACCAGAAAAAAAGATAAGAAGAAGAAGCAGGTAAAGGAGGAAAAGATAACTCCATATGAAAATAAAGTCCAAATAACCAAAAGGGNCTGAAGCAATTAATCCTTCCCAGTTCATAACAGGAGCTGATTGAAAACCAGAAAAAAAGATAAGAAGAAGAAACAGGTAAAGGAGGAAAAGATAACTCCATAAGAAAATAAAGTCCAAATAACCAAATGGCAAAAACTCCGAAGAATGACAATAGATTAAATATCGCAAGATTTCTCAAGAGAAAGGGAAAGAAAAGAAGATTCTCAGCCAAAACGTTAAGGAAACACAGCCGCATGAAGAAACCCTAAAGGGTTACAAGAAATGCCGTAAGGAGAATAAGGGTCTGTTTGGGGCAGCTGCAGCTTATCCAGCTTCTGCTGATAAGCAGTTTATCCTGATAGACCTCTGAAATTAGGATCCGCAAGATCTGGCTTCAGACAGCGAAGATCTGGCTTCGAACGGTGAAGAACCGGCTTTGACGGTAGCGAGAGCAGAAGATCTTGCTTTGACGGTAGCGATNCAAAACGTTAAGGAAACACAGCCGCATGAAGAAACCCTAAAGGGTTACAAGAAATGCCGTAAGGAGAATAAGACGACAGAAAATCTTCCCTGTGATCATGCACCCAACACTTGTAGCTCGAATGATCAGTAGAAGAAAAACCCTCCCTCTCGAACGATTGACTTGCTAATTAAAATTCAAACATATATTTCGAAGTATAGTAAAAGCGTCAAGGTGTCGGACAAGTGTCAGCATTTGATACGTGCAGACACAGATATGACATATTTTTAGAAGTGTCAATGCTATATAGATCATAAGCCCATAAATTAAATACCAAATACTCATTCTTAATAAATATTTCAAGCAAATAAATAATAGCCAAATCAGCTCACCTTCTCTATTAATATATTTTAAATTATTTAATATGAAAAATCTATATATACCCACGTGATTGTATAGACCAGTTTTTATTGCATTTAATACCACCTCATCAATTCATTTCGGAAGATTTACATAAATATCGCCTAACTCCTATGTACCTACATAAATAGCACCTAGACATCAGTTGTTACATTGTTGCATTTTACCTGTACCTAAAGATAGCAATAATATTAATGTGGTATGAAAGATTTGGGATTTAATGTTAAAAGTATAGTGTTGGTGTTGATTAGACATGTAAATATACCTTAAAATCCGTGCTACTACATAGTGTACCATCATAGTATCATCTTTATCGTCCGACTAATGGCCATAAAAGAACCTAAAACAACACCCAGATCATTTGAGATGATTAAAATGGACAATAATGCAGTAAATTTAGATATTGATGTCCANAATTAGGGAAAAAGTAAAGGCAACAGAATCTACTGAGGATGATCCACCAAAGAAAAGACAAAGAAAATCAAAATCAAGCAAGGGAAAGCAGAATAGTAATGACGAAGATACAGAGGAAGAACAAGTTGATGACNTACGACGTAAACCCTCCTTTCTCTGTGGGCTATTTGCATAATCGGGTATTATGCAAATGTAAGTTCCAAATAGTAAAACTGACAAGATCAAACACTTAATTAATTTCGTCTCCAAAATGCAGCCACACAGTAGGATAGTTTGGGAAGTCACTGAGGATTCTCCTCAGATCAGTGACATCCCCTACCTCCTCCTTTCTTTGGACTCCTAAAAATAAGTGTTCCGCATTGAGCCATTTCCACTTGATTTTTCTTCATCCTACCTTGAAAACGTAAACTTTGAAATCCTGAAGACTAGAACTACTTCATTATCGAGAGTTTTCTCAAATGACTCCCGTCATTTGGGATGTAATTAACTATAGGGGCTGGCCCTTCTACGTCCTACCTTGAAAACCTGAACCTTGAATTCTTGAAGACTAGAACCATTGAAAAACCTGAACCTTGAATTCTTGAAGACTAGAACCATTTATCATTATCGAGAGTTTTCTCAAGTAAACTTAAACTTTGAATTCTTGAAGACTAGAACCACTGATCATTATCGAGAGTTTTCTTAAGTGATCACCTTGAAATCTTGAAGACTAGAACCATTGATCATTATCGAGAGTTTTCTTAAGTGATTCCCTTCATTTGTGATGTAATTAACTTAAGGGCTTGCCTCTATAGGGAACTTGGAACCCAGATAAAATAAACCCTATTTAATCTTTGTATTAGGTAGGGGAATTTGTCGGTCACACATAAAAGGTTTGCAGACCAAACGGGTGTCACAAATCTCTTAGTTTGTAGGATTGGGTCTATCGCCGAGGTCTACACTTATCCTTCGGGAAGGTGTAATATTCGCGGTATCGGGCACGATTATGCAAACTATTGGACTAATGAGATCCATTTGGTCTCATTTTTTCTAAAATTAAAACATCTACTTTCAAAACCCAAACCATATACCTCTTATATTTAAATTAAATCTCAAAAAATTATATTTTCATATTCATATTTTCAAATCTATATCTATCGAAAAAGTTGACCGACAAGCAGGAAGAGGTTATTTGGTGATGCAATTTCCATTTTTGTTGGAGGGTTCGTCCTAGTTGATTGGAGGAAAACCGCACATCCATAGCCTTAAGTTCCCCCCCACTAACTGTTCGTGTTAATTTTTTGTCTAATGAGGAGTTTCGGGAGATCATTTGTCATTTTCCTTTTACATTTTGTTCGTTCTTGATAGCATCAATCATAATAGACACCTGACTGTTGCCCGGTGATGCTGTGGTGTGCCAAAACAGTATGTTCGAACTATATATTTTCAGCATAATCTAGCTCTGGTATGCCGTTCCAAATATTTAGATCTACCTGTTGTTGTGAAAGCATGTAGTAGAGTTGGGCAACATGTTTTGCATTTTGTGCCAACCATATGCAAATAAGAGAACTTATGTGTCCAATGGAAGGCCCGTAGAGCAATATCTCACACTATTGTTATTCAATTGAAACGAAGGAACTAGGATACAGATTTTATTGGGGTGCAACCTAGATCATGCCTGCATCCTCCGGAAATTAATACCAGAATGATTTCATTGGATAAGGAGATTACATAAGTGGTGGCTATGCTACCTGATATTTTCTGTATTGTACTTTCTTACATTACATTTTCAATTATGACTTCTTTAAATAGAAATAGTATGTTAGGAATTCATCAAAAGGCTTTGAAATAACTATTCGTATTTTGCATCCATCTTGAACATAAATAGACAACTAGGGTCTTGAAAGTACCACGCATACCTAAAAATCCCTTTTTTTTTCTTTTTACCTCAACTTAATTTTGTTGGATTCCCTTCTTCATTTATTGACCTACACCAAAGCCCCATGGAATGAATCCATCGTTGCCTTTGGTTTGAATCTAATCCCATGGCTCGTAATGCACTATTAAAACGAGTAGTCATGCAATAGCCATATTGTTAGGGTACTGACGAAAGTAACTTAAAATTTGGCTTCACCTCTAAAGTACGACATCCAAAGTCTCTTCCTACAACTCTAGTCACTAGACACCACGTCNTAGTCATGCAATAGCCATATTGTTAGGGTACTGACGAAAGTAACTTAAAATTTGGCTTCACCTCTAAAGTACAACATCCAAAGTCTCTTCCTACAACTCTAGTCACTAGACACCACGTTCTTCACCTGTTTCCATTCTTTCCAGCCACCTCCCACCTTGTTACCACTCATTCCAGCCACCCCTCTTCGCTGTCCCCCTCTACAGCCGCATCCCTGGACAGCCCTCCCTTTGATGTCCTGTAGTTCCATGTATTTCCTGCTGCCGCCACCGTCTTTACCAATCATTGCCGCCACCCCAAACAGCTGTTTTCTACTTTTCCAGCCTCCCGGCCAGCTATTTCCCTCATTCCAGATTGCTACCACTGCCGCTACACCTTTCTTTCGCTGCTGTGTCCTCCTCTCTTGCTGCTGCAACCCAGGACTGCCCTTTCCAGCTGTTTTACTGCTGTCCAGTCCCTTTTCTTGGCTGCTGCCTCCATTTCTGCCCTCCATCCTTGCTGCCATCACCATGTGCAGCCCTCATACATCCTCTGCTGTTTGTTTGCTGTCCGGCGTCAAGGAAACAGACGCCTTGCTGTTTTCTGCTTGCCAATCGCCTTTTCCACTCATATGCCACCTTGCAAATCTTCACCGACTACCACCTCCACCACCTTTGGGACACATTTTACCTGTGTTTGTTTGTGTCCGTTTTTTTATTTTCCCTTTCCGAGTTGTTTGTTGATTGTAACCCTCATATTTGTTTTTGTTAATAAATTTGTTCATCCTTTTGTGATCTGGGTTAACTATGCTTTAAATTGGGTTAAATTGTTTATTGTTACCTCTTAGCAGGTACTGTATCTTTATAGATTTGAGAATTTGTATTACTTCTTTGGATCATATGCATTATTCTAAATAGCTATATTGCTTTTCACACATCCATTTTGTTGCAC
>JXCR01147440.1:46209-61417 GCA_002079205.1 Phalaenopsis hybrid cultivar | reverse complement strand
TAACCACATTGCCACATGAGGTGTTATGATTTAAATTTAGACATAAATATATATAATATATTATTATATAAATAATATATGTAATATATTGTTATATAAAAAGTTATATAATTATTTTTTCGAGTCATTTCGAGCCGAACACAAGCATTCGGCTCGTTTACATTTTGAGCTTAAAAATTTGTTCGTGTTCGCTCATTCGCCGAACATGAGCTGCTTGACGAGCCGAATACGCGTTGTTCACAAACAATGAGCTAAATTGGCAGCCCTAGTTGCCATGCATCTTCNTTTTCGAGTCATTTCGAGCCGAACACGAGCATTCGGCTCGTTTACATTTCGAGCTTAAAAATTTGTTCGTGTTCGCTCATTCTCCGAACACGAGCTGCTTGACGAGCCGAATACGAGTTGTTCACAAACAACGAGCTAAATTGCAGCCCTAGTTGCCATGCATCTTCGGGTATTTTTGGGACAACAGCAGCCTTTTGAAGAAAGAAATTGTTGCTTCTCAAAAAACTGATATCAAGAGAAGCTGCAGCAGAAATAATATATCTGTTTTGGATGGTTCAACTGTGAAACTATTGTGTTGCAGTTATTTATTTGAAATAAAAATTATAATGCCCTTACATATTGTAGCTGTAAGGGCATNTGCATCTTCGGGTATTTTTGGGACAGCAGCAGCCTTTTGAAGAAAGAAACTGTTGCTTCTCAAAAAACTGATTTCAAGAGAAGCTGCAGCAGAAATAATATGTCTGTTTTGGATGGTTCAACTGTGAAACTATTGTGCTGCAGTTATTTATTTGAAATAAAGATTATAATGCCCTTACATATTATAGCTGTAAGGGCACTGTTCGGAAATAATTCAAATATAACACACTAAATTAAAAAAAAAATTACAAAAAGTCGAGTTTAATATATCACATTGAAAAATATATATCACTTAACATGAATAAATAACATAAATTAAAATTAAAATAACAAGTAATATTGTTGTAATTTTAGTCTTCATATTCAAGTAATTAATTCCATTGGAGAANAAAATAACAAGTAATATTGTTGTAATTTTAGTCTTCATATTCAAGTAATTAATTCCATTGGAGAATTTTTTTTCCAAAGTTGCTCTCTTTGTTGTCATTTGAAGTGTTCTTTACAGTCTTCAGCCCATCAGAAAAAGTCACAATCATCAAATGTTTTGTTTTCGGGACAATTTTCTTCAATAACAGACGATATCGAAGTAACACAAGTCACGACACAACACAATTTTATTACCGACTTAAAACAAGATTACAGTGAAGATTCAAAATAACGAAAGACAAAACACAAAACAATGGGTTACAACTAATGACTCGACAAAGAAGAAAACACACTTGTTGAAGAGGGAGTCCAGCTGGGAGAGGCTAGACTTGCGGCTGTGGTGAAGGCTAGAGAGGTTGGGCTTGCTGTGGAAGAAGTATGATATCAGTNAATGACTCGACAAAGAAGAAAACACACTTGTTGAAGAGGGAGTCCAGCTGGGAGAGGCTAGACTTGCGGCTGCGGTGAAGGCTAGAGAGGTTGGGCTTGCTGTGGAAGAAGAATGATATCAGCTGGGAAGGTTCTCCAACACTTTGGGAGGGTGGACAGTGAGCGGGGAAGCATTGACAACAATGAGAAAGGCTGGGACAATAAGGTAGTTGTTGTAGGATTGCTAGAATGCCACTGAGAAGGGCTAGACTCCAAGTTGGAGCAAAACAATTGTAATATAGTCATTCAAAAAGAATCGCTTGGGTCATGTGACCATCGTAGACCCNAGAATGCCACTGAGAAGGGCTAGACTCCAAGTTGGAGCAAAACAATTGTAATATAGTCATTCAAAAAGAATCCCTTGGGTCATATGACCATCGTAGACCTTTTAAAAAAAATAAACCCATGACTGCCCAAGAGGCCATCTAAGTGGGAGCAAAAATCAACATGTTCATTACAGTGAAAAAAAGTAAAAAAAATATACCCACAGTTGTCCAATCGGTCATCCAAGAGGGAGCAAATGTACTATATGACCATCATCCATGTATTTCTCCCAAAAACAAGTTTGGTAACCACCTACTCATATATGTCTACCATCACACACATAGGGGTGTAAACGAGCCGAACACTAGCGAGCCCAAGCTCAGCTCGTGCTTGGTTTGTTAAAAAATATCACTATTCGTATTTGGGTCATTTTTATTTCGATCACAAAAAGTGTGTGTTCAGCTCGTTTGATTAGCGAGTCGAACGCGAGTTGTTTGCGAACAAAGAGTCGTTTGATAACTTTAATCATGCATTGGATGGATATTAAGGTTTGGGGCAAGATTTAAATTTATTGGTTATGTTAAAATATTATTTAAATATAATTTAATATATTTTTATTTCATTTTTTATATTAATGATTTAANATATATATATATATATATATATATATATATATATATATATATATATATATATATATATATATATGTCTTTTTATGGGTGTATTACACGAGGATAAATATTATTTTTAAAATTTTAAGAACGGGTATTTGCATAAATACCAATATTCCTTTAAACATCAGCACTAACACCAACACTTTCAAAATTACAACAAAACTACCCACCATTACAAACAGTTTAAAAACGAACACATCTTTTCCTTCGTTTTTATGACACTAAAGTATTCAAAATGCAAATATAATATGTTAGATATATATAGGAATTATGTCGTATCTAATTTCACTCTAAAAAATTACGTATTTTCTTTAATAACATGAGAAATTTATTATTCTAAAAAAATTTGGTACTAAATAATCTTCATTTGTAATACACTATTCCAAAATTTATAAACAAAATGAAATTATATTATATATTTCATGCTTTTATAAAATCACCCCTGCATGTGACGTCTAATTATTGTGTGCGGAGAACTGCGTGCGCTCTCCGATTACAGCCGCGAATCGCGGCTGTATGATGGTGGGCTCGTTTTGTACGTAATTCCTACAAAATGTCATACAACTGCGATGTGCGGCTGTGATCGGAGAACGCACGCAGCTCTGCGTGAGCTATCTACACGCAATAATCGCTCGCACGTGACGTGTGATGTGCACAATGTAGGTATCCGCACGCAAGTGCTATTTATATTAAATCACATATTATCTCTTTTTTATTAAATCAAAAATATGTTTAACGTCCGGCACTAAATATAAATTTAATAAATTGGGTATGTTTATTAAAAAAAAATTATTATACGTAGATGATCAGTGTGTGTGGACGAGTATTTTTTATGTAATGAGAAGAGTAAACTTAAAATACATACAAAATATATCCTAATTGGTACGTGTTCTTGGGATGTGATAAATTGGGTATGTTTATTTATTTGACTATGCCGGAAAATAGCTGATTCATGAGCTATGAAGCACGACTACGGTATGATACAAGGAAATAACACAATTAAAAAAATAGATTTTATTTTTATATTTTAATTAACTATTAATATATACAATATATATTTTATTTTTCCTTATAAAAAATATCACAACATAACTTCATACATTTAATTTAAAATTGAAAATTCATATTTATGAAATTTAATTTTTAAATAATATGTTCTAAAAAAAATCAACTAAACCTTTTTCCAAATGTTACCAATATTTTGAAGAAGATTGTCATAGAAAGTTTTTCTTCCTAAAACATAATCAACTAAAGAAAGATGGAATTGTTTGGAATCAGTATCTACATTTTCATCCCAGAAAACCACTTTATCATCTGTGCAAGGGATAAAAGATAAGTTAAAATCAGTAGCTGAAGCAATTAATCCTTCCCAGTTCATAACAGGAGCTGATTGAAAACCAGAAATAGATAAGAAGAAGAAGAAGGTAAAAGGAGGAAAAGATAACTCCATAAAAAAATAAAGTCCAAAGCTCCAAATAACCAAAAGACAAAAACTCCGAAGAATGACAATAGAATAAATATCGCATAGATTTCCCAAGAGAAAGGGAAAAGAAGAGAAGATCCTCGCCAAAATGTTAAGGAAACACAGCCGCACGAAGAAACCTTAAAGGGTTACAAGAAATGCCGTAAGAAGAAGAAGACGACAGAAAATATTTCCTGAGATCATGCACCCAACACTGGTGGCTCGAATGATCATTAGAAGTGATGTATGCTAGAAAATTCGCGGCGGTAGAGTAACAGATTATCGTCTTAGCGTTGTACAAAAGTTCAGCGGATAGAAAGATGAAAGAGAAAGAAGCGGTGATGACTCCAGAAGTTATTACATGGAAAACCCGTAAGGGAAAAACCATGGGGTCTGACCCAGTTACAGAAATCCACCATTGACTGATGATTACAAAAATCTTTTGTCCTACAGACGAGAAATGGTAACTTTTTAAATTATAATATTGACTGACAACATCTGGTTGGTGGTGATCGCTTGTGGTTAGTGGTAGTCGATGACGGTTGGCAGAGCTCGACGACGGTCGGCGGTGGTTGTCGGAGGTCAGCGGTGGTCTTCAACGGTCGGTGGTGGTAGACGACGATCAGCGGTGATGCTTAGTTGCAGCTTCTTCTCAAGGCCTCAGGCTCTTTCTGTAGACGTCAGATTTTTCTCATGTGAGGGGTGGGGGTCTATTTATAATGTTCTGGGTGCAATTAATGCAGGAATATTAATCATTTTGATCGAACAGTTCAGAGAGTTTCCTTTGATCATACGGTGTTTAATGGACATTTGAGTGCCTTAACGATGTCAGAATTGAGCAAACTTGGGCTCGTTAGATTCTTCTTGTCGAAACGCTCGATTCAAGTATAGGCTTGCTAGAGTCGGCATTAGTTCTTCCTTCCAAATGTGTTTGGAAATCCTCTAAGAGTGGTTTAATAACTTGATTTGAGCTTGATTTGACTCTGATTGGACTAAATTTGATATTATTATGTCCGTCTCATCGAGTCGATCAATTTGACTATAAGTTTGATGAAATCGGAGCTTTGCATGACACTTAATTGAAAGTTTGAATGTTTCTTTCTCAAAAAGTGTCGAGATTCTTGTCATACCTCGAGATTCGTGTCGACTGATGAAAATTTGTTGGTGCTGTATCAAGAAGAAAAACCCTTGCCCTCGAAAGATTGACTCGCTAATTAAAATTCAAACAAATATATTGTAATGTAGTAAAAGTGTCTGATAAGGGTAGACATATTTTTATAAGTATCAATGCTATATAGTTCATAAGCCCATAAATTAAATACTAAATACACATGCTTAATAAATATTTCAAGCAAATAAATGATAGCCAAATCAGCTCACCTTCTCTATTAATATATTTTAAGTTTTTAATATGAAAAATCTATATATACCCACGTGATTGTATAGACCAGTTTTTATTGCATTTAATACCACCTCATCAATTCATTTCGAAAGATTTACATAAATATCGCCTAATTCCCATGTACTTGCATAAATAGCACCTAAACATCAGCTGTTACATTGTTGCATTTTACCTGTACCTAAAGATAGCAATAATATTAATGTGATATGAAAGATTTGGGATTTAATGTTAGAAGTATAATTTTGGTGTTGATTAGACATGTAAATTTAAATATACCTTAAAATCCGTGCTACTATATAGTGTACCATCATAGTATCATCTTTATCGTCCGACTAATGGCCATAAAAGAACCTAAAACAACACCCAATTCATTTGAGATGATTAAAATGGGCTATAATTCAGTAAATTTTGATAATGTCCTAATTAATAAGTCAAAAACTTGTTTTTATAAAATCGTAATATGACGCTTAAAGTTTGTTTATGAGGGTTTTGGTATTAAATTATGATTAGTTTTGGTTGAGATTAATATTACGGTAATTATCTTGTTGTTTCTTGAACAATTGCAATGTTATTTTCTTATCATTATGATATCTGGTAAAGCAATTATTAGCATATTTACATTGATTATAAATTAAAATTGAAGCATTTACATACATACGTAACATACATATCTGTGTATATTATATTAATGCCGCTCAAACAACAAGACAGTTTATTTTGATAATTTACAGATTATCAGAATATTATAAATAATCAATCAACTAACTGCCCCAAACAGACCCTAAAAATGTCTCCTTTTTAACTTTTAAAATGAGAACTATTTATATAGGAAAGGTAATATATCTGTAAAAATTTTTAGGTATAAGATATATAAATACATAAAAATTGAGCGATGTATGTAAATCTGCCAATAAAATAACCTGACCAATAGTACGTTAATCAAGCAAATTTTGTTTTTGATGTGGGAACAAAATTAAAATGAAGTAAAAAAGTATATAAGATAGCATGGCTCAATTGCTGGTGCTAAGAATACTATCATAAACGACAATTTGTTGCAATTTTCCCCTTCCGCATGGATTGAAATAACATAATACAGATTACAATTATAATGTTAGATGATTGATACCTGCAAACTTCAAATCTCCATACCTNGCAATTATTAGCATATTTACATTGATTATAAATTAAAATTGAAGCATTTACATACATACGTAACATACATATTTGTGTATATTATATTAATGCAGCTCAAACAGCAAGTCAGTTTATTCTGATAATTTACAGAATATCAAAATATTATAAATAATCAATCAGTTACCCCCAAATAGACCCTAAAAATGCCTCCTTTTTAACTTTTAAAATGAGAACTATTTATATAGGAAAGGCAATATATCTGTAAAAATTGAACTTTAGGTATAAGATATATAAATACATAAAAATTGAGCGTTATGTATGTAAATCTGCCAATAAAATAACCTGACCAATAGTACGTTAATCAAGCAAATTTTGTTTTTGATGTGGGAACAAAATTAAAATGAAGTAAAAAAGTATATATGACAGCACGGCTCAATTGCTGGTGCTAAGAAGACTATCATAAACGACAATTTGTTGCAATTCTCCCCTTCCGCATGGATTGAAATAACATAATATCAGATTACAACTATCCCACAAGTTGTAAATTGGTATAATTTTTCAGTAGATTTCAATGAATGAGCAACATAATATCACAAAATTCGAATCTCTGGACCGCATTCGATCATTATAATGTTAGATGATTGATACCTGCAAACTTCAAATCTCCATACCGCATTAACATTTACATAAATACCAACAAATTTGTATGTATCTACATATCTAACATCTAAACATTCCATATTTACGTGCATACTACTCAACTTTTTAACATCACATCAAAAAGACCGCCATCACTATTTTTTTAAAATGAAATATACATTTTCATGCATGTTTATTACAATAATGTGTTATACGTGTAAATATCAAATTTTGCGGACGAAAGTCATATAAGAAACAAATTCTAAAAAATAAAAATAAAATAAAACAACTTGGGAAAAATTTATTGCCTTGGTTCTAAAATTTATCTTTTGGAGGAAATTGCAATATTTCAGTGCAGGACTCTACCAACTACCATAATGAGCTATGTCCTATATGGTCCAAGCATTGGTTTATTTGACAATAAAAAANTACCAACTACCATAATGAGCTATGTCCTATATGGTCCAAGCATTGGTTTATTTGACAATAAAAAAAAANTTATTTTATATTTCGAACAATAACGATTCGAACACAAACGAACGCATCACTGTTCGTGTTTAGTTCGTTTAAGTAACCGAACAAAAAAAAATTGTTCACGTTCGTCTCGTTTGTTTATCGAACGAATCGAACACAAACTCATTGATGAACCAAACACGAACTGTTCGCGAACAATGAGCTCTTTTGACAGCGCTACACCCAAATCATTTGAGACGATTAAAATGGACAATAATGCAGTAAATTTAGATATTGATGTCCTAATTAACAAGACAAAAACTTATTTTTATAAAATCGTAATATGACGTTTAAATTTTGTTCATGAGGGTTTTGGTATTAAATTCTGATTAGTTTTGGTTGAGATTAATATTATGGTAATTATTTCGTTGTTTCTTGAACAATTGCAATGTTATTTTCTTATCATTATGATATCTGGTAAAGCAATTATTAGCATATTTACATTGATTATAAATTAAAATTGAGGCATTTACATGCATACGTAACATACATATCGTGTATATTATATTAATGTCGCTCAAACAGCATATCAGTTTATTCTAATAATTTATAGATTATCAGAATATTATAAAACAGACCCTAAAAATGTCTCCTTTTTAACTTTTAAAATGAGAACTATTTATATAGGAAATGTAATATTTCTGTAAAAATTGAATTTTAGGTATAAGATATATAAATACATAGAAATTGAGTGTTATGTATGTAAATCTGCCAATAAAATAACCTGACCAATAGTACGTTAATCAAGCAAATTTTGTTTTTGATGTGGGAACAAAATTAAAATGAAGTAAAAAAGTATATAAGATAGCATGGCTCAATTGCTGGTGCTAAGAATACTATCATAAACGACAATTTGTTGCAATTCTCCCCTTCCGCATGGATTGAAATAACATAATACAGATTACAATTATCCCACAAGTTGTAAATTGGTATAATTTTTCAGTAGATTTCAATGAATGAGCAACATAATATCACAAAATTCGAATCTCTGGACCGCATTAACATTCGATCATTATAATTTCAGATGATTGATACCTGCAAACTTCAAATCTCCATACCTCATTAACATTTACATAAATACCACAAAATTTGTATGTATGTATCTACATATCTAACATCTAAACATTCCATATTTACGTGCATATTACTCAAATTTTTAACATCACATCAAAAAGACCGCCATCACTATTTTTTTAAAATGAAATATACCCTTTCATGCATGTTTATAACAATAATGTGTTATACGTGTAAATATCAAATTTTGTGGTATGTATGTAAATTTCACTTTCTTCCTTTTTTTTTTTTTTCAGTTTTCCAATACGCAAGTCATATAAGAAACAAATTCTAAAAAATAAAAAAGAAATTCAAACAACTTGGGAAAAATTTATTGCCTTGGTTCTAAAATTTATCTTTTGGAGGAAATTGCAATATTTCAGTGCAGGACTCTACCAACTACCATAATGAGCTATGTCCTAGATGGTCCAAGCATTGGTTTATTTGACAATAAAAAAAAGAAAATGTGTTGTAAATATGTAAAATTATTTCGCTATGCTGTCATCTAACTCATTCCAGGCTTCAAGCAATTTCTCCTATGTGATTTACTTGGGTTAAATCGCTATTATCGCAGCAATATAACTCAGCAGCTCTAACTAAGAAATCTCGGAAATCTTCATGAGAAACTGATTTCTGATAACTTACAGAAAAATTTCTGCTGCATGGTTCTGAGAATTGGGTTCCCATTCTCTCCAGTTCCTGCCTCACAGCCTGCATTGAGGGATGCAGGAAATATTTATAAGACATCCAAAACACAGAAAAACAATATAATTGCTTCGGTAATTGGGTAAAATTGTGACTGAGATGGCAAACTAATGGAAGAAAAGGATAAAATGGCGAATAAAGATTTGCAACTTGAATGTATGTGATATTCAAACATTACAAATTAAGGTAATGTTTAGGTTAATTTTGTTTCTGGTTTTGTGCTTTTTTTGGTTTTCAAAAACAAGCACCTAAGAGGCCATGTATTTTGATTTGAAATAAAACATATTTGATATGTTAAAAATATATTATTGCTTTGTTTATGTTTTGATTTGAAATAAAATGTGGTGGCATGGCAACTTGCCATTAATTCTCTAGAGGAAGATTTACATACATACCCCTCAATTCCTATGTGTTTACATATCCAACACCTATTCTTGAATTTTTTAATACATACCACCTTACCTATGCATGAAACGGTGTATTTCACCTTTAAAAGTTTTAAATAGTGGTATTGTTGTTCAATCATCTAGGTCGACTACATGTTAGATGCCAAGATCCTTGAATGCTTTCAAATATTAAAATCACTCTATGGTCAAGCATTGGTGCACATCATTCGGGCAGACATCGAGTTCAAAGTTAAAGGTCCTCTAGTGGTCCAATCCCTAAAGTCCTTGCATAAGATAGGAGGTTCTCCTTCAAATGCATTAAGTTTAAGGCCAAAATTCCTAGTTGCAAGGGTCAACATCGTGCCTTACACTGGTATTTCTTTCACTTGGGTTGACATCGTGCTCATGGCCGAGATCCCCAAGAATTCATTGATCCAACCATTCAAAAATAATCATCTAAGGCGACTTCATGCTAAATGTTGAGATCCTCATAATTCTATAATCATCTGATTCAACATTTGCTAAATGTTNAATAATCATCTAAGGCGACTTCATGCTAAATGTTGAGATCCTCATAATTCTATAATCATCTGATTCAACATCAAGCTAAATGTCNAATAATCATCTAAGGCGACTTCATGCTAAATGTTGAGATCCTCATAATTCTATAATCATCTGATTCAACATCGAGCTAAATGTTAAGATCGTCAAAATTCTTCAATCAACTGGATTGACATCGTGTTGAACGACGAGATCCCCATAATTCTTCAATCATTTGGGTTGACACCGTGCTCCATGTCGAGATCCCCAAGTGGATGTTCAGGTTGCCAATGAAAGAGATACATTCTTTTGATACCCATTTCTAAGACGTTGAGAAAAAGTCAGAGGTCCGTCTTTAAAGCTTGCCAAGTTTCTGAACATCAGACGAGAAACCTTCTGAATCTTTAAGCTTCAACCAATTAAGTTGGAGAATCACAGATCCCCTTTTATTCAACTCTATGATNCATGTCGAGATCCCCAAGTGGATGTTCAGGTTGCCAATGAAAGAGATACATTCTTTTGATACCCATTTCTAAAACGTTGAGAAAAAGTCAGAGGTCCGTCTTTAAAGCTTGCCAAGTTTCTGAACATAAGACGAGAAACCTTCTGAATCTTTATNGATACCCATTTCTAAGACGTTGAGAAAAAGTCAGAGGTCCGTCTTTAAAGCTTGCCAAGTTTCTGAACATCAAACGAGAAACCTTCTGAATCTTTAAGCTTCAACCAATTAAGTTGGAGAATCACAGATCCCCTTCTATTCAACTCTATGACTCAAATGGGTCCTGAAGGTTGGACTCAAAAAGCATCTGGCAGAATCGTTGGCTGCTCTTTGCACTCAACAAGCTAAGGCCACAGTGGAGGAGCCCTCGTCTTATCAGTCTGACGATGACAAAAGTAGAAGCCTATTCATTGCTCAAGTTTAGGATTCGAGCAGGTCCTGAAGGCCGAACTCAACAACCTCTTGACAGAGTCGATGGCTGCTCTTTGCACTCAACAAGCAAAGGTCACACTGGAAGAGCCCTTGTTCGCTAATATGATGATGGCAAGAACATGAATCCACATGCAACCCCAGTCTAAGACTCAGGTGGGACTTGAAAGCCGGACTCAACAAACCCATGACCGAGTCTTTGGCTATTTTTTTCACTCAACAAGCTAAGATTGTAGTGAAAAAACCCCACACTCTGTCAGTCTTATGACGACAGTTGTCCTACCTAAGCATATCCAACTTGACAAGCCCAAGCTATATAGATTCAAGAGATTTTTCTCAATCAATCGACGATTCGAGGCAGTATCAAAGGAGACGTTCCTTATATAAGAACATTCAAGCAGTTAAGCAAAAAGAGAAATGTATGTATGTTCTATCACAAAATAAAAAAGGGGGAACAAAATTTATATCACGAAGAAAATAAGATGTCTGCTAATGGATAAAGGGTACAAAAAGTCGGATACAATAAAAGAGCACATCATGTTGACACTCAAAAATAAAAAAATAAAAAATCTATATCATGAGAGACAAGTCTACAAATCCCAAAGTTCTGACATAATCTCAATAAGAGTGGTACTCTGCCTCAACGGTCTGTAGCTCCTTTACTGCCTGAGTTGGGGCAAACTCAGCATCAGGCATAACCAGGTGGCATACCTGAAGTCGACGCTGCTCTCTCTCAACCACCTGAGCCTGTTTAGCATGCTTTATATGAGGTTGGTNAAAAATTAAAAAATCTATATCATGAGAGACAAGCCTACAAATCCCAAAGTTCTGACATAATCTCAATAAGAGCGGTACTCTGCCTCAGCGGTCTGTAGCTCCTTCACTGCCTGAGTTGGGGCAAACTCAGCATCAGGCATAACCAGGTGGCAGACCTGAAGTCGACGCTGCTCTCTCTCAACCACCTGAGCCTGTTTAGCATGCTTTATATAAGGTTGGCCTTACACGACACATATCTCCAATCACCTTCAAGAGATTCTTCATCCTGCCAGCCAAACTCGTGATGTCAGCAGAAGCAGCCGAGGAACGCTATCGAGGCAGTTCGAGAGCCTGAAAACATCTGTCGTACTCATCGCGCGTTGCATCNGCTTGCCTGATGAACAAGTTTTACTTATTCAGGAGAATGAGAGGCTGCAAATTTGGGAATTCTATTTCGATGAAGCCTCTTCTATTAAGCTTGTGCAACCTCTCAACCTCCTGATGACACTAGCAAGAAATTGAAATCGTCTTTATCATCCCTGATGGAGGCATTATGAGATAATTACATCATTTTACTGAGCTACAAACTTATAATGAAGCTGAATATAAGCCATTGATAACGGACCTTGAGATGACCATCACATTAAAGATCAGATATCTGNGTCACACTGGAAGAGCCCTTGTTCGCTAATATGATGATGGCAAGAACATGAATCCACATGCAACCCCAGTCTGAGACTCAGGTGGGACTTGAAAGCCGGACTCAACAAACCCATGGCCGAGTCTTTGGCTATTTTTTTCACTCAACAAGCTAAGATTGTAGTGAAAAAAGCCCACACTCTGTCAGTCTTATGACGACAGTTGTCCTACCTAAGCATATCCAACTTGGCAAGCCCAAGCTATATAGATTCAAGAGATTTTTGTCAATCGATCGACAATTCGAGGCAGTATCATATNGGACTCAACAAACCCATGGCCGAGTCTTTGGCTATTTTTTTCACTCAACAAGCTAAGATTGTAGTGAAAAAAAGCCCACACTCTGTCAGTCTTATGACGACAGTTGTCCTACCTAAGCATATCCAACTTGACAAGCCCAAGCTATATAGATTCAAGAGATTTTTCTCAATCGATCAACGATTCGAGGCAGTATCAAAGGAGACGTTCCTTATATAAGAACATTCAAACAGTTAAGCAAAAAGAGAAATGTATGTATGTTCTATCACAAAATAAAAAAGGGGGAACAAAATTTATATCACGAAGAAAATAAGATGTCTACTAATGGATAAAGGGTACAAAAAAGTCGGATACAATAAAAGAGCACATCATGTTGACACTCAAAAATAAAAAATNGTATTTGAAAGAAACATAAAGTTTGACCTCAAAATGAACTCTCTTAAATGTGCTTTTAGGGTTTTTTTTTTTGAAAATTTATTCGGTATATTATACGCCACAGAGGAATCGAGATCGACCAGAGATGCCTCCGTCGAAGAGTATGTGTCTGCTTCGCTCGTTATAAGGACAACTCGCACTCATCTGACAATTCATATCAAACTTGTAAGGCAGNTATATTATACGCCACAGAGGAATCGAGATCGACCAGAGATGCCTCCGTCGAAGAGTATGTGTCCGCTTCGCTCGTTATAAGGACAACTCGCACTCATCTGACAATTCATATCAAACTTGTAAGGCAAATGTCAACCGTTCTCTAAATTGATGAATAAGAACGCTCTTTTCAAATGGGATGCAGAGTGATAGGAAGCTTTTGATAGGATCAAGAAATACCTGCTAAACCTACTGATACTTGCAACACCAATTCCGAGGAAGCCACTTATTTTGTACACGGCTGCATTAGAAGAGTCCCTGGGAGCATTGCTTGCACAACATAATGAAGAAGGTAAGGAGAAATCTCTTTACTGTATTGGTTGAAGGCTAGAGCAGAAGTGCGCTACTCCCCCATCGAGAGACATTGTCTGGTGTTGATCTTTGCTACCCAAAAGCTACACCATTGCATGTTATCTCAGAAAATCATGCTCATCGCAATGATTGATCGACTAAATTTCTTGATGACAAGACCAGTATTGACAGGTCGCTTGGCTCGGCGGGCAATCCTTCTCTTGCAGTTTGATGTCACTTATGTTCCCCAAAAGGCAGTAAAGGGATGAATTCTAGTAGATTCCTTGGCTGCACATACTGTTCCTGCAGAATCACTCTGCTTATTGATGGCTTGCCTGATGAACAAGTTTTACTTATTCAGGAGAATGAGAGGCTGCAAATTTGGGAATTCTATTTCGATGGAGCCTCTTCTATTAAGTTTGTGCAACCTCTCAACCTCCTGATGACACGAGCAAGAAATTGAAATCGTCTTTATCATCCCTGATGGAGGCATTATGAGATAATCATATCATTTTAATGAGCTACAAACTAATAATGAAGCTGAATATAAGGCGTTGATAACGGACCTTGAGATGACCATCACATTAAAGATCAGATATCTACATATTTATGGTGATTCTCAACTCAACATAAACCAAGTGAGAGGCATTTATACAAGTTTGAGTTAGCTTACTATGACAAATGAGTTCTTCAACTCCTGAAGCAAATCCCAGAAGTTACATTGACTTGAGTCTCCCGAGCTCAAAACAGTAAGGCGGACAACTGAGTAAAATTGGTTAAAGAAATGGCAAATATGAACTTTGAACCCATGATGATTAATGTCATGACTCATCGAGTGCTAGAGCCGACAAATGTACAATCCCCGTTGAAAGAGGGGTCAAGTGCAAGTCTACAGGATACAACTGCAAATGTTCCTCATTCAACCTTACAGATTACTATGCAAGCCCAATCAAATGAATCTAAGGTAGATCAAGAAGAATCTAAATCCGAGATAATCCCAGAAAGTCAGCAAGATATCTTTATGGCCGAAGAACAAGTTGAATGGAGACAACCCTTTATCGACTATTTCAAAAAGAGCAAATTGCTCATTAGTAAATCTATGTCAACACAAATTAAGAAAAGGACTTTACGGTGTACTTTTGTCAATGATACGCTATATTGTAGATCCGTTGAGCAAATATGGCTACGATGTCTAGGAATCGACGAAGCTAATAAGGTCGTCACAGAGATTCATGAAGGACTTTGTGACGCACATAAATCTGGCCCTAAAATGTAATTCAAGATTAAAAGAATGGGCTACTACTAGCCGTTAATGGTAAAAGATTTTAGCGATCATGCCAAAAAGTGGCACGAATATCAGG
>JXCR01147440.1:3549-45513 GCA_002079205.1 Phalaenopsis hybrid cultivar | reverse complement strand
TGCAAGCTGTGAGACTTGAAGCTATGAAATTGGTGACCAAAAATATATCAAGTGAAGATGGAGGGAGTTGTTCCATTCGAACTTAGTTTTTGTTAATAAAATATCATTGTAAAGTTGCTTCAGAAATTGTGCCAATGTATGAAAACCACAAGTCTACAATTTGAATCATGTCAAATCAAGCTGAAACCAAATGCCGCAAGCACCATTTCAATTCTTGCTATTATACTCATTAAATGAGAGAACTCTGCTTATACTAAGAAAATCTTACGTTATAACTAAGGATCATTACAAACTAAGGTTTGCAAACAACTTAAATGGATGCTGTATGATGGAATCATGTGGCTTTGACATAATATATTTCTCAAATTCTTCACCGAGTTACCTGCACCATTGTTATGCTTTAATTTATTTCCCAGCTAAGCCTTAATCAAGAACATCTTGAATTGGTTTAAGTTTATTTTTATTAGAGATTTGAATCTATTTAAATCATCCTTTTGGATAATCAGTATGACAGTTTGGAAAGTTTAGCTGTGAATTTGAATTAGGTTTCGATCTTATCTTGTTATAAGTATTTCTGTAAAGTGGTAGTTAATGTTTTATGATAAATTACTGGATGAATTGAATTTAAGATTATGGCTTGAGTGTTAATTGCCTCATCCCTCCATTTGAATTATTGTATCTCATTCGAACCCAAATTTATAGCGCATGCCACAACCACCTTTTGACATTTTGTCTGTGAAATCGTAGCACATCGTTCACATTTATGCAGGCCTTTGCAAATTCATTGCCCAACTCTAAAGCCACATTTGGTGACTTAAGCACTAAACAATAATGGATTAATTCAATTCAGTTAGTTAATATTTCAATTAAATAAAATTTAATAAGATGCATGTAAACTTTCAAGTTTTTTAGATATCCTTGTAGCGTTTTGTTGATATTTAAGAGAAGGGCATTTAACCACCCAATTCCTATGTATTTTCATATCCAAAAATTTTGCCTTTAACATTTATATCACCCAAATCTTTCATATCACACCTACGCTAGGAATCTCGACGTTCGGGCACAATGTCAACCCAAATGATTGAAAAATTCTGCATGAAGATATTATGTTAGCTGAAATAAGCTAAATATAAAAACAAAAATGCCCGTCTCGCAAGAGGATTTCAGCAGCATGAAATATTCCTTTTAAGTGTCGACCATCTAATGATCTGATTAAGAGAGTAGATGTTTTAGATTAGACTTATGTTAAGAAAGGCAGAGGCAGAGGTAGACCTAGGAAGAATTGGACTTATTGTATTAAAAATGATTTTAATTTATTAGAACTAAATGAAAATATGACACTAAATAGAATGCAATGAAGAAAAAGGATTCATGTAGCTGACACCACGTAGTGCGATTAAAGCTTTGTTGTTGTTGTGAGGATCTCGGCGTGTAGCACAATGTCACCCAAAAGAGAGAAAATAAAGTAAAATAAAAAAATGCCCTGCCTTGCAATGGGAATTTAGTGGCATGAGATATTTTGTTGACCTTCATATATATTTCACAAAAAAAATTGGCATGACACAAGATAAGCGGCCGAGTGATAAACGNTCATCCTTTTGGATAATCAGTATGACAGTTTGGAAAGTTTAGCTGTGAATTTGAATTAGGTTTCGATCTTATTTTGTTATAAGTATTTCTGTAAAGTGGTAGTTAATGTTTTATGATAAATTACTGGATGAATTGAATTTAAGATTATGGCTTGAGTGTTAATTGCCTCATCCCTCCATTTGAATTATTGTATCTCATTCGAACCCAAATTTATAGCGCATGCCACAACCACCTTTTGATATTTTATCTGTGAAATCGTAGCACATCGTTCACATTTATGCAGGCCTTTGCAAATCCATTGCCCAACTCTAAAGCCACATTTGGTGACTTAAGCACTAAACAATAATGGAATAATTCAATTCAGTTAGTTAATATTTCAATTAAATAAAATTTAATAAGATGCATGTAAACTTTCAAGTTTTTTAGATATCCTTGTAGCGTTTTGTTGATATTTAAGAGAAGGGCATTTAACCACCCAATTCCTATGTATTTTCATATCCAAAAATTTTGCCTTTTACATTTATATCACCCAAATCTTTCATATCACACCTACGCTAGGGGGGGCACAATGTCAACCCAAATGATTGAAAAATTCTGCATGAAGATATGATGTTAGCTAAAATAAGCTAAATATAAAAACAAAAATGCCCGTCTCACAAGAGGATTTCAGCGGCATGAAATATTCCTTTTAAGTGTCGACCATCTAATGATCTGATTAAGAGAGTAGATGTTTTAGATTAGACTTATGTTAAGAAAGGCAGAGGCAGAGGTAGACCTAGGAAGAATTGGACTTATTGTATTAAAAATGATCTTAATTTATTAGAACTAAATGAAAATATGACACTAAATAGAATGCAATGGAGAAAAAGGATTCATGTAGCTGACACCACGTAGTGGGATTAAAGCTTTGTTGTTGTTGTGAGGATCTCGGCGTTTAGCACAATGTCACCCAAAAGAGAGAAAATAAAGTAAAATAAAAAAAATGCCCTGCCTTGCAATGGGAATTTAGTGGCATGAGATATTTTGTTGACCCTCATATATATTTCACNCATTATAAGAATAATCAAATGGAAATTAGAAATAATAGGAAATTATTATATAAAAATATGATATATATATATATGAATGATAAGATTAATATTAAATGATTCTCTGGTCTCACCCATGACCCCTCCCATTTCTTTAGNCATTATAAGAATAATCAAATGGAAATTAGAAATAATAGGAAATTATTATATAAAAATATGATATATATATATGATAAGATTAATATTAAATGATTCTCTGGTCTCACCCATTCTCTGGTCTCACCCATGACCCCTCCCATTTCTTTAGAATGAAGCCACCGAGAAACCATGTTTACCCATGTCTCCACCTCCCTCTCCCTCCAATCACAAGAGGCCAACTCATACCAAAATATTAATAAAAAGAAAACTAATATTATCTTCTCCTGTAACCTTATCCTGGCCTCTCTACCCTATACACGATCTGTCGGCTGTGGTTGATGCTCGTGGTTTCCCCTCCTACTTCCATCTTTTCCTCTATNCCAACTCATACCAAAATATTAATAAAAAGAAAACTAATATTATCTTCTCCTGTAACCTTATCTTGGCCTCTCCCTATACACGATCTGTCGGCTGTGGTTGATGCTCGTGGTTTCCTCTCCTACTTCCATCTTTTCCTCTATCCGCTTTCCNCCAACTCATACCAAAATATTAATAAAAAGAAAACTAATATTATCTTCTCCTGTAACCTTATCTTGGCCTCTCTACCCTATACACGATCTATCGGCTGTGGTTGATGCTCGTGGTTTCCTCTCCTACTTCCATCTTTTCCTCTACCCGCTTTCAGCTGCAAAGCTCTCCACTTTCCGTGCAACTACCACGTTTCCTTCCCTCTCTCACAGCTCACGCCTCCCACCAAAACTCCCTCTGACTACTTCTGCTCCTCCCACCGGCGACCTCTTCATCGGCGGCCAACTCCGCCGAAACCCATTCCCGCTACCTGTTGGTCCTCCCGGAACTCCCTCTGTCAGCTGCTCCTCCCCCCGGTAACTCTCACCGCCAACAACCTCTCCGGCACAAGCTGAACTAAACTTAGCTATCTGTGTCTCCCACCACCAGCGCATCCACAATCTCTCTCTAGCTCACTGACCTATAGCATCCCCGTTCTCCAAGGCACTGGCTCCTCCACTCCTAATCTCTCAACCAAATCAGCAAACACTCCTCCATCCACTCTTCTTTCACGCACGCTTTTCAAGGACTTCAGCATTAAAGTAAAAAAATATATATATCAGAAGTTTGAAAATTTTAAAGCTTGTGCTTTGATGTTTGATAAATTTAGGTTGTACTCAAATATTACGAAATGTGTTGTAGGCTGCCAATAAGTAATTATTTTACCGTGGGATGGAAGCTAAATGCAAATGGGAAATGTGTTTGTTGCCATATTAGGTTGTACATGGTTGCATACTTTTGGGGAAAGGAAAAGGTGTATCTGTGCGTACGTGAGCATGCATACATGATCCTAACGTGGGTAAGGGAAGACAAACTTGTATGCAAATNAAATTTAGGTTGTACTCAAATATTACGAAATGTGTTGTAGGCTGCCAATAAGTAATTATTTTACCGTGGGATTGAAGCTAAATGCAAATGGGAAATGTGTTTGTTGTCATATTAGGTTGTACATGGTTGCATACTNTTGATGTTTGCTTTTAAATAAATTTAGGTTGTACTCAAATATTACGAAATGTGTTGTAGGCTGCCAATAAGTGATTATTTTACCGTGGGATTGAAGCTAAATGCAAATGGGAAATGTGTGTTGTCATATAAGGTTGTACATGGTTGCATACGTTTGGGGAAGGGAAAAGGTGTATCTGTGCGTACGTGAGCATGCATACATGATTCTAACGTGGGTAAGGGAAGACAAACTTGTATGCAAAATTTGTGCAGGTCTGCTTCATCTTGCCGCACAAAAGGTATAAACTTTCAAGTCTTGAGACGTCTATCGCAACGCATTTGATACACTGGGCAGCATCTTATACACGCTTTTCTTAGCATGGTAGGCCAAAACTAGTACGCAACACTTACGGCGCAATGGGAGAACTGAAAAAAAATGAAAGAAAGCTCGTGAAATGTTTATTTTGGTTCGTTTGATGCGTCGAACGGAACCCTATACATGATTTTCTTCATGTGTTAGGGTGAAGCTCGCACGCAAAGATTAAGCTGCGATAGACAATTCTAAGGCCCCTTTTGGGGCAGCTTAAAAGTGTGGGCGGCGTTTTGAAAACGCCGTCGCACCGTTTGATTAGCACTTATCACCAGCTTATGTAAAACAACTATTTTGAAAATACAAAAGACGCAGACCACGGGCCTACCCTCGCGGTTCGCGTTTTGCGAAATAAATTTTTCGATTTTGCCTCCGCTCCCGTGATTCCTCCTTTCTTTTGCCCCCGTGACTATTCCCTTTCCCTTTTTTGCTTTCGCTCCCGTGACCTAGCCATTCGGTGGCTANGATGCGTCGAACGGAACCCTATACATGATTTTCTTCATGTGTTAGGGTGAAGCTCGCACGCAAAGATTAAGCCGCGATAGACAATTCTAAGGCCCCTTTTGGGGCAGCTTAAAAGTGTGGGCGGCGTTTTGAAAATGTCGTCATACCGTTTGATTAGCACTTATCACCAGCTTATATAAAACAACTGTTTTGAAAATACAAAAGACGCAGACCACGGGCCTACCCTCGCGGTTCGCGTTTTGCGAAATAAATTTTTCGATTTTGCCTCCGCTCCCGTGATTCCTCCTTTCTTTTGCCCCCGTGACTATTCCCTTTCCCTTTTTTGCTTTCGCTCCCGTGACCTAGCCATTCGGTGGCTATTCCCCGTCGGATCTGCTGCATACCTTCAGACGCCACCATTTGCTGCATATCGCAATCTCTTTGCAGAGGCCTCCATCTGCTGCAGATTGTAACTCTCTTCGAACGCCTCCATCTGTTGCAGACCGCAAGTCTCGCGAGTAGCTCTTCGCACCTTCGGCTCGCCGACAGGTTCTTCGCATTTTCTTCGGCTCGTCGATTGGTTATTCGCATCTTCTTCGATTTTTCTCTTCGGATCCGATTAATCTCTACGTCATTTTTATGGAATATTTATACTAACCTCATTTTTATGTCGCTATTCCCTGCCAACGTTCTGTATTTTATTTTGCTATGCTCTAAGTACCCTCTCATTTTGCTCTGATTTTGCTCTGCTCTAACTACTCTCTGATTTTGCTTTGATTTTGCTCTGCTTTTTAGGTTGCTCTGCATTTTTATGCTGTTATTCCCTCCATCAAATTTTGCATTTTTCTTTGAAAATTTCAGTAAGATTTAAATAACTCTGCACATTTTTTTGGAGTTTATGTAAGAATTGATATATCTATGTTTTCATAATTATGAGTAGTTTATGGAAATTAATTGTTCCTGACATGAGTATGAAAAGATTTCAATCTCATATTATTTACTTTGTGTATGAATTTGAGAATTATGCTCTAACTACTCTCTGATTTTGCTCTGATTTTGCTCTGCTTTTTAGGTTGCTCTGCATTTTTATGCCGCTATTCCCTCCATCAGATTTTGCATTTTTCTTTAGAATTTTCAGTAAGATTTAAATAACTCTGCACATTTTTTTGGAGTTTATGTAAGAATTGATATATCTATGTTTTCATAATTATGAGTAGTTTATGGAAATTAATTGTTCATGACATGAGTATGAAAAGATTTCAATCTCTTCTTGTTTACTTTGTGTATGAATTTGAGAATTAATAATCTAACTGTTGCGTAGCACTTTCGTGAAAAAATCATGTTCATAACACATTAAAAATTTTTGGGATAACAACCTAACTAACACACAATTTTCTATAAAATTAAGGGAAATGTACAAACCTAGCACACAATTATTATATGTTCACATTCATGATGATTGTATGCAAATATGGAAGTTTAAGGAATGATGGTAGTTATATTCATGTGTATTTTTGAAAGAAGAGTTTGGGGTTATTGAAGTTTTGTTAGAATTTCTGTTGTCGGGTCTTTGTTGGTTGTTTCATTCGTTGCGTGTCTGAGAGTTTAAAGCTCTGTTGGTTTTGTTTATCTCATTGGGTAAATCTTTAGCAAATTTAAAATTTTCTTTCCCTCAATTGCTCTATATTCACGTTTGTTCGTTAAATATTTCTGCTTGGTTATAGTGTATTCTTGCTGTTTTAATTGAGAATGAAGATTTTACATAAAACCTCCCCTATCACTGTTGCCTCTACCCCTTTCATTTGTTTTAACTGAGATCCTTTGTTTATTTGCTAGCATAAACTATATAACTTATTTCTTCAATAAACTAAAAAAAAAGTGAGAGAGGGGTGTTATTCTAAGAATGTCACAAAAGCTCTCATTCACCCCTTTCATAAGATTGTTTACTCTTTTTTGTTTTGACGACATTGTTTGATAAACCACGCCGCATTTATATTATTCCCACAAGCTCAATGCGATGAGAACATCAATTATAGGAATATGCTTCCTCTAGAAGTTTGGATTTATAGTTTTTCTTTGGGTATATGGGAATCTGCTATAAGCAAATACATGTTTTTTATTTTGAAAATTTTAGAGTTAAGATATAGAAATTGTTCTTTTATTTTGTGATTTTTTTGTCATGAAAAGAAAAATTGTGTTTATCCGTTAATCTGACAGAACTCAATGAGTAAAGCTAAATAGACTGGAATATCAGTCATGTGGAATAGAGAAGTAACTATCATATTTTTGATTTGTGTGAGGGAGGTTTAGGTGGGGAATAGACCAACAATATTTTTTAACAAAGAAAAGTGATGAAATATCTTGGTAAAATTCAAAAAAATGACTGGAAGAGATTATGATCGCATGAAAACGAAGAACAAATGGGACCAATTAAAGAAGGATTAAAAACTATAGAAAGAACTGAAAAGGGGATCAACGTGAACGGGTTGGGATCCAGTTAAGCGCACAATAGATGCACCAGAGAAATGGTGGACTGAGAAATTACAGGTTCATAAATAACTATTTTTATTTTTTTTAATCTAATTTGGCATTGAGTTGACACTATTTTATTAATGCAAATTTATTAACTATATCAGGCAGTGCCGTCAGCAAAAAAATTTAAATTTGTTGGCATTGATCCAGTAATCGAGAAAAAACTAGATGGAATGTTCACTGGGGTTGTCGCTACAGGAACTTATGTGTTCACCCCAAATGATATAAGGTTTCGCTGAGCCCAAGAGATGGATACCGTGCAGATAGGTGATTCAAGAGACCGTCCTAGCTATGTTCACACAGATGTTCAATCCACTAGTGTGTCTAAGCGTCCCAGAGTAGAAAAGAAGATTAAAGATGTTGCTTTCATTAAATGCACTATTTATGCACTTGTTGAAACATGCAAAACTCGGTTTTCTTCATCGCAGGACAGCTCAATTGATGAAGTGTATTCAGGCCCTCAATACATATTCTGATGTTAAGGCAGACGCTGATGACTACATTCAATACGTGAAGGTGTTACGAGATCCAACCATCAGACAGTTTTTTATGAAGTTCGAACTGAAATACTGAATGAAATACTTGTGATCTTTTTTGAACGACTGAATATTTGAGCTATTATGTACTTTAATTTCTATTGTTCTATGTTATGTTTATGTGATGCACACTTTTTTTTATCTCATTCGTGAATGTTTTAGACAATTCACCTTTCTATGTGGTTGTTGTTTCTGTTATGGTCAATTTTATTATATATTTTTTTTGTTTTGCCCAAAGTTCATGTGTTCTATTCATCTTTCATAGCATACTTTTTTCTTATTACTAAAGTTAATTCATTTTTCTTTTAATAATTTTATAGTATTGATGAAGAAGAAATCAACCACATACGCACAGTCGCATTTACCCTTACATTATTGTATTATTACTATCTTAAAGACANATTTTATTATATATTTTTTTTGTTTTGCCCAAAGTTCATGTGTTCTATTCATCTTTCATAGCATACTTTTTTTCTTATTAGTAAAGTTGATTCATTTTTCTTTTAATAATTTTGTAGTATTGATGAAGAAGAAATCAACCACATACGCACAGTCGCATTTACCCTTACCTTATTGTATTATTACTATCTTAAAGACGTTGACCGAAACCCATGTATGACTTCAACTCAAATAGGAGACAGATGGGTTGGTGAGTTATTACGAGGTCATCCAACACGGTTCTTTAACATGTTCCATTTGACACAAGAAATATTTCATGATCTGCTAAATGAACTCTGGATTCATCATGGGTTACACGGCTCTGCAAAAACAATCCCAAGAGAAGTCCTTGCAATACTCTATACATCTTATCTCAAAATGAATCAATAAGATGGGCTATGGAGCATTTTCAACATTCATCTGAAACCATCAGCCTATATTTCTCAGTCGGTTTGAACTCTCTTGTGAGTTTGGCTCAGAAGGTAGTGAAGCGCGAGGATCCAACGTTCCATTCAATTCCTTCACAAATTGCAAATGACCCTCGATGCATGTCATTTTTTAAGATCTGTCTTTTACCATTACATTTATCTTTCTACTTTTATTACATTACAGTTTAAAAAACTTTTTAATTATGACTCCAGGATTATATTGAAGTTATTGACGGGACACAAGTCGATGCACGACTATCTAGTAAAGAAAAAGTTGTATATCAGCCGGTGCGGCGCCCCAACACAAAATGTTATGGTCGTATGTGATTTTAATATTTATTTTACTTTTGTACTGGCTGGATGGGAAGGAAGCGCCCACTATAGTCGTGTTTTCAAGTTTGTAACCAGAAACTTGAGACATGGATTTCTGTACCCACCTCTGGGTAAATACTATTTGGTTGATGCTGAATATTCATTACAATGGAGATATCTAAAGCCTTATCTAGATACGAAGTACCACATTCCAGATTTTGAAAGATCTAGTGGTGTCAGACGAGGCAAAAAAGAGGTTTTTAAGAAAAGACACTCTTCATTGCACGGCGTAATTGAAAGAGCGTTCGGAGTGTGGAAGAAGAAGTAGGTCATATTACGGGATATGTCGTCTTACCCTTTTTTAAAGCAAGTACAAATAGTTGTTGGCACAATGACGCTACACAATTTCATCTGACGCCACCATTCCACACTCTTCATTACACAATTTTAGAAGATGATTCAGTGCAAATCCCACCTGAAACATTTGAATATCATGTGAGATGTTCAATACATGAAAAGTTTGGTTTAGAAGATGCATGCACTCGAGAGGGTGAAAGGGCATCAGAGATGACGACTTTACGAGAACAAATAACAGATGATATCAGCCGGTCGTGAATAAAGTTTTTTACATTTCTTTATATGATGTTTAATTGTTAAATTGATTAATATCACTTTTGAAACATTGAAGTTTTGGGATGAAATTGGTTGTTAAGTTTTGATAGAGAAAATGTTATGATCACAATATTGAGAAATTTACAAATATTCTTTTAAATGCCTTTAATAATTTCAATTTTCTTAAGTATTTGTTGTTTTTTTATTAAGTTTATAGTATAATGATTCCAGAATTCATATTGCAGAAAAATAAATTAACTATGAATTATATTCCAGAATTCATATTGCAGTNACCGAAACCCATGTATGACTTCAACTCAAATAGGAGACAGATGGGTTGGTGAGTTATTACGAGGTCATCCAATACGGTTCAATAATATGTTCCATTTGACACAAGAAATATTTCATGATCTGCTAAATGAACTCCGGATCCATCATCGGTTACACGGCTTTGCAAAAACAACCCCAAGAGAAGTCCTTGCAATAACTCTATACATCTTATCTCAAAATGAATCAATAAGATGAGCTATGGAGCGTTTTCAACATTCATCTGAAACCATCAGCCTATATTTCTCAGTCGGTTTGAACTCTCTTGTGAGTTTGGCCCAGAAGGTAGTGAAGCGCGAGGATCCAACATTCCATTCAATTCCTTCACAAATTGCAAATGACCCTCGATGCATGTCATTTTTTTAAGATCTGTCTTTTACCATTACATTTATCTTTCTACTTTTATTACATTACAGTTTAAAAAACTTTTTAGTTATGACTCCAGGATTGTATTGAAGCTATTGACGGGACACAAGTCGATGCACGACTATCTAGTAAAGAAAAAGTTGTATATCAGCCGGTGCGGCGCCCCAACACAAAATGTTATGGTCGTACGTGATTTTAATATTTGCTTTATTTTTGTACTGGCTGGATGGGAAGGAAGCGCCCACTATAGTCGTATTTTCAAGTTCGCAACCAGAAACTTGAGACATAGATTTTTGTACCCACCTCTGGGTAAATACTATTTGGTTGAAGCTGAATATTCATTACAATGGGGATATCTAAAGCCCTATCTAGATACAAAGTACCACATTCCTGATTTTGAAAGATCTAGTGGTGTCACACGAGGCAAAAAAGAAGTTTTTAAGAAAAGACACTCTTCATTGCACGACGTAATTGAAAGAGCGTTCGGAGTGTGAAAGAAGAAGTAGGTCATATTACGGGATATGTCGTCTTACCCTTTTTAAAGCAAGTACAAATAGTTGTTGGCACAATGACGCTACACAATTTCATCCAACGCCACCATTTCACACTCTTCATTACACAATTTTAGAAGATGATTCAGTGCAAATCCCACCTGAAACATTTGAATATAATGTGGGATGTTCAATACATGAAAAGTTTGGTTTAGAAGATGCATGCACTCGAGAGGGTGAAGGTGCATCAGAGATGACTACTTTACGAGAACAAATAACAGATGATATCAACCAGTTGTGAATGAAGTTTTTTACATTTTTTTTATATGATGTTTAATTGTTAAATTGATTAATATCACTTTTGAAACACTGAAGTTTTGGGATGAAATTGGTTGTTAAGTTTTGATAGAGAAAATGTTATGATCACAATATTGAGAAATTTACAAATATTCTTTTAAATGCCTTTAATAATTTCAATTTTATTAAGTATTTGTTGTTTTTTTATTAAGTTTATAGTATAATGATTCTAGAATTCATATTGCAGAAAAATAAATTAACTATGAATTATATTCCATAATTAATATTGCAGTTTTAAAATAATTTCTTTAAAATAATAAGTTTTTAGTATAATGATTCAATAGCTTTGACAAGATTCTTAAAACAATTTATTTATATCCAATGAACCTTCATGGGTTCAATATTTCTGATAACTCATTCACTAGCATATATGTGTCTTATTTCATAATCACATTTGATGTGATGAAGGATAAGATTTATGTTTTTATTTTATAGATTTGGTTTTAAATGAGCATGGAAATTGGTTTTGGTTTTAATTTCAATGCTCATTCTATCAAGTTCTATTTAATTCTGTTTACATACATAGCAATTAAAACGTTCAATTTATGGATGGTAAAGGATGTCAATTCATACAAATTGCAAAAGTATATTTTTGCCTAAAGGTTTAGGGCATTTCCTGTTTGTTCAAACAAAAAATTTACATTTCAGGGCATTCCCCAATTTCTTTTCAATATAGTTGTTCAGGATATAAGTTTGTTTACAGCATTACTTTCCAAGAGATCAAACATTGCCCCCTTGTTCTTAATGTTTATTATTTTTATTCATATAATAGTTGAGCACCTTGGATGGCCAAAGAACTCTGTTCCAACCATTGCTTCCACAATTTGGTATGTTGAGTTTTTTTTGTTATTTTTTCTAATTTTTGATTGATCAACGCTATTTATAATAATTGCAGGATAATGAGCTCGAGATATTCAGGGAAGTCATGACAAATGATGTGTCAATGTGGGCTATCGTTATTGCTATTCACATCACGAAAGACACATAGTTACGGGCGACAATTCTATAGGTGCCCGCGTTGGGGACAAGGACCGGACGACTGCAAATTTTTCAGGTGGGCTGTCAGTGGAACTATTTCTACGATATCCCAATTGGACACAACTACTAGGAGTTCAATAGTACCACAACGGGACAACGTCGCATGTGGTTCGAGTTCTTCCGTTTCTACGATATCACAGTCGGACAGGTTTGCTCAGGGTTCTGGAGTGTCAGATGCAGGTGGTATGAGTCGTGATATGCTGCTACATTATAAAGTTTACATTATCATATTTTTAATTATCACTTTAACATATTATTTTTTTTTATNGTATTTGAAAGAAACATAAAGTTTGACCTCAAAATGAACTCTCTTAAATGTGCTTTTAGGGTTTTTTTTTTTTGAAAATTTATTCGGTATATTATACGCCACAGAGGAATCGAGATCGACCAGAGATGCCTCCGTCGAAGAGTATGTGTCCGCTTCGCTTGTTATAAGGACAACTCGCACTCATCTGACAATTCATATCAAAANTGGGCTACTACTAGCCGTTAATGGTAAAAGATTTTAGCGATCATGCCAAAAAGTGGCACGAATATCAGGTCCGTGGGGATATGATACATCAACTCCTAATCTGTTATATCCGACTATAGCAGTTTGAATGCTGGGGTACAGATATAATTGGATCGATTAATCCACTATCATCCAAAGGAAACGTTTCATTTTAGTAACGACAAATTATTTCTCTAAATGGGTTGAGGTTGCTCCATACAAGGAAGTTGCACGTAGTTAACTTCTTTACTCTGAACATTGTCTACAGATTTGGCGTGTATCGAATTATCTCAAACAATGGTCCAGTCTTTAAAAGTACAAAATTTACAATTTTGTCGGCCAACACAAGATTGATTGGCGATATTCCTCAATTTACAATCTAAGTGCTAATGGCTTGGCACAAAAATGACTAAAGCATTGTGGGTCTATCGAACCACCTATAAAACGTCGACTAAAACCGTGCCACATTCTTTGGTGTTTGAAGTTGAAGCAGTTTTGCCGGTTGAAGTTGAGTTGTGATTACTTTGAATAGCTATCCAGTACAACCTAACTCAAGAACAAAATACTCATTTACGAATGAAAGAGTTAGATGCTCTAGATGAGGTCAAACTACAAGCTCAACATAATNTTTTATCTGTGAAATCGTAGCACATCGTTCACATTTATGCAGGCCTTTGCAAATCCATTGCCCAACTCTAAAGCCACATTTGGTGACTTAAGCACTAAACAATAATGGAATAATTCAATTCAGTTAGTTAATATTTCAATTAAATAAAATTTAATAAGATGCATGTAAACTTTCAAGTTTTTTAGATATCCTTGTAGCGTTTTGTTGATATTTAAGAGAAGGGCATTTAACCACCCAATTCCTATGTATTTTCATATCCAAAAATTTTGCCTTTTACATTTATATCACCCAAATCTTTCATATCACACCTACGCTAGGGATCTTGACGTTCGGGCACAATGTCAACCCAAATGATTGAAAAATTCTGCATGAAGATATGATGTTAGCTGAAATAAGCTAAATATAAAAACAAAAATGCCCCTGTCTCGCAAGAGGATTTCAGCGGCATGAAATATTCCTTTTAAGTGTCGACCATCTAATGATCTGATTAAGAGAGTAGATGTTTTAGATTAAACTTATGTTAAGAAAGGCAGAGGCAGAGGTAGACTTAGGAAGAATTGGATTTATTGTATTTGATCTTAATTTATTAGAACTAAATGAAAATATGACACTAAATAGAATGCAATGGAGAAAAAGGATTCATGTAGCTGACACCACCACGTAGTGGGATTAAAGCTTTGTTGTTGTTGTTAGGATCTAGGCGTTTAGCACAATGTCACCCAAAAGAGAGAAAATAAAGTAAAATAAAAAAAATGCCCTGCCTTGCAATGGGAATTTAGTGGCATGAGATATTTTGTTGACCCTCATATATATTTCACAAAAAAAAATTGGCATGACACAAGATAAGCGGCCGAGTGATAAACACTATAACATTGTATTCAAAACATTAAAGGTGCCCAAAAAAGTGATTGTTCATGATCGAATGGTGAAGGTGTGACAATAACAAGCTTTTAATGTGACACACATGAATCAAATTTGAATCACCTCAACCATCGTCAAAGTGCTTGAACAACCATCCAATCACAAAATAGACTATGTGAACGTGTCCGTAATATCAATTATCTAAGAAGAGACCTTTTGTGATTAAAATAACTACACAAGACGAAAATAGCAAGCAATCGACACAAACCGTGTAACACAGACTCGTATCGTCTCGACCATCNACATGAGTATGAAAAGATTTCAATCTCTTCTTGTTTACTTTGTGTATGAATTTGAGAATTAATAATCTAACTGTTGCATAGCACATTCGTGAAAAAATCATGTTCATAACACAAATTAAAAATTTTTGGGATAACAACCTAGCTAACACACAATTTTCTATAAAGTTAAGGGAAATGTACAAACCTAGCACACAATTATTATATGTTCACATTCATGATGGTTGTATGCAAATATGGAAGTTTAATGAATGATGGTAGTTATATTCATGTGTATTTTTGAAAGAAGAGTTTGGGGTTATTGAAGTTTTGTTAGAATTTCTGTTGTCGGGCCTTTGTTGGTTGTTTCATTCGTTGTGTGTCTGAGAGTTTGAAACTCTGTTGGTTTTGTTTATCTCATTGGGTAAAATCTTTAGCAAATTTAAAATTTTCTTTCCCTCAATTGCTCTATATTCACGTTTGTTCGTTAAATATTTCTGCTTGGTTATAGTGTATTCTTGCTGTTGTAATTGAGAATGAAGATTTTGCATAAAACCTCCCCTATCACTGTTGCCTCTACCCTTTCATTTGTTTTAACTGATATCATTTGTTTATTTGCTAGCATAAACTATAGAACTTATTTCTTCAATAAACTAAAAAAAAAGTGAGAGAGGGGGTGTTATTCTAAGAATGTCACAAAAGCTCTCATTCACCCCTTTCATAAGATTGTTTACTCTTTTTGTTTTTACGACATTGTTTGATAAACCACGCCGCATTTATATTATTCCCACAAACTCAATGCGATGAGAACATCAATTATAGAAATATGCTTCCTCTATTAGAAGTTTGGATTTATAGTTTTTCTTTGGGTATATGGGAATCTGCTATAAGCAAATACATGTTTTTTATTTTGAAATTTTTAGAGGTTAGATATAGAAATTGTTCTTTTATTTTGTGATTTTTTTGTCATGAAAATAAAAATTGTGTTTATCCGTTAATCTGACAGAACTCAATGAGTAAAGCTAAATAGACTGGAATATCAGTCATGTGGAATAGAGAAGTAACTATCATATTTTGTGATTTATGTGTGAGAGAGGTTGAGGTGGGGAATAGACCAACAATATTTTTTAACAAAGAAAAGTGACGAAATATCTTGGTTAAATTCAAAGAAATGACTGGAAGAGATTATGATCGCATGAAAATGAAGAACAAATGGGACCAATTAAAGAATGATTGAAAACTATGGAAAGAACTGAAAAGGGGATCAACGGGAACGGGTTGGGATCCAGTTAAGCGCACAATAGATGCACTAGAGAAATGGTGGACTGAGAAATTACAGGTCCATAAATAACTATTTTTATTTTATGTTTAATCTAATTTAGCATTGAGTTGACATTATTTTATTAATGCACATTTATTAACTATATCAGGCAGTGCCGTCAGCAAAAAAATTTAAATTCGTTGGCATTGATCCAGTAATCGAGGAAAAACTAGATGGAATGTTCACTGGGGTTGTCGCTACAGGAACTTATGCGTTCACCCCAAATGATATAAGGTTTCGCTGAGCCCAAGAGATGGATACCGTGCAGATAGGTGATTCAAGAGACCGTCATAGCTATGTTCACACAGATGTTCAATCCACTAGTGTGCCTAAGCGTCCCAGAGTAGAAAAGAAGAACAAAGATGTTGCTTTCATTGAATGCACTATTTATGCACTTGTTGAAACATGCAAAGCTCGGTTTTCTTCATCGCAGGACAGCTCAATTGATGAGTGTATTCAGACCCTTAATACATATTCTGATGTTAAGGCAGACGCTGATGACTACATTCAATACGTGAAGGTGTTACGAGATCCAACCATCAGACAGTTTTTTATGAAGTTCGAACCGAAATACCGAGTGAAATACTTGCGATCTTTTATGGACGACTGAATATTTGAGCTATTATGTACTTTAATTTCTATTATTCTATGTTATGTTTATGTGATGCACATTTTTTTTTATCTCCTTCGTAAATANTTTGATGCGTCGAACGGAACCCTATACATGATTTTCTTCATGTGTTAGGGTGAAGCTCGCACGCAAAGATTATGCCGCGATAGACAATTCTAAGGCCCCTTTTGGGGCAGCTTAAAAGTGTGGGTGGCGTTTTGAAAACGCCGTCACACCGTTTGATTAGCACTTATCACAAGCTTATGTAAAACAACTATTTTGAAAATACAAAAGACGCAGACCACTGGCCTACCCTCGCGATTCGCGTTTTGCGAAATAAATTTTTCGATTTTGCCTCCGCTCCCGTGATTCCTCCTTTCTTTTGCCCCGTGACTATTCACTTTCCCTTTTTTGCTTTCGCTCCCGTGACCTAGCCATTCAGTGGCTATTCCCCGTCGGATCTGCTGCATACCTTCAGACGCCACCATTTGCTGCATATTGCAATCTCTTTGCAGAGGTCTCCATCTGCTGCAGATTGTAACTCTCTTCGAACGCCTCAATCTGTTGCAGACCGCAAGTCTCACGAGTAGCTCTTCACACCTTCGGCTCGCCGACAGGTTCTTCGCATTTTCTTCGGCTCGTCGATTGGTTATTTGCATCTTCTTCGGCTTTTCTCTTCGGATCCAATTAATCTCTACGTCATTTTTATGGAATATTTATACTAACCTCATTTTTATGTCGCTATTCCCTGCCAACGTTCTGTATTTTATTTTGCTATGCTCTAAGTACCCTCTCATTTTGCTCTGATTTTGCTCTGGTCTAACTACTCTCTGATTTTGCTCTGATTTTGCTCTGCTTTTTAGGTTGCTCTGCATTTTTATGCTGTTATTCCCTCCATCAAATTTTGCATTTTTCTTTGGAATTTTCAGTAAGATTTAAATAACTTTGCACATTTTTTTGGAGTATGTAAGAATTGATATATCTATGTTTTCATAATTATGAGAAGTTTATGGAAATTAATTGTTCATGACATGAGTATGAAAAGATTTCAATCTCTTCTTGTTTACTTTGTGTATGAATTTGAGAATTAATAATCTAACTGTTGCGTAGCACTTTCGTGAAAAAAACATGTTCATAACACAAATTAAAAATTTTTGGGATAACAACCTAACTAACACACAATTTTCTATAAAGTTAAGGGAAATGTACAAACCTAGCACACAATTATTATATGTTCACATTCATGATGGTTGTATGCAAATATGGAAGTTTAAGGAGTGATGGTAGTTATATTCATGTGTATTTTTGAAAGAAGAGTTTGGGGTTATTGAAGTTTTGTTAGAATTTCTGTTGTCGGGCATTTGTTGGTTGTTTCATTCGTTGCGTGTCTGAGAGTTTGAAGCTATGTTGGTTTTGTTTATCTCATTGGGTAAATCTTTAGCAAATTTAAAATTTTCTTTCCCTCAATTGCTCTATATTCACGTTTGTTCGTTAAATATTTTTGCTTGGTTATAGTGTATTCTTGCTGTTTTAATTGAGAATGAAGATTTTGCATAAAACCTCCCCTATCACTGTTGCCTCTACCCCTTTCATTTGTTTTAACTGAGATCATTTGTTTATTTGCTAGCATAAACTATAAAACTTATTTCTTCAATAAACTAAAAAAAAAGTGAGAGAGGGGGTGTTATTCTAAGAATGTCACAAAAGCTCTCATTCACCCCTTTCATAAGATTGTTTACTCTTTTTTGTTTTGACGACATTGTTTGATAAACCACGCCGTATTTATATTATTCCCACAAGCTCAATGTGATGAGAACTTCAATTATAGGAATATGCTTCCTCTATTAGAAGTTTGGATTTATAATTTTTTTTAGGTATATAGGAATCTGCTATAAGCAAATACATGTTTTTTTATTTTGAAATTTTTAGATGTTAGATATAGAAATTGTTCTTTTATTTTGTGATTTTTTTGTCATGAAAAGAAAAATTGTGTTTATCCGTTAATCTGACAGAACTCAATGAGTAAAGCTAAATAGACCGGAATATCAGTCATGTGAAATAGAGAAGTAACTATCATATTTTTTATTTATGTGTGAGGGAGGTTGAGGTGGGGAATAGACCAACAATATTTTTTAACAAAGAAAAGTGACGAAATATCTTGATAAAATTCAAAGAAATGACTGGAAGAGATTATGATCGCATGAAAATGAAGAACAAATGTGACCAATTAAAGAATGATTAAAAACTATAGAAAGAACTGAAAAGGGGATCAACGGGAACGGGTTGGGATCCAGTTAAGCGCACAATAGATGCACCAGAGAAATGGTGGACTGAGAAATTACAGGTTCATAAATAACTATTTTTATTTTATGTTTAATCTAATTTAGCATTGAGTTGACACTATTTTATTAATGCACATTTATTAACTATATCAGGCAGTGTCGTTAGCAAAAAAATTTAAATTCGCTGGCATTGATCCAGTAATCGAGGAAAAACTAGATGGAATGTTCACTGGGGTTGTCGCTACAGGAACTTATGCGTTCACCCCAAATAATATAAGGTTTCGCTGAGCCCAAGAGATGAATACCGTGCAGATAGGTGATTCAAGAGACCGTTCTAGCCATGTTCACACAGATGTTCAATCCACCAGTATGCCTAAGTTTCCCAGAGTAGAAAAGAAGATTAAAGATGTTTTCATTAAATGCACTATTTATGCACTTGTTGAAACATGCAAAGCTCGATTTTCTTCATCGCAGGACAACTCAATTGATGAAGTGTATTCAGGCCCTCAATACATATTCTGATGTTAAGGCAGACGCTGATGACTACATTCAATATGTGAAGGTGTTACGAGATCTAACCATCAGACAGTTTTTTATGAATTTCGAACCGAAATACCGAGTGAAATACTTGCGATCTTTTATGGACGACTGAATATTTGAGCTATTATGTACTTTAATTTCTATTGTTCTATGTTATGTTTATGTGATGCACACTTTTTTTTATCTTCTTCGTAAATGTTTTAGACAATTCCCCTTTCTATGTGGGTGTTTCTGTTATGGTCAATTTTATTATATATTTTTTTTGTTTTGTCCAAAGTTCATGTGTTCTATTTATCTTTCATAGCATATTTTTTTTCTTATTACTAAAGTTAATTCATTTTTCTTTTAATAATTTTGTAGTATTGATGAAGAAGAAATCAACCACATACGCATAGTCGCATTTACCCTTACCTTATTGTATTATTACTATCTTAAAGACGTTGACCGAAACCCATGTATGACTTCAACTCAAATAGGAGACAGATGAGTTTGTGAGTTATTACGAGATCATCCAACACTGTTTTTTAACATGTTCCATTTGACACAAGAAATATTTCATGATCTGTTAAATGAACTCCAGATCCATCATGGGTTATACGGCTCTGCAAAAACAATCTCAGAGAAGTCCTTGCAATAACTCTATACATCTTATCTCAAAATGAATCAATAAGATGGGCTATGGAGCATTTTCAACATTCATTTGAAACCATCAGCCTATATTTCTCAGTAGGTTTGAACTCTCTTGTGAGTTTGGCCCAGAAGGTAGTGAAGCGCGAGGATCCAACGTTCCATTTAATTCCTTCACAAATTGCAAATGACTCTCGATGCATGTCATTTTTTAAGATCTGTCTTTTATCAATACATTTATTTTTCTACTTTTATTACGTTACAGTTTAAAAAACATTTTAGTTATGACTCCAGGATTGTATTGAAGCTATTGACGGGACACAAGTCGATGCACGACTATCTAGTAAAGAAAAAGTTGTATATCAGCCGGTGCGGCGCCCCTACACAAAATGTTATGGTAGTATGTGGCTGGATGGGAAGAAAGCACCCACTATAGTCGTGTTTTCAAGTTCGTAACCAGAAACTTGAGACATAGATTTCTGTACCCACCTCTGGGTAAATACTATTTGGTTGATGCTGAATATTCATTACAATGGAGATATCTAAAGCCCTATCTAGATACGAAGTACCACATTCCTGATTTTGAAAGATCTAGTGGTGTCACACTAGGCAAAAAAGAGATTTTTAAGAAAAGACACTCTTCATTGCACGGCGTAATTGAAAGAGCGTTCGGAGTGTGGAAGAAGTAGGTCATATTACGGGATATGTCGTCTTACCCTTTTTTAAAGCAAGTACAAATAGTTGTTGGCACAATGATGCTACACAATTTCATCTGACGCCACCATTTCACACTCTTCATTACACAATTTTAGAAGATGATTCAGTGCAAATCCCACCTGAAACATTTGAATATCATGTGGGATGTTCAATACATGAAAAGCTTGGTTTAGAAGATACATGCACTCGAGAGGGTGAAAGTGCATCAGAGATGATGACTTTACGAGAACAAATAACAGATGATATCAGTCGGTCGTGAATAAAGTTTTTTACATTTCTTTATATGATGTTTAATTGTTAATTTGATTAATATCACTTTTGAAACACTGAAGTTTTGGGATGAAATTGGTTGTTAAGTTTTGATAGAGAAAATGTTATGATCACAATATTGCGAAATTTACAAATATTCTTTTAAATCTTTAATAATTTCAATTTTCTTAAGTATTTGTTGTTTTTTTATTAAATTTATAGTATAATGATTCCAGAATTCATATTGCAGAAAAATAAATTAACTATGAATTATATTCCAGAATTAATATTGCAGTTTTAAAATAATTTCTTTAAAATAATAAGTTTCTAGTATAATGATTCAATAGTTTTTACAAGATTTTTAAAACAATTTATTTATATCCAATGAACCTTCATGGGTTCTTCTGATAACTCATTCACTTGCATATATGTGTCTTATTTCATAATCACATTTAATGTGATGAAGGATAAGATTTATGTTTTTATTCTATAGATTTGGTTTTAAATGAGCATGGAAATTGGTTTTGGTTTTAATTTCAATGCTCATTCAATCAAGTTCTATTTAATTATGTTTACATACATAACAATTAAAGCGTTCAATTTATGGATGGTAAAGGATGTCAATTCATACAAATTGCAAAAGTATATTTTGGCCTAAAGGTTTAGGGCATTTCCTGTTTGTTCAAACAAAAAATTTACATTTCAGGGCATTCCCCAATTTCTTTTCAGTATAGTTGTTTTGGATATAGGTTTGTTTACAACATTACTTTCCAAGAGATCAAACATTGTCCCCTTATTTTTAATGTTTATTACTTTTATTCATATAATAGTTGAGCACCTTGGATGACCAAAGAACTTTGTTCCAACCATTGCTTCCACAATTTGGTACGTTGAGTTTTTTTTGTTATTTTCTCTAATTTTTTATTGATCGACGCTATTTATAATAATTGCAGGACAATGAGCTCGAGATTTTCAGAGAAGTCATGACAAATGATGTGTCAATGTGGGCTACCGTCATTGCTATTCACATCACGAAAGACACAGTTACGGGCGACAATTCTATAGGTGCCCGCGTTGAAGACAAGGACCGGACGACTGCAAATTTTTCAGGTGGACTGACAGTGGAACTATTTCTACGATATCCCAATTAGACACAGCTACTAGGAGTTCAATAGTACCACAACGGGACAACGCCACATGTGGTTCGAGTTCTTCCGTTTCTACGATATCGCAGTCAGACAGGTTTGCTCAGGGTTCTGGAGTGTCAGATGCAGGTGGCATGAGCCGTGATATGCTGCTACATTATAAAGTTAACATTATCATATTTTTAATTATCACTTTAACATATTATTTTTTTTTATGGCTCTTATTATACTTTGTAGTAGTATGTGCTGGTGCATTTGACTTTTGTATGTGTAACATATTCGTTTGATGTGATCAGATATGTTTTGGTTATATAAATATAAATCAACTTTTTGGTATTTTCTTGTCTGAACAGTGTTTTTTAATTTTGTTGAGAAAAGAACAAATTCTGCTGCACAGATTATTCATTTAATTAAAAAAAATTCTAAAGAAACTGTTTACAAAACGAACTAAACAGTTAAACTGTTTATTCAAAACAGGGGCAGAATTGTTAATTTTTCAGAATTAGTTGTTTTCCATAAGCGCCAACCAAACAGCCAGACAGCTTATCCGGATTAGCTGTTCATCAGCAGATTATCAGAATAATCCAAATACTTATCTGAAATTATCAGCTGTTTTCCAGAATCAGCTGTTCCAGAATCAGCTGGATTATCCTGATAATTTGCTGATGAACGGCTGATCCAGATAAGCTGTCAGGCTGTTTGGTTGTCTTTTATTGAAAACAGCTGATTCAGGAAAATTAACCATTCTGCTCGTGTTCTGAATAAACAGTTTAACTGTTTGGTTAGTTCGTTTTGTAAACAGCTTATTTGGAAATTTTTTTAATTAAATGAATAATCTGTGCAACAGAATTTATTTTTTTCTCAACAAAATTAAAGATCACTATTCAGACAAGAAAATACCAAAAAGTTGATTTATATTTATATAATTAAAACATATCCGATCACATCAAACGAATATGTTACACATACAAAAGTCAAATGCACCAGCACATACTACTACAAAGTATAATAAGAGTCGTAAAAAAGAAAAAAAATAACATGTTAAAGTGATAAGTAAAAATATGATAATGTTAACCTTATAATGTAGCAGCATATCACGGCTCATGTCACCTGCATCGGACACTCCAGAACCATGAGCAAACATGTTCGATTGTGATATCGTAGAAACGGAAGAACTCGAACCACATGCGGCATTGTCCCGTTGTGGTACTATTGAACTCCTAACAACAGTGTCCAATTGGGATATTGTAGAAATAGTTCCACTGTCGGCCCACCTGAAGAATTTGCAGTTGTCCGATCCTTACCCCAACACGAACACTTGTAGAATTATCGCCCGTAATTATTTGTCTGTCGTGATGTGAATAGCAATGATGATAGCCCACATCGGCACATCATTTGCCCTGACTTCCCTGAATATCTCGAGTTCATTGTCCTGCAATTATTATAAAAAACGTTGATCAGTCAAAAACTAGATGAAATAACAAAAAAACTCAACATACTAAATTGTGAAAGCTATGGTTGGAACAGAGTTCTTTGGCCATCCAAGGTGCTCAACTATTATATGAATAAAAGTAATAAACATTAAAAACAAGGGGGCAATGTTTGATCTCTTGGAAAGTAATGTTGTAAACAAACCTATATCCCGAACAGCTATATTGAAAAGAAATTGGGGAATGCCATGAAATGTAAATTTTCTGTTTGAACAATTAACAGGCATTGCCCTAAACCTTTAAGTCAAAATATACTTTTGCAGTTTGTATGAATTATCATCATTTACCATCCATAAATTGAATGTTTCAATTGATATTATGTAAACATAATTAAATAGAACCTGAGAGAATGAGCATTGAAATTAAAATCAAAACTAATTTTCATGCTCATTTAAANCCTTCAGCACATCAAATGTGATTAGGAAATGAGACACATATATTGAGTTATCAGAAAGATTGAACCCATGAAGATTCATTGGATATAAATAAATTGTTTTAAGGATCTTGCTAAAGCTATTGAATNTCATTTAAAACCAAATCTATAGGAATAAAAACATAAATCGTATCCTTCAGCACATCAAATGTGATTAGGAAACGAGACACATATATTGAGTTATCAGAAAGATTGAACCCATGAAGGTTCATTGGATATAAATAAATTGTTTTAAGGATCTTGCTAAAGCTATTGAATCATTATACTTGAAAATTATTATTTTAAAGAAATTGTTTTAAAGCTACAATATGAATTCTGGAATATAATTCATAGCTAATTGATTTTTCTACAATATGAATTCTGGAATCATTATACTATAAACTTAATAAAAAAAACAGTAAATACTTAATAAAATTGAAACTATTAAAGGCATTTAAAAGAACATTTGTAAATTTCTCAATATTGTGATTATAACATTTTCTCTATCAAAACTTAACAATCAATTTCATCCCAAAACTGCACAGTGCTTCCAAAGTGATATTAATCAATTTAACAATTAAAAATCATATAAAGAGATGTTGTAAAAAACTTCATTCACGGCCGGCTATTATCATCTTCTATTTGTTCTCGTAAAGTCGTCGTCTCTGATGCACCTTCACCCTCTCGAGTGCATGCATCTTCTGAACCAAACTCTTCATGTATTGAACGTCCCACATGATATTCAAATGCTTCAGGTGAGATTTGCACTGAATCATCTTCTAAAATGGCAAACTCCGTATCCGATTTGGAAGGGTGACGTCGGATGAAATTGTGTAATGTCATTGTGCCAACAATTATTTGTACTCGCTTTGGAAAAGGGTAAGATGACATATCCTGTAATATGACTCATTTCTTCTTCCACACTCCAAACGCTCTTTCAATTACGCCGCGCAATGAAGAGTGTCTTTTCTTAAAAACCTTTTTTATCTCGTGCGATACCACTAGATCTTTCAAAATCAGGAATATGGTACTATGTATCTGGATAGAGCTTTAAATATCGCATTTGTAATGGATATTCAGCATCAACCAAATAGTATTTACCCAGAGGTGGGTACGGAAATCTATGTCTCAAGTTTCTAATAGTGAACTTGAAAACACGACAATTGTGGACGCTTCCTTCACATCCAGCCATGACGCATACGACCATAACATTTTGTGTTGGGGCGCCGCACCGACCGATGTACGCAACTTTTTCTTTACTAGATAGTCGTGCATCGACGTATGTCCCGTCAATAACTTCAATACAATCCTAGAGTTACAACTAAAAATGTTTTTAAATTGTAATGTAATAAAAGTATAAAGATAAATGTAATGATAAAAGTCAGACCTTAAAAAATGACATGTATCGAGGGTCATTTGCAATTTGTGAAGGCATTGAATGGAATGTTGGATCCTCAAGCTTCACTAACTTCTAAGCCAAAATCATAAGAGAGTTCAAACCGACTGAGAAATATCGACTGATAGTTTCAGATGAATGTTGAAAACGCTCTATGTCCCTTCTATTGATTCATTTTGAGATAAGATGTATCGAGTTATTACAAGCACTTCCCTTAGGGTTGTTCCTGCAGAGCCGTGTAACCCATGATGGATCCGAAGTTCATTAAGCAGATCATGAAATATTTCTTGTGTTGAACGGAACATATTAAAAAATCGTGTTAGATGACCCCGTAATAACTCACCAACCCATCTGTCTTCTATTTGAGTTGAAGTCATACATGGGTTTCGGTCAACGTGTTTAAGATAGTAATAATACAATAAGGTAACGGTAAATGCGACTGTACGTATGTCATTGATTTTTTCTTCATCCATACTACAAAATTATTAAAAGGAAAATGAATTAACTTTAGTAATAAGAATAAAAGTATGTTGTGAAAGATGAATAGAACATATGAACTTTGGGCAAAACAAAAAAATATATAATAAAATTGACCATCACAGAAACAACAACCACATAAAAAGGTGAACTGTCTAAAACATCCACGAAGGAGATAAAAAAAAGTGTGTATCACATAAACATAGCATAGAACAATAGAAATTAAAATACATAATAACTCAAATATTTAGTCGTCCATAAAAGATCGAAAGAATTTCACTCGGTATTTCGGTTCCAACTTTATAAAAAACTGTCTAATGGTTGGATCTCGTAACATCTTCACGTATTGAATGTAATCATCATTGTCTGTCTTAACATCAGAATATGTATTGAGGACATGAATACACTCATCAATTGAGTTGTCCTGCGATGAAGAAGACCGAGCTTTGCATGTTTCAACAAGTGCATCAATAGTGTCTTTAATGAAAACAACATCTTTGTTCTTATTTTCTACTCTGGGACGCTTAGGCACACTAATGGATTGAACATCTGTGTGAACATGGCTAGGACGGTCTCCTGAATCACCTATCTGCACGATATCCATCTCTTGCGCTGAGCTGCGAAATCTTATATCATTTGGGGTGAACGCATGAGTTCATGTAGCGACAACCCCAGTAAACATTCCATCTAGTTTTTCCTCGATTATTGGATCAATGCCAACGAATTTAATTTTTTTTTGCTGACGACACTGTCTGATATAGATAATAAATGTGCATTAATAAAATAATGTCAACTCAATGCGAAATTAGATTAAACATAAAATAAAAATAGTTATTTATGCACTTGTAATTTCTCAGCCCACCATTCCTCTGGTGCATCTATTGTGCGCTTAACTGGATCCCAACTCATTCCCGTTGATCCCCTTTTCAGTTCTTTCCATAGTTTCCAATCCTTCTTTAATTGGTCTCATTTGTTCTTCATTTTCATGCGATCATAATCTCTTCCAGTCATTTGTTTGAATTTAACGAAGATATTTCGTCACCCTTCTTTGTTAAAAAATGTAGTGGGTCTATTTCCCACCTTAACCTCCCTCACACATAAATCACAAAATATGATAATTATTTTTCTATCCCACATGGCTGATGTTACAGTCTCTTTAGCTTTACTCATTGAGTTCTGTTAGATTAACAGATAAGCACAAAATGTTTCTTTTCATGACAAAAAAAATCACAAAACAAAAANATGTGATGAAGGATAAGATTTATGTTTTTATTCTATAGATTTGGTTTTAAATGAGCATGGAAATTGGTTTTGATTTTAATTTCAATGCTCATTCTATCAAGTTCTATTTAATTATGTTTACATACATAGCAATTAAAACGTTCAATTTATGGATGGTAAAGGATGTCAATTCATACAAATTGCAAAAGTATATTTTGGCCTAAAGGTTTAGGGCATTTCCTGTTTGATCAAACAAAAAATTTATATTTCAGGGCATTCCCCAATTTCTTTTTAATATAGTTGTTCCAGATATAGGTTTGTTTACAACATTACTTTCCAAGAGATCAAACATTGCCCCCTTGTTTTTAATGTTTATTACTTTTATTCATATAATAGTTGAGCATCTTAGATGACCAAAGAACTCTGTTACAACCATTGTTTCCACAATTTGGTACGTTGAGTTTTTTTTGTTATTTTCTCTAATTTTTTATTGATCAACGCTATTTATAATAATTGCAGGACAATGAGCTCGAGATATTCAGGGAAGTCATGACAAATGATGTGTCAATGTGGGCTACTGTCATTGCTATTCACATCACGAAAGACACATAGTTACGGGCGACAATTCTATAGGTGCCCGTGTTGGGGACAAGGACCGGACGACTGCAAATTTTTCATGTGGGCTGACAGTGGAACTATTTCTACGATATCCCAATTGGACACAACTACTACGAGTTCAATAGTACCACAACGGAACAACGCCACATGTGGTTCGAGTTCTTCCGTTTCTACGATATCGCAGTCGGACAGGTTTGCTCAGGGTTCTGGAGTGTCAGATGCAGGTGGCATGAGCCGTGATATGCTGCTACATTATAAAGTTAACATTATCATATTTTTAATTATCACTTTAACATATTATTTTTTTTCTTTTTTATGGCTCTTATTATACTTTGTAATAGTATGTGCTGGTGCATTTGACTTTTGTATGTGTAACATATTCGTTTGATGTGATAAAAAATGTTTTGGTTATATAAATATAAATCAATTTTTTGATATTTTCTTGTCTGAACAGTGTTTTTTAATTTTGTTGAGAAAAGAACAAATTCTGCTGCACAGATTATTCATTTAATTAAAAAAAATTCTAAAGAAACTGTTTAGAAAACTAACTAAACAGTTAAACTGTTTATTCAGAACAGGGGCAGAATTGTTAATTTTTCAGAATTAGTTGTTTTCCATAAGCGTCAACCAAACAGTCAGACAGCTTATCCGGATTAGCTATTCATCAGCAGATTATCAGGATAATCCAAATACTTATCTGAAATTATCAGCTGTTTTCCAGAATCAGCTGTTCCAGAATCAGCTGGATTATCCTGATAATTTGCTGATGAACAGCTGATCCGGATAAGCTGTCTGGCTGTTTGGTTGTTTTTTATTGAAAACAGCTGATTCAGGAAAATTAATCATTCTGCTCGTGTTCTGAATAAACAGTTTAACTGTTTGGTTAGTTCGTTTTGTAAACAACTTATTTGAAAATTATTTTAATTAAATGAATAATCTGTGCAGCAGAATTTATTTTTTTCTCAACAAAATTAAATATCACTGTTCAGACAAGAAAATACCAAAAAGTTGATTTATATTTATATAATTAAAACATATCCGATCACATCAAACGAATATGTTACACATACAAAAGTCAAATGCACCAGCACATACTACTACAAAGTATAATAAGAGTCATAAAAAAGAAAAAAATAACATGTTAAAGTGATAAGTAAAAATATGATAATGTCAACTTTATAATGTAGCAGCATATCACGGCCCNGAACAGTGTTTTTTAATTTTGTTGAGAAAAGAACAAATTCTGCTGCACAGATTATTCATTTAATTAAAAAAATTCTAAAGAAACTGTTTACAAAACGAACTAAACAGTTAAACTGTTTATTCAGAACAGGGGGAGAATTGTTAATTTTTCAGAATTAGTTGTTTTCCATAAGCGCCAATCAAACAGTCAGACAGCTTATCCGGATTAGCTGTTCATCAGCAGATTATCGGGATAATCCAAATACTTATCTGAAATTATCAGCTGTTTTCTAGAATCAGCTGTTCCAGAATCAGCTGGATTATCCTGATAATTTGCTGATGAACAGCTAATCCGGATAAGTTGTCTGGCTGTTTGGTTGTCTTTTATTGAAAACAGTTGATTCAAGAAAATTAATCATTCTGCTCGTGTTCTTAATAAACAGTTTAACTGTTTGGTTAGTTCGTTTTGTAAACAGCTTATTTGGAAATTTTTTTAATTAAATGAATAATCTGTGCAACAGAATTTATTTTTTTCTCAACAAAATTAAAGATCACTGTTCAGACAAGAAAATACCAAAAAGTTGATTTATATTTTATATAATTAAAACATATCTGATCACATCAAACGAATATGTTACACATACAAAAGTCAAATGCACCAGCACATACTACTACAAAGTATAATAAGAGTCATAAAAAAGAAAAAAAATAACATGTTAAAGTGATAAGTAAAAATATGATGTCAACTTTATAATGTAGCAGCATATCACGGCCAATGTCACCTGCATCGGACACTCCAGAACCATGAGCAAACATGTCCGACTGTGATATCGTAGAAACGGAAGAACTCAAACCGCATGCGGCATTGTCCCGTTATGGTACTATTGAACTCCTAGCAATTNACTCGAACCACATGCGGCATTGTCCCGTTGTGGTACTATTGAACTCCTAGCAGCTGTGTCTAATTGGGATATTGTAGAAATAGTTCCACTGTCGGCCCACCTGAAGAATTTGCAGTTGTCCGATCCTTATCCCCAACGCGAACACCTGTAGAATTGTCGCACGTAATTATGTGTCTGTCGTGATGTGAATAGCAATGATGATAGCCCACATCGGCACATCATTTGCTCTGACTTCCCTGAATATCTCGAGCTCATTGTCCTGCAATTATTATAAAAAGCGTTAATCAGTCAAAAACTAGATGAAATAACAAAAAAACTCAACATACTAAATTGTGGAAGCTATGGTTGAAACAGAGTTCTTTGGCCATCCAAGGTGCTCAACTATTATATGAATAAAAGTAATAAACATTAAAAACAAGGGGGCAATGTTTGATCTCTTGGAAAGTAATGTTGTAAACAAACCTATATCCCGAACAGCTATATTGAAAAGAAATTAAGGAATGCCCTGAAATGTAAATTTTCTGTTTGAAAAATTAACATGCATTGCCCTAAACCTTTAAGTCAAAATATACTTTTACAGTTTGTATGAATTGACATCATTTACCATCCCTAAATTGAATGTTTCAATTGATATGTATGTAAACATAATTAAATAGAACANAGCGTTGATCAGTCAAAAACTAGATGAAATAACAAAAAAACTCAACATACTAAATTGTGGAAGCTATGGTTGGAACAGAGTTCTTTGGTCATCCAAGGTGCTCAACTATTACATGAATAAAAGTAATAAACATTAAAAACAAGGGGGCAATGTTTGATCTCTTGGAAAGTAATGTTGTAAACAAACCTATATCCCGAACAACTATATTGAAAAGAAATTGGGGAATGCCCTGAAATGTAAATTTTCTGTTTGAACAATTAACAGACATTGCCCTAAACCTTTAAGTCAAAATATACTTTTGCAGTTTGTATGAATTGACATTATTTACCATCCATAAATTGAATGTTTCAATTGATATGTATGTAAACATAATTAAATAGAACCTGAGAGAATGAGCATTGAAATTAAAATCAAAACCAATTTTCATGCTCATTTAAAACCAAATCTATAGGAATAAAAACATAAATTGTATCCTTCAGCACATCAAATGTGATTAGGAAATGAGACACATATATTGAGTTATCAGAAAGATTGAACCCATGAATGTTCATTGGATATAAATAAATTGTTTTAAGGAACTTGCTAAAGCTATTGAACCATTATACTTGAAAATTATTATTTTAAAGAAATTGTTTTAAAGCTACAATATGAATTCTGGAATATAATTCATAGCTAATTGATTTTTCTACAATATGAATTCTGGAATCATTATACTATAAACTTAATAAAAAAAACAACAAATACTTAATAAAATTGAAACTATTAAATGCATTTAAAAGAACATTTGTAAATTTCCCAATATTGTGATTATAACATTTTCTCTATCAAAACTTAACAACCAATTTCATCCCAAAACTACACAATACTTCCAAAGTGATATTAATCAATTTAACAATTAAAAATCATATAAAGAAATGTTGTAAAAAACTCTATTCACGGCCGGCTATTATCATCTTCTATTTGTTCTCGTAAAGTCGTCGTCTCTGATGCACCTTCACCCTCTCGAGTGCATGCATCTTCTGAACCAAACTTTTCATGTATTGAACGTCAAACATGATATTCAAATGCTTCAGGTGGGATTTGCACTGAATCATCTTCTAAAATGGCAAACTCCGTATCCGATTTGGAAGGGTGATGTCGGATGAAATTGTGTAATGTCATTGTGTCAACAATTATTTGTACTTGCTTTGGAAAAGGGTAAGACGACATATCATGTAATATGACTCACTTCTTCTTCCACACTCCAAACGCTCTTTCAATTACGCCGCGCAATGAAGAGTGTATTTTCTTAAAAACCTCTTTTGTCTCGTGCGATACCACTAGATCTTTCAAAATCAGGAATGTGGTACTATGTATCTGGATAGGGCTTTAAATATCGCATTTGTAATGGATATTCAGCATCAACCAAATAGTATTTACCCAGAGGTGGGTACGGAAATCTATGTCTCAAGTTTCTAATAGTGAACTTGAAAACACGACTATCGTGGACGTTTCCTTCACATCCAGCCATGACGCATACGACCATAACATTTTGTGTTGGGGCGCCGCACCAACCGATGTACGCAACTTTTTCTTTACTAGATAGTCGTGCATCGACGTGTGTCCCGTCAATAGCTTCAATACAATCCTAGAGTTACAACTAAAAATGATTTTAAACTGTAATGTAATAAAAGTAGAAAGATAAATGTAATGGTAAAAGGTAGACCTTAAAAAATGACATGTATCGAGGGTCATTTGCAATTTGTGAAGGCATTGAATAGAATGTTGGATCCTCAGACTTCACTAATTTCTGAGCCAAAATCATAAGAGAGTTCAAACCGACTGAGAAATATCAGCTGATAGTTTCATATGAATGTTGAAAACGCTCTATGCCCCTCCTATTGATTCATTTTGAGATAAGATGTATAGAGTTATTACAAGCACTTCCCTTAGAATTGTTCCTGCAGAGTCGTGTAACCCATGATGGATCCGGAGTTCATTTAGCAGATCATGAAATATTTCTTGTGTTAAACGGAACATATTAAAAAACCGTGTTAGATGACCCCGTAATAACTCACCAACCCATATGTCTTCTATTTGAGTTAAAGTCATACATGGGTTTCGGTCAACGTGTTTAAGATAATAATAATACAATAAGGTAACGGTAAATGCGACTGTGCATATGTCATTGATTTCTTCTTTATCCATACTACAAAATTATTAAAAGGAAAATGAATTAACTTTAGTAATAAGAATAAAAGTATGCTGTGAAAGATGAATAGAACACATGAACTTTGGGCAAAACAAAAAAATAAATAATAAAATTGACCATCACAGAAACAACAACCACATAAAAAGGTAAATTGTCTAAAACATCCACGAAGGAGATAAAAAAAAGTGTGCATCACATAAACATAGCATAGAACAATAGAAATTAAAGTACATAATAACTCAAATATTTAGTCGTCCATAAAAGATCGAAAGTATTTCACTCGTTATTTCAGTTCCAACTTTATAAAAAATTGTCTGATGGTTGGATCTCGTAACATCTTCACGTATTGAATGCAATTATTATTGTCTGTCTTAACATCAGAATATGTATTGAGGACATGAATACACTCATCAATTGAGTTGCCCTGCGATGAAGAAGACCGAGCTTTGCATGTTTCAACAAGTGCATCAATAGTGTCTTTAATGAAAACAACATCTTTGTTCTTCTTTTCTACTCTGGGACGCTTAGGCACACTAATGGATTGAACATCTGTGTGAACATGGCTAGGACGGTCTCCTGAATCACCTATCTGCAAGATATCCATCTCTTGGGCTAAGCTGCGAAACCTTATATCATTTGGGGTGAACGCATGAGTTCATGTAGCGACAACCCCGGTAAATATTCCATCTAGTTTTTCCTCGATTACTGAATCAATGGCAACAAATTTTAATTTTTTTTTGCTGACGATATTGTCTGATATAGATAATAAATGTGCATAAATAAAATAATGTCAACTCAATGCGAAATTAGATTAAACATAAAATAAAAATAGTTATTTATGCACCTGTAATTTCTCAGCCCACCATTCCTCTGGTGCATCTATTGTGCGTTTAACTGGATCCCAACCCATTCCCGTTGATCCCTTTTTCAGTTCTTTCCATAGTTTCCAATCCTTCTTTAACTGGTCTCATTTGTTCTTCATTTTCATGCGATCATAATCTCTTCCAGTCATTTGTTTGAATTTAACCAAGATATTTTGTCACCCTTCTTTGTTAAAAAATGTAGTGGGTCTATTTCTCACCTTAACCTCCCTCACACATAAATCACAAAATATGATAGTTACTTTTCTATCCCACATGACTGATGTTACAGCCTCTTTAGCTTTACTCATTGAGTTCTGTCAGATTAACTGATAAGCACAAAATGTTTCTTTTCATGACAAAAAAATCACAAAACAAAAGAACAATTTCTATATCTACCCTCTAAAAATTTCAAAATAAAAAACATGCATTTGCTTATAGCAGATTCCCATATACCAAAAAAAAAAAACTATAAATCCAAACTTCTAATAGTGGAAGCATATTCCTATAATTGATGTTCTCGTCGCATTGAACTTGTGGGAATAATATAAATGAGACGTGGTTTATCAAACAATGTCATCAAAACAAAAAAGAGTAAATCATCCTATGAAAGGAGTGAATGAGAAAGCTTTTAAGGTATTCTTAGAATAACACCCCCTCACTTTTTTTTTAGTTTGCTCAAGAAACAAGTTCTATAGTTTATGCTAGCAAATAAACAAATGATCTCGGCTAAAGCAAATGAAAGGGGTAGAGGCAAGAGTGACAGAGGATGTTTTATGTCAAATCTTCATTCTCAATCAAGACAGCATAATACACTACAACCAAGCAGAAATATTTAACGAATAAATGTGAATATAGAGCAGTCGAGGGAAATTTTTTTTTTAATTTGCTAAAGATTTACCTAATGAGATAAACAAAACCAACAGAGTTTTAAATTCTCAGACACGCAACGAATGAAACAACAAGCAAAGGCTCGACAACAGAAATTCCAACAAAACGTCAATAACCCCAAACTCTTCTTTCAAAAATACACATGAATATAACTACCATCATTCCTTAAACTTTCATATTTGCATACAACCATCATGAATGTAAACACATAATAATTGTGTGCTAGGTTTGTACATTTCCCTTAACTTTATAGAAAATCGCGTGTTAGTTTGGTTGTTATCCCAAAAAATTTTAATTTGTGCTATGGGCATGATTTTTGACGAAAGTGCTATGCAATAGTTAGATTTATTAATTCTCAAATTCATACACAAAGTAAACACGAAGAGATTGAAATCTTCTCATACTCATGTCAGAAACAATTAATTTTCATAAACTACTTAAAATTATGAAAACATTGATATATCAATCCTTACATAAACTCCAAAAAAATGAGCATAGTTATTTAAATCGTGAAAATTCCAAATAAAAAAGCAAAATCAGATGGAGGGAATAGCGGCATAAAAATGCAGAGCAACCTAAAATGCAGAGCAAAATCAGAGAGTAGTTAGAGCAGAGCAAAATGAGAGAGCAACCTAAAATGCAGAACATTGCCAGGGAATAGNAAACATAGATATATCAATCCTTACATAAACTCCAAAAAAATGAGCATAGTTATTTAAATCGTACTGAAAATTTCAAATAAAAAAGCAAAATCAGATGGAGGGAATAGCGGCATAAAAATGCAGAGCAACCTAAAATGCAGAGCAAAATCAGAGAATAGTTAGAGCAGAGCAAAATGAGAGAGCAACCTAAAATGCAGAACGTTGTCAGGGAATAACGGCATAAAAATGAGGTTGGTATAAATATTCCATAAAAATGACGTAGAGATTAACCAGATCCAAAGAGAAAAGCAGAAGAAGATGCGAAGAACCAATCGGCAAGCCGAAGGAAATGCGAAGAACCAGTCGGCGAGCCGAAGAAGGTGTAAAGAGCCACTCGCGAGACTTGTGATCTGCAACNGATCCAAAGAGAAAAGCAGAAGAAGATGCGAAGAACCAATCGGCAAGCCGAAGGAAATGCGAAGAACCAGTCAGCGAGCCGAAGAAGGTGTGAAGAGCCAGTCGCGAGACTTGTGATCTGCAATAGATGGAGGTGTCCGAAGAGAGTTGCGATCTGCAACAGATGGAGGCGTCTGCGAAGAGATTGCGATCTGCAGCAGATGGAGGCGTCCGAAGATCTGCAGCAGATACGACGGGGAATAGCCACCGAATGGCTAAGTCACGGGAGCGAAAGCAAAAAAGGGAAAGGGAATAGTCACAGGGGCGAAAGAAAGAAGGAGGAATCACGGAAGCGGGGGCAAAATCGAAAAATTTATTTCGCAAAACGCGGATCGCGGGGGTAGGCCCGCGGTTCGCGTCTTTTGNGAATCACGGAAGCGGGGGCAAAATCGAAAAATTTATTTCGCAAAACGCGGATCGCGGGGGTAGGCCCGCGGTCCGCGTCTTTTGCATTTTCAAAATTGTTATTTTACATAAGCTGGTGATAAGTGATAACCAAACGGTGTGGCGGTGTTTTCAAAACGTCACCCACACTTTTAAGCTGCCCCAAACGGGGCCTAAGACTCGTATAAGCATCTCTTTGCGTGGAGGAATACACATCTTTGTGGTTGTGGCATAAGCCAGCCACCCATACATGTCTTTCTTAGCGTGGTGGGCAGACCCAGACTCCCGATGCAGTCCCCAACGAGGAATGATGCTGGGAGGCTGTCGAAATTTGGCGCAGACTTAAAGAACTTATCATAAGCTAAAGATGAATTTAAAACGAACTTGAAATTATCCAAATAAAACAAGCTAATGCAAACAAAAAATGCTTAAAAGGAAACAATAATGCGAAAATATGAGAAAATAATACTTAAAAGGGTTACTTGAAGAATTCAAAAACCCCAATGCACACAATGCAAGCAAATCATTTTCCCAATAACTTTAATATGTGAAATGAACTAAGTAATGACCTTCAATTTATAGAAGGAAAAAAATAATTAAAGCCCACTTTCATTAAAAAGAATGTAACATGCAAACAAAATTCATCGCCACAATTAATTGCATGTAAAACAAACTATGTTGCCACAATTAATTGCATGTAAAACAAACTTCACCGCCACAACTAAATGCATGTGAAGCCAAATTTCACCACCCAACTAAATGTGAAAACTTTAATGCTTAAAAATTTAAACTTCATCGCTGGATTCGCAATTCCAAATGCACAAGCGGACACAAGACGAAGCTAAAAGCTTAAATGAAAATATTTGCACACATATTAATAATAACACGTTCTTGCAAATAACAATAAAACCACCATCGACGTGTCTTTAAATATTCAAGCTCATGCGTCTGAAAATGTTGTGCGGGTGACGGGTCATCTTGCCTATAGAGCAAGGTCATAAGTCTCACATTTTAGCCAATTTGATCATCCTTCTTGCGTGGATCGGAGTTGATAAGATTGAGTCCCTGTTGAGCTAATCTGATCCTCCTCCATACCGAGAAGAGAGTTGACAGGATTGAGTCTTAAATGAGTCAGTCTGATCCTCCTCATTGCGAAGATTGGAGTTGACAAGAATAGTGATTTAGTGGTGTAAGTTATGAGTTACCCCAATGATAGTCGTGTTGATCGTAAATTTCAACCTGAGGGGCTCATTTATAAAATTAAAATATTTTAAATCATTAAAAATAATATTTAAATAAAAATTAGACTACTATTTAAAGCAAAAATTCATTCACTCCCGCAACCGTTTGTTAAGGTGGACAAACCTAGTCTCGACTCGAGCTCATAAAGAGCCAATGTCACATAAAATATACTACTAAATTCAAACTTAAAATAAATTATATGTTAGTAAGGACGTGACCCAAGTCCTTTATTTGCATGGTTCTTGTCGCCAAATGACACCACAAAGTAGTTACGATCAGAGCATTCTGACCAAGTGGTTTCTCGACAAATGACATCATTATAGTATGATCATGGTAGTAGCCCGTATGTTCCTCGATGATAGTCTGTAATTTTGAATATTGAATCATAGAGTGTATTCGAGAAGGAGAAAATCTCTCTCTATGAGCTAAGTTCGACTTAGATTAATCCCCTTAGACAAGCATTCACCCCAAGTCTACAAGATCCCCTTAGACGAAGCAATTTATGGTGCTGACAAGAATCCCTTTGTCAGTTTGGGTCGACTACCTTCATTGACTAAGTAGACCCGGGATGATAGAACCATGGGTTCTTGATTGGGTTAATCATCATTTCCTCTACCATCCTCTTTAAGCTCATGATGATGATAATTTTTATAATTTAAATTCTCAAATTTGATACTACTATATACTAAGCGTGACTACTTTATGACTAGTCTTAATCAAAAGTGTTCTCCCGTTATCGAGGGAGGTAATTAACCATAGGGGCTTGCGCGCCTATGGGAAACCTCGAACCTCAGATCTTAAACTCCTCATAAAATGTGGGTGAAATCTCTGAATATTGTCTTCTCTACTATCTCATCTGACTTCTGAAAATTTGACCTGGAACTTTACAACATAGTGTTAAGCCATCTATGAGAGTCTGGGGTACTTTTTAAATTTTCAGAGCCCACGCTCATCAAAATGCTTTCAAGTTTGCGCCACCATAGTATGCATCTAACATGCTTTCCCTTCATCATCTGCACCATTATCAAATATAGCATGCCCAGCCTCATCACATTGGTGATGGTTAGTTTTCCACCTCAAAAGACAACCCGCTTTACACCTTGAAGCTTTCCATATATTATGATAAAAAGAAAACAAAAATAATAAAGAGTGATAGATTTCTTTTCAGCAATATTAATTTCATCAAAAAATTCATTTGCNCGCATTTAAAAGAACATTTGTAAATTTCCCAATATTGTGATTATAACATTTTCTCTATCAAAACTTAACAACAAATTTCATCCTAAAACTACATAGTACTTCCAAAGTGATATTAATCAATTTAACAATTAAAAATCATATAAAGAGATGTAAAAAACTTCATTCACGGCCGGCTATTATCATCTTCTATTTGTTCTCGTAAAGTCATCGTCTCTGATGCACCTTCACCCTCTCGAGTGCATGTATCTTCTGAACCAAACTCTTCATGTATTGAACGTCACACATGATATTCAAATGCTTCAGGTGGGATTTGCACTGAATCATCTTCTAAAATGACAAACTCCGTATCCGATTATGTCTGATGAAATTGTGTAATGTCATTGTGCCAACAATTATTTGTACTTGCTTTGGAAAAGGGTAAGACGACATATCATGTAATATGACTCACTTCTTCTTCCACACTCCAAACGCTCTTTCAATTACGCCGCGCAATGAAGAGTGTATTTTCTTAAAAACCTCTTTTGTCTCGTGCGATACCACTAGATCTTTCAAAATCAGGAATGTGGTACTATGTATCTGGATAAGGCTTTAAATATCGCATTTATAATGGATATTCAGCATCAACCAAATAGTATTTACCCAGAGGTGGGTACGGAAATCTGTCTCAAGTTTCTAATAGCGAACTTGAAAACACGACTATCGTGGACGCTTCCTTCACATCCAGCCATGACGCATACAACCATAACATTTTGTGTTGGGGCGCCGCACCGACCGATGTACGCAACTTTTTCTTTACTAAATAGTCGTGCATCGACGTGTGTCCCGTCAATAGCTCTAATACAATCCTAGAGTTACAACTAAAAATGTTTTTAAACTATAATGTAATAAAAGTAGAAAGATAAATGTAATGGTAAAAGGTAGACCTTAAAAAATGACATGTATCGAGGGTCATTTGCAATTTGTGAAGGCATTGAATGGAATGTTGGATCCTCGGGTTTCACTAACTTCTGAGCCAAAATCATAAGAGAGTTCAAACCGACTGAGAAATATCGGCTGATAGTTTCAGATGAATGTTGAAAACGCTCTATGCCCCTCCTATTGATTCATTTTGAGATAAGATGTATAGAGTTATTACAAGCACTTCTCTTAGGGTTGTTCCTGCAGAGTCGTGTAACCCATGATGGATTCGGAGTTCATTTAGCGGATCATGAAATATTTCTTGTGTTAAACGGAACATATTAAAAAACCGTGTTAGATGACCCCGCAATAACTCACCAACACATTTGTCTTCTATTTGAGTTAAAGTCATACATGGGTTTCGGTCAACGTGTTTAAGATAGTAATAATACAATAAGGTAACGGTAAATGAGACTGTGCGTATGTCATTGATTTCTTCTTCATTCATACTACAAAATTATTAAAAAGAAAATGAATTAACTTTAGTAATAAGAATAAAAGTATGTTGTGAAAGATGAATAAAACACATGAACTTTGGGCAAAACAAAAAAATATATAATAAAATTGACCATCACAGAAACAACAACCACATAAAAAGGTAAATTGTCTAAAACATCCACGAAGGAGATAAAAAAAAGTGTGCATCACATAAACATAGCATAGAACAATAGAAATTAAAGTACATAATAACTCAAATATTTAGTCGTCCATAAAAGATCAAAAGTATTTCACTCGGTATTTCGGTTACAACTTTATAAAAAATTGTCTGATGGTTGGCTCTCGTAACATCTTCACGTATTGAATGCAATCATCATTGTCTGTCTTAACATCAGAATATGTATTGAGGACATGAATACACTCATCAATTGAGTTGTCTGCGATGAAGAAGACCGAGCTTTGCATGTTTCAACAAGTGCATCAATAGTGTATTTAATGAAAACAACATCTTTGTTCTTCTTTTCTACTCTGGGACGCTTAGGCACACTAATGGATTGAACATCTGTGTGAACATGGCTAGGACGGTCTCCTGAATCACCTATCTGCACGATATCCATCTATTGGGCTGAGCTGTGAAACCTTATATCATTTGAGGTGAACGCATGAGTTCATGTAGCGACAACCCCAGTAAACATTCCATCTAGTTTTTCCTCGATTACTGGATCAATGCCAACAAATTTAATTTTTTTTTTGCTGACGATATTGTCTGATATTGATAATAAATGTGCATTAATAAAATAATGTCAACTCAATGCGAAATTAGATTAAACATAAAATAAAAATAATTATTTATGCGTCTGTAATTTCTCAGCCCATCATTCCTCTAGTGCATCTATTGTACGCTTAACTGGATCCCAACCCATTCCCGTTGATCCCCTTTTCAGTTCTTTCCATAGTTTTCAATCCTTCTTTAACTGGTCTCATTTGTTCTTCATTTTTATGCGATCATAATCTCTTCCAGTCATTTGTTTGAATTTAACCAAGATATTTCGTCACCCTTCTTTGTTAAAAAATGTAGTGGGTCTATTTCTCAACTTAACCTCCCTCACACATAAATCACAAAATATGATAGTTACTTTTCTATCCCACATGGCTGATGTTACAGCCTCTTTAGCTTTACTCATTGAGTTCTGTCAGATTAACGGATAAGCACAAAATATTTTTTTTCATGATAAAAAAATCACAAAACAAAAGAACAATTTCTTTATCTACCCTCTAAAAATTTCAAAATAAAAAACATGCATTTGCTTATAGCAGATTCTCATATACCAAAAAAAAAACTATAAATCCAAACTTCTAATAGTGGAAGCATATTCCTATAATTGATGTTATCGTCGCATTGAACTTGTGGGAATAATATAAATGAGAAGTGGTTTATCAAACAATATCGTCAAAACAAAAAAGAGTAAATCATCCTATGAAAGGAGTGAATGAAAAAGCTTTTAAGGTATTCTTAGAATAACACCCCTTCACTTTTTTTTTAGTTTGCTTAAGAAACAAGTTCTATGGTTTATGCTAACAAATAAACAAATGATCTCGGCTAAAGCAAATGAAAGGGGTAGAGGCAAGAGTGATAGAGGATGTTTTATGTCAAATCTTCAATCTCAATCAAGACAGCAAGAATACACTACAACCAAGCAGAAATATTTAACGAACAAATGTGAATATAGAGCAGTCAAGGAAATTTTTTTTTTTAATTTGCTAAAGATTTACCTAATGAGATAAACAAAACCAACGGAGCTTTAAATTCTCAGACACGCAACGAATGAAACAACAAGCAAAGGCTCGACAACAGAAATTCCAACAAAACGTCAATAACCCCAAACTCTTCTTTCAAAAATACACATGAATATAACTACCATCATTCCTTAAACTTTCATATTTGCATACAACCATCATGAATGTAAACACATAATAATTGTGTGCTAGGTTTGTACATTTCCCTTAACTTTATAGAAAATCGTGTGTTAGTTAGGTTGTTATCCCAAAAATTTTTAATTTGTGTTATGGGCATGATTTTT
>JXCR01147439.1:406527-424206 GCA_002079205.1 Phalaenopsis hybrid cultivar | reverse complement strand
AGCAGCGGGGATAGTTGGCTTGATGACGGCAGCTTTAGCCTTCTTACCGACAGGGAAGTCTTGAAGGCAGCTCAAACTGAATTCTGCAGACGGCTCTTGAACTTCCGGGGTAGCGATCTTCATTACCACGAACGGGGCTTTCCCGAGGATAACCTCGGCGTCTTCAAATCCAACTCTGAACTTGATGGTGGGAGCAACGTTACGGGCGTTGCGGTCCGTCGGCAGGTTGCAAGAAAAGGTCAGCGTTGGGTAAGCCATCGCAGCAGGCTTTAAAACAGAAATTTTTAGGGTCAGCTATATGGCCAAAAACCTTGAAATCTCTAGTGCAAGCACTGAATAAATAGAGGTTAATCTGTAGACCGGGCGGGTCTTAGTTTACAAGTAATTTTAACATCTTTATTTAAAAGGGTTTAAAATTAAATTAATGTTTCAAAGTGTGCGCATCACAACACGAGTTGGTTCAATCCACGAAGTATCAAACCAAATGTGGAAAGGAGTTGCGAGAAAGTTTAGAACCCAGCGTGGGACCCAATTTGTGGCAAAAAATGCCCAGGTGGAGTTAATCCACCAACACACCTATTGGGGGTCTGCCCCACATAAAATTTTAGGCAGAAAATGCCCAGGTGGAATTAGTCCATCGACACACCTATTGGGGGTCCGACCCCACATAAAAATTTAAGGAGTCCTTAATGGCCTTCTGAACCCCTCTGTTCAAAAGATGGTTGAACAGCTAGTCCTGAAGTCCAAGGAATTAGCAGTACTTTCCCAAGACAGAAATGGGTAGAGTATGCTAACGGAAGAAAGGTAATTTGGTCCAAGGGGAACATGGACATATTACCGACGTGTGAAGATAGTATTTCTTGATTTGTATGGAGAGGAAAGCTTGTCCCCAGCGGAGTCGCCAGAAGCTGTCGGTGTTATTTCAGGGGTTGGTTTGTTTGTGGGGTTGCCCGTAAGAAGTTGTCGGTCGTCGGAAATGAAATCCCGTCGCCCGCTTCGGAATGACGTTGAAGTATGAAAAGTTCTAGTGGTTTTCCTAACTCTATGTTGTATTTTGGTGAGTCCTTAAAAAGTTTAAGGTTGATTCCTTTAAGAAAAGAACATTAAGTTTAATAGGCCTCTGAGGTATCCAACAAGTTAAGAGGGTGAGACAGGTCCATGCCTCTCCCTCACCAACTAGTGAAAAGCCTCGAGTTCATTTAAACTTATCATTTTGATTAATGGTCCATCCTGTAAATATCTTTAATGCTCAGTGAACATCGTTGTCTCAATTATCCCTAAGAAAGGGGTAATTATCATTTATCATTTAATTTTGAAAATTATTTGGGTGAAGACCCTTAAAGGGGCAAGTTAGTGTAATCTGAACACTTAGCCAAATTTTAAACCTAATTGGGCTTAGTGGTGTTTTAAGGATGTTTGATATGATTATGTTTATTTTTCTAATCCTCATTTAATCAATTTTGATTTGGCCAAGTCACCACTAAGCCCTTAAGACCTAGGTGAGTGTCTTAATTAATTTTGACAAGGGTTAAACCTTAGATGGTCTTGATTCATGATTTGAATTTTATTTGAAAATCAAAATAAGGGTATTAAATTGATTAATTATTGACTTCAAAATTCATACCCCTAAGTCTAGGATCATCTAGTTTTAATAAACTTCCAAATTTTAATAATTTAGAAATTTATTGATCTTAATTAAGAAAGTGAGATTGATTTCTACCAATTAACCCCTCATGTTTCAAGCATCAAAAAAATTGGTTAAGATCAGAGGTTACCCATTTTTCCTCCTTCAACCCCTTTGGGTTTCAAACATCAAATAAATTGATTAAGATTAGAGGTTACCCATTTTCCCTCCTTGTGAATTAAGCCTAACATGTTCTAATTAGGGCAAGGTTCCCAAAATTACACATTTGCCCCTAAGGCTCTAACACTTCATAATTTGTCAAATTAAATTCAAAAGACTTTGAAATTTTTATCCTACCTATTCATGGGTCCATTGAGACATCAGAGGAGAAAATATGATTTTTCAAAATGCAATTTAATTTATATAATTATCTTCATGCAAAAATAGGATTTTTCAAAGAAAATTCCTAGCTTGACCAAGGTATATTATAATCCATTGAAATTTTTACTGGAGGTATACCTAGACCAGAGAAGCCTTTGGATGAAATTTCATAAACTTTTGAATTATCTGTGATTTATTAGAATTATTTTAATTTATGGGCTATTTAATAAAAATAAAATATTTTGGGTGGTGAAAATTAAGTTTTATATTTTTGAAAAATCTCCTTAAGGTCAGAGAACTCAAATGAGAAAATTTTATATTTTTCTGATTTTTCTTTGATTTATTGAAATTATTTTAGTGAAAAACTTATTTTTAGCCTTTTAAAAACTATTTTTAAGCTTTGAAAATAAATATCTTTATTTAGAAAATTAGGAAAAATATTCTAATTGTTCCTAAGTGATTAGGAAACAATTTAGAACATTTTCATGAGTTTTATTATTTTTATGATTTTTATGAATTTTTAATCATTTAAATATTTAAAATAGGCCAAAAATTAAGTTTTTACTTTGAATATAATTTTATTTTTTAAAAATATCCCTGATCACAGAGAACTCAAAAAACTAAGTTTCATAAATTTTTTAGTTATATTTTGATTTTTCTAAAATCATTTAAGTGCCAAAAGGGGTATTTATTTTTAAAAATCAATTTAAGTTATGAANCCACTAGGCTGGACGGCCGGCCAGAGGGAGGTGGCTAGGAGCTCAGGGAACCCAGAGGAATCCATCACAACAATTTAATGCAAATGTGCTTTGATTTGGCAAAGATATCTTAAGCATGTGCATTTTTGGAAATAATATCCCTTAATTTGGGGGACCTTTGGTCCATGACTTGATTTAGGTGATTTCATGATGTTTGGACTGGTCACTAAGTCCAACTAATGGCTGTGGTGGAGTTAATTTGGTCGTTTTAGGGTGGTTAGGTCACATTTGGTGCATAGGTCCAAGTGGGTGCAAATGATCAAAACTTGGGTTTGGTCTGGGTTAGTCATGTCAATTGGCCCAAATAACTATTTTATTTGGTGTATATGATCATCAGGAACAAATTGGTGAAGGATGGAAGTGGTTTTGAGCTCAATTGAAGGGTCAATTTGAGGGAATTTTGAATCTTAATCAATTTGGTTATGTTGGGCTAGGCTTGGGTCTAGGTTGGGTTAGCCTTGGGCTAAGTCCAAATTGATTTTTTTAAATGGTCAATAGGGACCTCATGAAGAATTTCCAACATGAATTGGATGCCAATTATGAGGTTAAGGCAATCAATTGGGTGAAATTTGAGGACAGCCAATTTGGGGCTAAATTTGGGAGTTTTGGATTTATACCAAAATCAAATGGATTTGAGACTTCACCAAGGCCAATTGATGGTTGATTTTGATGTATATGAATTTCATTAATATTTTACAACATTAATTGGGGCCAATTGACTAGGCTATGGGTTCAATTTGGTGAGATCAGATCATATGGTCAAAGTTGGGGTTTTGACCCAAATCAACTCAAATCATGGACTAATTGAGCTTGGATTTGGTTTATTTTGGTCATATCAAAAGTGAATTTTAGTTTAGGATTGGACTTGGGGTCAATTAAGATCAAATTGATGGACATTTGAGTTGGATTTTGGGAAATTTGAGCCTTTAAATGGCAGTTTGGGGGTTTTGGATAAAGATGATCAAATTGGTCAAATTGGGTCATGGTAGTTTAGAGAAAGTAAATTGGGAATATTTAGGATTTATTGGGATTTTCTGGGAATTTTTGGAATTTTTGGGATTTTGAGCTATGGAGGGGTATTTTGGTAATTTGGGGGTGTTTTAGGGGTAAAAGGCCAAGATGGGTATTTTGGTAGAGTTGAGGTACCAATCATCACCGACAAGCCATGGACCAATGAGAACCCCATTTTGGGTCCTCTACATAGTGGTCTTAGCCAAACCATAGCCTTAGGGCTATTAAAGCCCCATTTTGGGTCTTCTACATAGTGGTCTTAGCTAAACCATAGCCCTAGGGCTAGTAGTAGGGGACCATCTACATGAGTATCCCAAAAGATCAAGGGATCTAGGCTAGAAATTTGAGTTTAGGGTTGCGCGTGATTGTGAGTGTATATAAGTGTAGTGAGTGCCTTAGCTCCAGACCAACACCCAGGGTTAACCTTAAGGTTCAACAGTCCTGAGGATGACTCATCTTGAGTTTCCCCCACAGTGACACCACCTACTAAGTATTTATAGGTTGAGAGCAACATGTGAAACTTCAAGTTAAGTGGAGAAGAGTTTAGAATTTCTAATGGTGAGGGTTCCATGTCTAGTTTTCTAGGAATAATCAACAGTAAAAGTCCTATGGCTAGACCATAGGCTACTAAAGAGGAAAAACTAAACCTCAACCAAAAATGAGGTCAACAGTATATCATATGCAAATAGCACGAGAAAATGTGAGGATTTATGTCATACTAAACAACGACCTCGGAATCCTAAAAAGTTTAGGACTTATATCGTACGATATAAAATCGTAGAAAGTCTTAAAAGATAATATGAGGATTTACGGTCTGTCGAACAAACAACCTTGACATCTGATAGGTATGTTATTTAAATCTATTGAGATTTTGCATAAGCTCGTCCTTCCTGTCTTTGATAGTTATCCCGACCATTGTCCGGAGAGGAATCGTCAACTGACCCCACCGTCGTCTCGTTCCGAGAAGAGGAGAGAGAGAAGAGAGAATAATAAAAAAAACATGGCTCAAACAGCCTATCCTAGGGGATTGCACAAACATACTAGAAAAGTAGCAACTAAAGTATGAATACTGGTAAATATATACAGTACAACAAAGAACAAACATAGAGACTATGCTATAAGATGCGGTAAGAAAATGCATGGGACATATAACGAAGAACGGTACAGTACAAAATAAAAAAAGTTTGCAAAAAATAAAGTACAGAAATTAAATAAATAAATACGTACCTGATCAAATTCTATTAAAGCTTCAAAAAATATTGCAATTGTATGATATAAATGGGTTAGATAAACATTTGCAGATTATAAAAGAAAGGTTAAATGATGAGCATATGAAAATCTCAAGATGGGATATTAGATTTCAATTTGGGGATAGGCTTAGACTAGACCCCTTTTTCTCTCTATCTCGATCCCACAGGAAACTAATATATCGAGGTCAACTTATCAACATCAACTAGAGGCCGCCAACGAATCACCCCTATAATCAGACACTCTTAAACCCTGTCGTTTAGTGAATATACGAACGGAGTAGTATCTGAACTCCTCGAAGTATTGTGCACCTATAGATGGAATGTAGTATTTGAATTCATCAAAGTGTAGTGTATGTGTATGCGAAATGTAGCATCTGAACTCATCAAAGTGTAGTGTATGAACTGCATAGTGTATGTGAGTGTAGGTATCTATTGTGCAGGGCATAGTGTGTGGATATAGTGTCTGCAGTATAAAAAGGTGATATGATGATACTTAGATCCATCAAATAAAGATATGTGATGTATTTGTATGCGGTGTGCAAGATGTACTATGTGATGTATGAAATTGATGTGTAGATGATATCCAATGTATGCATGTATTAGTCAGGATATGGTGTCTACAGTGTAGTGTCGTATCTGTTCTTTTGTGAGTGTAATATCTGTGCAGTGTCTATAGTATCTGTTCTTTTGTGAGTGTAGCATCTGTGCAATGTCTGTAGTATCTGTTCTTTTTATGGCTACTGATTCTCGAACCATTTGAAAAAGGGTTAGAGCTATTGACGATATAGGGGTGAAAGGGCATCGCACTAATTGAATATTGATTTTATATTTCAGCTATAAACTAAGCTGCCAAATGGTTCTTTTGCATCATTGCCTGTTACCCCCTCGTCTCGAACTAATAGGCCACCTCAATATCTCATATGCTCATTCAACAAAAAATGTATATATATTTCATATCAAGGAAATGGGAGAAGCAATCATTTAAGCCTTTCTATAACATCTATCTTCTACCTTTGGGTTCAAACTTTAAACCTGTACATATGATCGTTACATACTCTATCAACTTTCCAAAGATAAATGTGCTTAAACCCTCATATTATCAAATTCAAACTCATGCAACCAGAAAGCCAATTCCAGCAATACATTAATGATTAAGTAAATATTCCTCCTAAGTTTCAATTTATGCATTCAAATAAGGCAACGAAAGGTACGAGAATTACAGTTCCAAAGTAAATATTCAAATAAAAAATATTCCTTTATTTCATGCATTTAAATGAAGCAGCAATGAGCATAGAAATCAACCCGTCTCTTTATTTAAAATCAAAAAAATCAATCTCAATATACCTTCAAACAGAGGTAGCAAGAAGTATAGAAACAGGCCCCAAATATGTGTTAAAATGATCTTCTATATATGTTCAAACAAGGGAGAAGCAAAGAGAACCAAAAACAAATTCCAAATGCATTTTTCAAACCTTAAAAATGACTATCAGCAAGTATTCAAACAAAGTATAACAAAGAACATTAAAAACTGAGTCCCAAATTTATATTTTCAAACCATAAAAATGAATTCCGGTAGGTTTTTTTTTTATAAAGGGTCAGCAAGAAGCTAGAAGAAAAAAAATCAAGCCTTAACAGAGAGTAGAAACCATAACCAATTCTAACGAAGAGCAGGAACGAAAAACCGAACCACAATAGGGAGCATGAACCAAAACTGAATTCCAAACAAGAAAGAATCAAGATCAATTCTAGTAAAGAGCAGGGATCGAAACTGAATCACAACAGGGAGCAAGAACCGTATCCCCAATATATTTCTCGAGTCATAAAAATGATCTCCATCATATATTTGAATAAAGGGCAGCAAAGAATATTAGAAACCCAAATTCCAAATGTATTTCTGAATCATTAAAATGTTCTCAATGTCGGAGTTCTAATAAAGAGAATTACAGAAAATGTAATTAAACCCCCATATAAAGGTTAAATCAAATCCAGCAAATAACTAGAAGGAATAGGCCACCAACAAGCCAAACACGAGCCACCAAATGACTATTCAGACCTTTTAAAAATTTTCCCAATATTGAAGTTCAAGTGAAGGGAACTTTAGGAAACATAATTGAACTTCCACATAAGAGTTAAATCAGATCCAACAAATAACTAGAAGGAATAGGCCACCAACAAGCCAAAACCGAGCCACCAAATGGCTATTCAAGTTATTAAAATTGATCTCAAACATGTATTTAAACAAGAAACATCAAAGAGAAATAAAAATGAATTCTAAATGCAGTTTCAACAATATTTGAACAAAGGGGGCAGCAAGGAAAATAAAAAAAACCGAGCCCCAAATGACTATCCAAGTCATTAAAAATATTTCCAGTATTGAAGTTCAAATAAAGAGAGTTATAGGAAATGTAATCGACCTTCCACATAAGAGCTAAATCAAAATCAGCGAACAACCAAAAGGAATAGGCCACCAACAAGCCAAAATCGAGCCACCAAATGGCAATTCAAGTTATTAAAAATGTCAACAAACCTGTATTTAACCAAGAAATAGCAAAGAGAAATAAACATGAATTCCAAATGCAGTTTCAGCAATATTCGAACAAAGGAGACAGCAAGGAAAATAAAAAAAAATTGATCCCCAAATGACTATCCAAGTCATTAAAAATATTTCCAGTATTGATAAGTAAAGGCAGCCATGGTATAGATATTCATGAAGAAACTTTGTTTCTTCATAAAAAAGATGATCATATTGAAATATCATTTCTATGTGATCTATTCGTTTCATGATTCAGAGGAGATTTTCACATAGACAATTAATTCAAAGATTAAACAACATTCTAAGAGTAAATGGAACCTGACCTTGATTCCTTGTTAACACATGAACAAGAAGAGTAAGAAAATCCTGAAACAGAAACATCCAACAAAGAAAGAGCTCTCTACACTGTGTTTTCCCAAAATCTCCAGAGAAGAATAGCAGTCCAATCTTCCTCAAGAACTCGAAAAGAGAGAAGAAAAACAACACTATATCTTTTCCAAAATTTCAACAGAAAAAAACAACGCCTCTCTTCTTCCCCTCACACGGGGTATTTATAGCCATCGAGAGGGCCAAAGCTCACCGGCAGTAAAAAAAGTGAGGTGACAAGAAACACCTCAAAAGGGCAAAGAGAACATTCAAATTCAAGAACAAACAGGTTACTAGACTTGTTTAGGCGGGAAAGTTTGTTACAACGGGCTACCGGCGAGGTTACCGGAGAGGCCACCGGCGATGAAGGCTCGGAAAGGGAAGGGATGACCGACAAACCGGCAAGAGACTCCACGGCTCGACTAGGTAAAAGAACAGAGGCGCAAGGGAGTTGAGATTTTTAGGTTTTAAAAGATTATCTTTTATATAAAAAAAACTTTATCAAACAAATTTTTATTTTATTAAAGAAAATATTAATAAATATTAAATTTTGTGTGATCCACTCGCGCTCGGAGTCCTGACAAAATGGGTGTCCCCCCTAGCTAAAATTGACGTCCCAGACCCAATAGCGCAGTCCGTTTCGTCGTCCAGAATCATCTAGATAAATTCATCGTCGATCGCGTCAAATTAACTTCAATTCACGTGTGTCACGACAAATGAAATTATTTTGACCCGATCGGAGCCTTTTAATGAGTATATTATTGACCGATGCTCACATAAGTGACGACCAAAGTCAAAAATATCGCTCGTAGTGGCAAGTCAAACGTCGCACGTGCCACGATGTCCACCTACGTCTTTCAAAATTCTATAGGAGCTCAATTTGAGCTTCAATATGTTTTTCGATCGACTTAACCAAATATTGAGGATCTAAAACCATCCATATGAAACTGCAAAGAGCAAAGAAATGGCTTGAATTTCTAAGGGGTGTGGGTCCCAGTCTAGTCCTCTAAGAGAGTCAAAACAGGGAAATCTTAAGGCTAGATCCTAGGGTATCTAGAGAAGGGGAAAAGAAGACCTCCAAAGTGAGGTCAACAAGCTGCACCAATTCACATCATCATTTCACAAATGTCGAGACCAGGAGAAAGACAGAAAACTACTCAGATTTCATGGGGAAAACACAACAAAATTCAGAATTCATATATAAAATCAAAGTCATACAATCTACAACAAGTAAATAACTTATCTCTAATTTTTCCCCAAGAACACTCCTTAAAGTTTCTCTGAATCTCTTCCTTTCTTTACAACACACAGAATTCCTCTTTGAAACAGCAATGGAAGAAATCTCTCACTTTCCCTCCACTCTTACAATCTCTTGAAGAATTCCTCACAATTTTGATACTCTAGTAAATTCTCTATACACTAATGGGACCTCTATAATCTTCAGGACCTCTTCAATTTTCGGCCAAAATCTTTTTTTAAAGTTGTGGATGAGCTTTCCCAAGAGTTGCATAAGCATTCCTTCAAAANACTTATGAGCTTGGACACCCCTCCACAATTTTCTCACTTTGCAGTTAGTTCCAAGTGTCCTATGAAAATTGGAAAAAAGTACTGCTACCTTGGAAGCCCTTGGATCCAACGGAGAGATTCCCAGTTTTTGAAGATGAAAATGACATGACAATTATAGTAGATCAATCATCTCAGAATTCACTGTCAGTTCAACCCTTAGTCCCTGATAAGTCTCTGATGATCCTGCGCTGAATCAAGAAATTGGAAAAGGAGGTACAAAATGTCATGAATGCGATTAATAATATCTCTGATTTCTTCGATCATCTAGACTAGAGGATGAATGAACATTTTGAGCACTCTGGACATTTAGAAGATAGCTTGATACAACTGATGAGGAGGATGAAGTTAATAGAAGAGGATTCTATTGAAGAATTTTCATTCCGACCCTTCTACAACCTCTTCGTTCATGTGCAATCAATTGTGATCTCAGAGGAGAATCGAGTACTGAGTCTGAAGATTAGTAGATTTATATTACTACCTATCTTTCTATCTATAAATCGAGTACCGAGTCTGAGGATTAGTAGATTTATATTACTACCTATATGTCTATCTATGTAACCTTCTACAACCTCTTCGTTCATGTGCAATAAATGGGTGATCTCAGAGGAGAATCGAGTACCAAGTCTGATGATTAGTGATTATATTGCTACCTGTCTGTCTATCTATGTATTTTGATTTGAACTTTGTATTTGCTTTGCTTTAGAATTATGCTTTTAGATCTCTGTATCGTTTAGACTAAGTATAGAATATTTTGTTTTCAGTGTTTTGAGTGTTGTGGCTTGGATTGCGACACTGAATTAATGTATTGAGGTTGAGAAAATATCAAACTTAGGTGTGTTATGTAACGAATATTGTNCTACTAGTAAAAGATCTATTCCATAAATATAAGTTCAGGAATGTATTTAAGTTTTCCTTTTAGGTTGGTCCAGTAAAGCCAATTTTTTATTAGGCATATCCTCAAGCTTATCCTCACTTCCATAATTTTTTTTTATTTCTTTTTCACATTTTTATTTGGATTGCTTTCAATCCTATATATTTTTTATTAGGCATATCCTCAAGCTTCTCCTCACTTCCATAATTTTTTTTATTTCTTTTTCACATTTTTATTTGGATTGCTTTCAATCCTATATATATTTCTTTTCTTTTCAGGGATTGTTTTCAATCCTTTCTTTTTCCTTTTTCAAGTGAGGATCACTATATCTAGATAGCCTTTAATGATTTTGAACTTCACTTTTCTTTCCCTAAAATTGAAACTCAAAACATTCAACCTTATAAATATTTCATAGTTTTTACATCATTGAGCCCCAATCTTTTCTTCTTAAATGAATTTCCTTATAAATATTTCATAGTTTTTACATCATTGAGCCTCAATCTTTTCTTCTCAAATGAATTTTCAGATTCTTAATACTTCAAATTTAAATATTTCATAGCTTTTTACATCATTGAGCCCCAATCTTTTCTTCTCAAATGAATTTCCGGATTCTTAATACTTCAAGATATAGTTTCCTTTACTTTAAATAGTTAACTATAATCCTATTCTTTTATAATAAATATCTTAAGTTACAAAATTAATTTTCATTAAAAAAAAATTTCTTTAAATCTACCATAATATTTAAATAGTTACAAAAATATAATTACTTGAATTAAATTCACTATATAAAATCATATAAATAATTTTTGAAAATATTGAAATAGAGGACATCTAATAGTTAATATTTTTCTTCCCTCCCCCAAACTTAAATTTTTCAATATAAAATAATAGAGGTGGAAAGAAAAAACTATAAATATAAATTACATCACAGTATTTTAGGCATTTTCATCATCCTAAAATTTTTGCAGGCCTTCTCAACATTTATATTTCACCTGGTCTGTAATATTAGGAGCTTTCTACACATATAAATCATTATAGAAATTTCTGGGTAATGAAATTTTGAAATAAGTATAAAATTAAAACATTAAACAAGTACAACATTTCTTAATACAAACACAATACTAAACAAAATAATTAAAATTAAAATGCAAAAATCAAAATCACATTACATTACATTCCACAAAATACTACTCAACATCTATTAAACTACACATGCACATTCAATTATTACACTAACTTTATAGCAAAAATTAAAATTATCCAAGTACAACATAATAATAAAAATAAAAGTCTAAATACACATAAACATTCAGAAATAAAAGTACAAATATAAGTACATCAATTACATTTAAATATCAAAATCCCAAACTATGTCTTCATCATGATCAGCAGGTGGATCGGGATGATACTGAGTATACCGGGGGCACTCAGGAAAAGTAACATCAAGCTCACCTCTATAGTGTCAGGTCTGAGCTTTATAATAAGCTACCTCAAAATTTNTTCTGTTGTTTTCTGTTTTGGCCATTATTTCTGTAGTTATGGAGTTCTATTCTAACCTACCTGAGGCTGAAGAGGAACGAGTCATGGTTAGAGAAAAATTGGTACCTTTTTCACCGAAGGTAATCAATATGTTTAATCATTTACCACCTAACTTTGTGTTTTTATGCAAACTATAGCCCTACTGTGATGGAGCTAGATGAGATTATTTCTTATTTTACAGTTGGAGGAGGGCTCTGNATTACATCCAAGATTCAGGGAGGTCAAAGCCCTTAGAAGTTGGGTGCAAATAAATAGGGAAATAATATTATCGGGCATGAAATTGGAGATTTTAGGGTGACAGACTAAAATCCTCAATTTGGTCCTATCGTTTGGGTGTTGAAGTGTAGATGTTAGCCCTCAGGCCTGACAGACTAAAATCCCCAATTCGGTCCTATCGTTTGGGTGCTGATGTGTAGATGTTAGCCCGCAGAAGTTGGGTGCAAATAAATAGGGAAATATTATTATCGGGCGTAGAATTGTATTTTAGAGTGGGAAGTTGGGTGCAAATAAATAGGGAAATAATATTATCGGGCGTATAATTGGAGATTTTAGAGTGAGAGACTAAAATCCCCAATTCGGTCCTATTGTTTGGGTGCTGAAGTGTAGATGTTAGCCCTCAGATTTGGGTGCAAATAAATATGGAAATAAAATTATCGGGCGTAGAATTGGAGATTTTAGAGTGACAATTGGAAGTTGGGTGAAAATAAATAGGGAAATAAAATTATCAGGCGTAGAATTGGAGATTTTAGAGTGACAGAAAAATCCCCAATTTGGTCCTATCGTTTGGGTGCTGAAGTGTAGATGTTAGCCCTCAGGCGAGGAAATAAATAGGAAAATAAAATTATCGGGTGTTGAATTGGAGATTTTAGAGTGACAGACTAAAATCTCTAATTCGGTCCTATCGTTTGGGTGCTGATGTGTAGATGTTAGCCCTCAAGTGAGGGGAACGTGAAAGCTCCAAAGTGAGAGTCGGTATCCTCCCAGCCTAGGAAATAAAATTATCGGGCGTAGAATTGGAGATTTTAGAGTGACAGACTAAAATCCTCAATTGAAATAGGGAAATAAAATTATCGGGCTTAGAATTGGAGATTTTAGAGTGATAGACTAAAATCCCCAATTCAATCCTATTGTTTGGGTGTTGAAGTGTAGATGTTAGCCCTCAGGTGAGGGGAACGTGAGAGCTCCAAAGTGAGAGCCATTATCGGGCGTAGAATTGGAGATTTTAGAGTGACAGACTAAAATCCTCAATTCGGTCCCATTTGGGTGCTGAAGTGTAGATGTTAGCCCTCAGGCGAGGGGAACATGGGAGCTCCGAAGTGAGATCCGGGGTGCTGATGTGTAGATGTTAGCCCTTAGGCGGGAACGTGGGAGCTCCGAAGTGAGAGTCGGTGCTGATGTGTAGATGTTAGCCCTCAGGTGAGGGGAACATGGGAGCTCCGAAGTGAGAGCAGTGCTGAAGTGTAGATGTTAGCCCTCAGGTGAGGGGAACGTGGGAGCTCCAAAGTGAGAGCCAGTGTGTAGATGTTAGCCCTCAGGTGAGGGGAACGTGGGAGCTCCAAAGTGAGAGCCGGTATCCTCTGATGTTAGCCCTCAGGTGAGGGGAACGTGGGAGCTCCGAAGTGAGAGCCGGTATCCTCCCAGACATGTTAGCCCTCAGGTGAGGGGAACGTGGGAGCTCCGAAGTGAGAGCCGGTATCCTCCCAGCTTTTAGCCCTCAGGCGAGGGGAACGTGGGAGCTCCGAAGTGAGAGCCGGTATCCTCCCAGCCTAATAGCCCTCAGGCGAGGGGAACATGGGAGCTCCGAAGTGAGAGCCGGTATCCTCCCAGCCTAGTCAGCCCTCAGGCAAGGGGAACGTGGGAGCTCCGAAGTGAGAGCCGGTATCCTCCCAGCCTAGCTACGAGCCCTCAGGTGAGGGGAACGTGGGAGCTCCGAAGTGAGAGCCGGTATCCTCCCAGCCTAGCCTCAGTGACAGACTAAAATCCCCAATTCAGTCCTATCGTTTGGGTACTGATGTGTAGATGTTAGCACTCAGGTGAGGGGAACGTGGGAGCTCCGAAGTGAGAGCCGGTATCCTCCCAGCCTAGCCACAAATTCAGTAAACAGGTGAGGGGAACGTGGGAGCTCCGAAGTGAGAGCCGGTATCCTCCCAGCCTAGCCACAGAATCGGGGCGTAGAATTGGAGATTTTAGAGTGACAAACTAAAATCCCCAATTCGATCCTATCATTTGGGTGCTGAAGTGTAGATGTTAGCCCTCAAGTGACTAAAATCTCTAATTCGGTCCTATCGTTTGGGTGCTGATGTGTAGATGTTAGCCCTCAAGTGAGGGGAACGTGAAAGCTCCAAAGTGAGAGTCGGTATCCTCCCAGCCTAGGAAATAAAATTATCGGGCGTAGAATTGGAGATTTTAGAGTGACAGACTAAAATCCTCAATTGAAATAGGGAAATAAAATTATCGGGCTTAGAATTGGAGATTTTAGAGTGATAGACTAAAATCCCCAATTCAATCCTATTGTTTGGGTGTTGAAGTGTAGATGTTAGCCCTCAGGTGAGGGGAACGTGAGAGCTCCAAAGTGAGAGCCATTATCGGGCGTAGAATTGGAGATTTTAGAGTGACAGACTAAAATCCTCAATTCGGTCCCATTTGGGTGCTGAAGTGTAGATGTTAGCCCTCAGGCGAGGGGAACATGGGAGCTCCGAAGTGAGATCCGGGGTGCTGATGTGTAGATGTTAGCCCTTAGGCAATTGGAGATTTTAGAGTGACATACTAAAATCCCTAATTCGGTCCTATCCTGGGTGCTGAAGTGTAGATGTTAGCCCTCAGGCGAGGGGAACATGGGAGCTCCGAAGTGAGATCCGGGGTGCTGATGTGTAGATGTTAGCCCTTAGGCGGGAACGTGGGAGCTCCGAAGTGAGAGTCGGTGCTGATGTGTAGATGTTAGCCCTCAGGTGAGGGGAACATGGGAGCTCCGAAGTGAGAGCAGTGCTGAAGTGTAGATGTTAGCCCTCAGGTGAGGGGAACGTGGGAGCTCCAAAGTGAGAGCCAGTGTGTAGATGTTAGCCCTCAGGTGAGGGGAACGTGGGAGCTCCAAAGTGAGAGCCGGTATCCTCTGATGTTAGCCCTCAGGTGAGGGGAACGTGGGAGCTCCGAAGTGAGAGCCGGTATCCTCCCAGACATGTTAGCCCTCAGGTGAGGGGAACGTGGGAGCTCCGAAGTGAGAGCCGGTATCCTCCCAGCTTTTAGCCCTCAGGCGAGGGGAACGTGGGAGCTCCGAAGTGAGAGCCGGTATCCTCCCAGCCTAATAGCCCTCAGGCGAGGGGAACATGGGAGCTCCGAAGTGAGAGCCGGTATCCTCCCAGCCTAGTCAGCCCTCAGGCAAGGGGAACGTGGGAGCTCCGAAGTGAGAGCCGGTATCCTCCCAGCCTAGCTACGAGCCCTCAGGTGAGGGGAATGTGGGAGCTCCGAAGTGAGAGCCGGTATCCTCCCAGCCTAGCCTCAGATTCAGTAAACAAGCGTAGGATTAGTATATTCTAGAAGATATGTTGAAAACCGTCTTTGGCGCTTAAGCGCCAATTTTTTGGCGCTTAAGCTGCGCTTAAGCACTGGGCACTGGCACTTAAGTGCCCGGTTTTGGTCCCTATGGCTTCGGTGTGCCCCGATTCGGCCCGATTTGCTCCGGTTTGCTCCGTTTTGGTCCATTTTTGTTCCTTTTGCTCCAATCACTCCAAATTCTTCAATTAGATGTATCTATGACAAAAAATACAAGAAAAAACACCTTTAAAGTGCAATATCATTATAAAATAAAACATAAAAAATAGTACATTTTTAGGCGTATCAGAACACCTGTGCCTTCTAGGGTATCGCAGACACGCTCACACTATGCGCCTTTTAAAGCACTGTAGGCATGCCACACCAAGAGGAGGCATGCCCGTGCCTCATAAGGTATCAGTGGTGCCATTGTGCCACTATTCAACTGCATTTGTCCCTAGTTACAGGTTTGGCACCCGCGCGCCAATGTGACACCACTACACTACTGACCGACAACTTTATATATGCTTAAAAATATAAGTTAAATATGAACGTAATAAATATTCAATAATTATAAAGTCACACTTATCAACGCAAGTATACATATCGCTCAAGTAATATAGGGCTCCAATAGAGTCCTAGATATCGATCCCACAGGGAGTGGTTTAAAATTGCCAACTAAGACTTTAGAAAAGCAGTACTTTAATCGCGNAACAGTGTGCTCTAATTCTGAATCGTAGGGTATAAGATTTTCAGGTCCAAATTTACGCATACAAGTTGAAATTAGTACACATTAATATCACTAACTAAATATGAAAATAAGTTGCAATTCAAGATAAAATTTTCTAATAATCCTAATTTGTTTGTTACTCTAATTGTAATTTTTATTTACTCACTCCCCGACAACAGCGCCAAAAACTTGACCGCGACTTTATATATGCTTCAAAATATAAGTATTTAATACTGCTGCTAAAAGATTTAATCTTTCAGCAAATGTACCAAAACTTAATAACAGTTATAGATCGATAAAGATGTATATATAAAATATTCAATAATGGTAAAGTCACACTTATCAATGCAAGTATACGATAAATATGGACATAATAAATATTCAATAATTGTAAAGTCACACTTATCAACGCAAGTATACTTTTCGCTCAAGTAATATAGGGCTCTAATGGAGTACTAGATATCGATCCTACAGGAAGTGGTTTAGAACTACGAACTAAGATTTTAGAAAAGCAATACTTTATTCGCAACAGNTGTTGGGGAATAATTCATCCCATAATGATCTAATTTCTTTGATATTGCAACAATCTGTGAAGCTAACATAGAGATTGCATCAGAATCATGGATACTAGCTACTCTTTTAGGATGTACCCATTCAGAGGGCCATTGAAAATTATTGGTAGCCATCTCTTCTATTAATGAATAAGCCTCATCAAAAGGTTTTAACATTAAAGAACCACCAGCCGCAGTCTATAATCGATCTTAAGTGATCCCACTAATCCATTATAAAAGTTTGAATTATCAACCAATCTGGTAACGAATGATGAGGGAACTTTACATTATAAAAAGTTTGAATTATCAACCAATCTGGTAACGAATGATGAGGGCATTTCTTAATAGTCTTTTAATCTCTCCCAAGCTTCATATATCGACTCTCCATCAATCTGACAAAATGATGTTATGTCATTTATCTCCTAACCTTCGTATATTGACTCTCCATCAATTGGGCATTTCCTAAGAAGATATTTTAATCTCTCCCAAGCTTCATATATCGACTCTCCATCAATCTGACAAAATGATGTTATGTCATTTACTCTCCCAAGCTTCATATATTGACTCTCCATCAATCTAACAGAACAATGTTATGTCATTTCTAAGTTTAGTTGTTTTGGATGGAGGGAAATACTTGGATAGAAATTTCTGTGGAAGTTCTCCCCAAGTTTTAATAGATCCTGGTGCTAATGATTTAACCACTTTATAGCCTTATCCCTCAGTGAAAAAGGAAAAAGTCTAAGTCTAACAGCATCGTTTGAGACTCTGTCATATTTATAAGTAGCGTATAGTTCTAAAAAAACTAGCGAGGTGTAAGTTTGGATCTTCATTTGGTGTACCTCCGATTTGATTGTTTTGTACAATTTGGATAATAGCAGGTTTAAGCTCAAATGAATTAGCAGCTACATCAGGATTTTGGATAGATAAGTGAATTTCATTTGCTGTAGGATTTGCATAATCTCGTAGGGGTC
>JXCR01147439.1:353136-406126 GCA_002079205.1 Phalaenopsis hybrid cultivar | reverse complement strand
CAATTAAAATAACTATGTAATTTTAATAACTATTAAATAACTAATGATACTAATGAAGGTTTAAATGTGATATTCAATATATAAGAAAGCATCATTCTCCTTGTCAAGAAATTAAAGTGAATGGAAAAAGTGAATTATTTCAAATTATATTGTGTTAAATAAGAGCATACCTATTCTTTGCCCTTTGGTCCAGGCATAAAGAACATTGACTAATCCTATGCTTGGTTACTAAATTTGCGGCTAGGCTGGGAGGATACCGAATCTCACTTCGGAGCTCCCATGTTCCCCTCGCCTGAGGGCTAACATCTACACTTAAACACCCAAACGATAGGACCAAATTGAGGATTTTAGTCAGCCACTCTAAAATCTCCAATTCTATGCCCAATAATTTTATTTCCCTTTTTATTTGCACCCAACATTCAAGGATTTTGACCTCCCTAAATCTTGGATGTAATCTTCACTTTAGTTGTAAAACTCAACATATTTTAACAAATCAATTGGTCAGATTGAAAGTAAATTAAGATCGAAGTGAAAAGATCGTCAAAACTTCTTTAACATTCTCACGGCTCAACCAATTCAAATCACTATTTCACAAAATCTCAAGACAAGGAGAAAGACAAAGAAAACTATTCAGAACTCATGGAGAAGATACGAGAAAAATTGCAATTTATATATAAAAGCAAAGTCATACAAACTTCAATAAGTAAATACCACTTATCTCTAATTCCTCCACAAGCAAATTTCTCGAAGTTCCTATGAATCTCTTCANAGTCATACAAACTTCAATAAGTAAATACCACTTATCTCTAATTCCTCCACAAGCAAATTCCTCGAAGTTCCTATGAATCTCTTCCTTTCTTTACAACACATAAAATTCTTCTTTGAAGCGGCAAGGAGGAAGAAATCTCTCACTTTCCCACCACTCTTACAATCTCTTGAAGAATTCCTCACAACACTAACCCTAAATTAAACTCTCTACACTCTACAAACAACAAAAACTCAGCGGACACCACCACGGACTCTCCTTCTTTTATTTTTCTACCCAAATATTTCTCTTAAAGTTGTAGAAGAGTTTTACAAGAGTTGCCTAAGCGTCCCTTTAAAAATCGTCCACATTCAATGCATCTGTTAAGGGAACCTACGTTCNTCGAAGCGGCAAGGAGGAAGAAATCTCTCACTTTCCCACCACTCTTACAATCTCTCGAAGAATTCCTCACAACACTAACTCTAAATTAAACTCTCTACACTCTACAAACAACAAAAACTCAGCGAACACCACCACAGGCTCTCCTTCTTTTATTTTTCGACCCAAATGTTTCTCTTAAAGTTGTAGAAGAGTTTTACAAAAGTTGCCTAAGCGTCCCTTCAAAAATCGTCCACATTCAGTGCATCTGTTAAGAGAACCTACGTTCTCACTGTCGGTGGCCTCGATGGCACCGTCGACAGCCTTCTAGAATATTTGATTCTGGAGTCTCGGGAAAAACCCGCAGTCAGCGCCGTTGGGCTCGTCGTCGGCGCCCTAATTCAAATCTTCATATTTTGGTCTTTTTTGCTCCAAATTTGTTCCTTTTTGCATCTTTTTGCTTCAATGACCATAATTCAACATACCTGTAACAAAACATAAAAAATACCCTTCTTTAAACTGCAATATCATCAATATTAGTACAAAATAGGTATTAAAATCTCAACAAATTTTTCTTTTGTCAGTTACCACTAGCACCCCCATGTTTCCCAGCAGTCCACCTGCATCTCCAGCGGTTTGTGGTCTTTCTTTTTCAATTCCGACCAATAGTCATGACTCTTTGACTATTGACAATCCATGGGAGCTCCAATCGTCGATGAAGATACAGTCGTCAATCTCAGTTCTAGCTGATGATGATCCATATCAAATTGAGGGATTGATTTCAGGAAGGTAATTTTTTCTTGCCACAGATGATTTCCTCTTGACACCTATAAATAGACTCTCTTCTTCTCAATCCAATGACCTCTTCCCTCCTCCTCCCTTCTTCTCTTTGGTGGTTCTTCAACACTCTTCCTCCTCCTCCCCCTCTCTTGTTCGATCTTCCATCACATGTAAGCTTTATTTATTTATTTATTTAATGTTTTTTTCTTTTCTTTATTTTATGTTCCTAAGATAATTAATTAAATGAAATGATTAGGTTCGGATTGGGTTTGGGTCAGATTCAGGTTAGTTGGAACCCAACCAGGCCCAAACCCAACCAAGCTCGAAGCCAGCCTGGCCCGACTTAGCCCAACCATAGCTCAATCAAGCCCATAATTGTCTAACCTAGCCCAACCTAGCATAATCTAGTACAATCCAAACCCAACCTAGCCCAACCTAGCCTCACCTAGCCCAACCATGTCGAACCCTGACCAAACATAGCCACCTTGCCCATCCTAGCCCAATCTAGTTGAACCCTAGCTCACCCTAGCTCAAACTAGTTGACCCTAGCCAATCTTGCCTACCTTAGCACATTCTTGTTCAAACCTAGCTCAACCTAGCTCAATCTAGCTAACCATAGCCCAACTTAGCTCACCCTAGCTCAACCTAACTGACCATAGCTCAATCCTAGCTAACCCTAGCTCAACCTCGCCTAGCCCTAGTTCGCCCTAGTTCAATTCTAGCATAGCTTGAGCCTAACCCAACTCAAACTCCAATTGTAATAGTTTAGTTCATATTTTATGTGTATTCTAGCTTAGTTCGTGTTTCACATGAAGTATAACTCACATGTATATCATGTTTCATGTTCTTCATATATCATGTATAGTTATTTTCATATGTGAAATATATGAAAATAAAATTAAAGAAAATGAGGGGAATTTCTCACATGTAGGTTTTCCTTGTGAATAATTTAATCATCACTGCATGCTTATTTAGTTCAAAATTGTTTAAATAACTTAAATTAACTTAAAAGCCAATTTAAAATATTTTAGATAACTTCGAGCTAACATGAAAATGATTTTAAAATAATTCAAAATAATTTAAAACTAATTTAAAACTAATTTTAAAAATTTTAAAACTATTTAAAACTAATTTTAAAAATTTTAAAACTATNTGAAAATAAAATTAAAGAAAATGAGGGGAATTTCTCACATGTAGGTTTTCCTTGTGAATAATTTAATCATCATTGCATGCTTATTTAGTTCAAAATTGTTTAAATAACTTAAATTAACTTAAAAGCCAGTTTAAAATATTTTAGATAGCTTTGAGCTAACATGAAAATGATTTTAAAATAATTCAAAATAATTTAAAACTAATTTTAAACTAATTTTAAAAAATTTTAAAACTAATTAAAACTAATTAAAAAATTAACTTAAAAAATCTAAAAACAATTTAAGAACATTTTAAATAATTAAAAAAATGTTAATTTAAGAATAGTTTAAAAATAACTTAAAAATTTTTAAGGCAACTTAAGGAATAATAATAATCTTCTTTAAATAATTTAATAACAACCCAAAAATAATTTTAGAAGTTTTTAAAAATAATTTAAAACTGTTAGAAATATTTATAGACAACTTAAACCAAATATTTTAAATACTTAAAGCACCTAAGCTTGATAACTTGAACACTTAAACTAAATAATTTAAAATTAAATANTTATAGACAACTTAAACCAAATATTTTAAATACTTAAAACACCTAAGCTTGATAACTTGAACACTTAAACTAAATAATTTAAAATTAAATCTAAGCTATTAAGCTAAATAACTTAAAGATAACTAAAATATTTAAATTAACTTAAAGTAAGCTAATGTTCAAATTAATCAAAATAACTTAAAATATTTAAACTTCCAATATAAAAAATTAAAACTTAAGCATCTCAAAAACTTTAAATCATTTGAAATTTTAAGAGAATTTAATCACGTCAACTTGCATATGATATAAAACTTAAATCTAGGAGAACCGAACATAAAAAGAAAAATAAATGGAGGACATCAACCTAGATTACCAAAAAAAAAGTTTAAATTTAGAATGACTTTTAGTTTTTGTCATGACCCACAAACTATGAATTAAAATAATTCATGAATTAAGTATTAAACAAAAAAAAATTCACCAACTTTAAATCATGCAAAGCTGAACTTGGTAGATCATCTTTGAAACCCTAAGGTGGCCAACATAGAAAAAAAATTGAGGGACATACCTACTGACAGCGACTTTATATATGCTTAAAATTACAAGAATTTGGTACTGTTGCTATAAGATTTAATTTCCCGACAACGGCGCAAAAAATTTGACAATGGTTATAGATTCGATAAAGAGGTGTATAAAATACTCAATAATTGCAAAGTCACATTTTTCAACGCAAGTATACGTATCGCTCAAGTAATACAGGGCTCTAATAGAGTCCTGGATATCGATCCCACATGGAGTAATATTAGAGGCTACGAACTAAGATTTTAAAAAATCAATACTTAATCACAACAATATAGTTCAAATTGCTTATATNTGTACCATGCATTATAGCAACCAAAAAAAATATTACAATAAGATCTCATCATAAATTTAACATAGAAAAAAAAGGAAGCAAAAAAGTACCGTGACTGCCAATTGCAGTAGCATAGACCACACAGAGACATGCCATCCAATTTCAAACAATCAGAAGAGATAGAATGAGTGTGTCAAAAGGGAGCAATCACATGCATAGGACTAGAAACATGGCTATTTACAAAACTAGCATCCTCTTTTNGCCATCCAATTTCAAACAATCAGAAGAGATAGAATGAGTGTGTCAAAAGGGAGCAATCACATGCATAGGACTTGAAACATGGCTATTTACAAAACTAGCATCCTCTTTCATTCATTTTTCAAAGTCTCACACAAATATCAAAATTCATAATAAAACCCCAACCAATGTTTTGCATTTTTAACAAATTCCTACTGGCTCGATCGTGGCACGTGTAATTGCAACGGCTCAATAGTTCAAGCAATCATATAGGATCTAGTTTTGAAATTAGCAATGTTTAAAGTGTTGTATGTAATTATCTCTCAAAGTAAAAGACGTGAAAATTGAACAGAATCCATACCAGTATAAAAGTTGTCCATCTGTCAGAAAAAATTAGCACATCATCAGACCTACAATCCTTTAAATGAAGGAATTGAGAAAAATATGAAACTAGTGAAAATAATTCCTGGGATTTTAAATTGACTACCTTTATATAGGAATGAGGTCGAACAGGGTGAGCCATAGGACCAGCATCCTGTCAAATATGCAAATCCCAATATTAAAAGGTAGTATTTTACCAATTCATAAAACAAAAACTCAGTTACTAAGATTAGAGGAAAAAGAATTAATATTAGAGTGGGGGACCGGACCAAAAAGCTTAATTTAACACCATAAATGTAGTAAGACACCTGCATTTTTAATATTTAGCAAGAGCAAATTCATTCCAACATGAAAAGAAATAAAAGAGCAAAAAACTACAGGTGCAATTCTTTGGGGGGGATAAAAATGTATTCTTAGGATTTATATGATTATTTCAACAAAGAGGTTATTAGTAATTTTTTTCTTATTATATCAATTGTATAGGTTACATTTAGGGCTGTGAAAAAAGCTCGTTGTTCGCGAACNATTCTTAGGATTTATATGATTATTTCAACAAAGAGGTTATTAGTAATTTTTTTCTTATTATATCAATTGTATGGGTTACATTTAGGGCTGTGAAAAAAGCTCGTTGTTCGCGAACAGCTCGTGTTCAGTTCGTTAAGTAGCTCGTGTTCGGCTCGTTCGTTAAGTAAACGAGTCGAACACGAACAAGCTTTAAAAGCTCGAATTATAAACGAGCCGAATACGAACAACTCTTTGTTCGCTAGTGTTCGGCTCGTTTTAGCTCGAAATAAAAAAATTATATAATTATTTATATAATAATTTATTACATATATTATATATATTTATATCTATGTTTAAAACGTAACTGTTCGTGCGGTAATGTGGTCATGCGTCTTCTTTTGCATACATTTGATCCAGATTCGAATCAAACACTCTACATCTATTTTTGAACACGAACACAAATATTTAAATCGAGTCGAACACGAACACACTGTTCACGAGCCGATTTCAAACACGAACAATTTCGAACGAGCCAAACACGAGCCAAGCTCGAGTTTGCCCACGCTCGGCTCATTTACAACCCTAGTTACATTAGCAAGAGAAAATTGAACAATTTTGCTATTCTTAATAAAAATTTTAATACATCAGAGGGTGTAATTTTTTTAGATTGAACTCCCAACTTAGAATAGACTTTAACTAAAACTAAATTTAACAGCGTTTGAATAATTAGAAAAGAGAAAATTTTATCTATGATTTTTAATTTAATCTAATTGATTCTAAAGCAAAAATCTTTAAATGTTAATTGCTATGAGTATTTGAGAAACATATGATTAGGGTGGTCAAAAAAGCTCATTATTCAAGAACAGCTCGTGTTCGGCTCATTTTAGCTCGAAATNGAACAATTTTGCTATTCTTAATAAAAATTTTAATACATCAGAGGGTGTAATTTTTTAGATTGAACTCCCAACTTAGAATAGACTTTAACTAAAACTAAATTTAACTGCGTTTGAATAATTAGAAAAGAGAAAATTTTATCTATGATTTTTAATTTAATCTAATTGATTCTAAAGCAAAAATCTTTAAATGTTAATTTCTATGAATATTTGAGAAACATATGATTAGGGTGGTCAAAAAAGCTTGTTATTCAAGAACAGCTCGTGTTCGGCTCATTTTAGCTCGAAATNTGTTCAGCTCGTTTTAGCTCGAAATAAAAAAATTATATAATTATTTATATAATAATTTATTACATATATTATTTATATAATAATATATTATATATATTTATATCTATGTTTAAAACGTAACTGTTCGTGCGGCAATGTGGTCATGCGTCTTCTTTTGCATACATTTGATCTAGGTTCAAATCAAACACTCTACATCTATTTTTTCAGTTTAATTTTAACGAGCTAATTTCGAGCCGAACACGAACACAAATATTTAAATCGAGTCGAACACGAACACACTGTTCACGAACCGATTTCAAACACGAACAATTTCGANATTGAAGATTTTAGTCTGTCACTCTAAAATCTCCAATTATACGCCCGATAATTTTATTTCCCTATTTATTTGTACCCAACTTCCAATAACTTTGACCTCCCTGAATCTTGGATTTAATCTTCACTTTAGTTGTAAAACTCAACATATTTTAAAAAATCAATTGGCCAGATTGAAAGTAAATTAAGATCGAAGTGAAAAGATCATCACAACTTCTTTAACATTCTCAAGGCTCAACCAACCCAAATCACCATTTCACAAAATCTCAAGATAAGGAGAAAGACAGTAAAAACTACTCAGAACTCATGGGGAAGATACGACAAAACTCGAAATTTATATATAAAAGCAAAGCCATACAAAATTAATTCCTCCCCAAGCAAACTCCTCAAAGTTTCTCTGAATCTCGTCCTTTCTCTACAGTACACATAATTCTTCTTCGAAGCGGCAAGGAGGAATAAATCTCTCACTTTCCCTCCATTCTTACAATCTCTCGAAGAATTTCTCACAATCTAATCATAAATTAAACTCTCTACACTCTACCGGACTCTCTACACTCTTTACACACTCTCTACACTCTCTTCAACTTCCTCCCCCAACTCCTCAGTTTTTGGCCAAAAGTTTCTCTTAAAGTTGTAGAAGAGTTTACTAAGCATCCCCTAAAAAATCATCCGCATTCAATGCACCTGTTGAGATAACTGCCGATCTCGCCGTCGGCAGCCTCGAGGGCGCCGTCTGTGGCCTTTTAGAATATTTAATTCTGAACTCTCGGGAAAAACCCAACATCGGTGCCGTTGGGCTCGCTGTCGGCGCCGTTGGGCTCACCATCAGTGCTCTAGTTCAAATCTTCATATTTTGGTCCTTTTCGCTCCAAATTTGCACCTTTTTGCATCTTTTTGCTTCAATGACCATAATTCAACATACCTGCAACAAAACATAAAAAATACCCTTCTTTAAAGTACAATATCATCAATATTAGTATAAAATAGGTATGAAAACCTCAACATATTTTTCTTTGGTCGCTTACCCTAGATTATTCCAATATAGAAGCCTGGGTTAGTTTACTAGGAACCCATAGCTATTACTAAGGATTAGGACCTAAACAAACAACCTTGCCCCCTAAAAATATGTAGGTGTCGTAGGATGAAGTAACCCATGGTTACTGACGAAGGCACCACTAACCACATTTAGTTAAGAAACATTATATTTATCGTTGTGGTGGCTCTAAGTGGAGATTTCTGGTTATAAGGCTGGTTCATAGTTGAAGATTACCATGCACACGGGGCAATGAAAAGTCATGTGCATTCTAACTAGAGGTGTTATTCCCAAAATTTAAATTAATCCACCCACTTAAGCTCCTTTTAGAGTTTTTTCTTACGTCAAAAGTAAGATTTTCACATTCATCTAGAAATATTTTCTAAGCAACTCTACCACTTAGTTTAGAAATCCTTCAAATTCACAGAGCAAACTTTCAAATCAAATTTCCCAATCTAGACCTCCAAACTTCCTCAATCAACCAAACTAGTTTATTTCCTTTTAAAGCCTTTCATTCAACCATCACTTTAACTCAGAGCACTTCAATCATTATCAAATATAGGTCTTCTGGGTATACATTTCTGCTTAGGATGTTGAAATCTCTTTTCCGAAGCCTTTCCGTGATACATTATCATTGAAGTGTATGTCCCAAACTTTGAGCTTAATTCTTTTAAAATTTTAAACTTGGATCTAATCATCACCTTTGAAATCCAAGTTTTAAAAATCTAATCTTGAAATATGGGTTACATAAGTCAATATTTTAATCGAGATTTTTCAATGGAATTTACAACTCTAGAGATGAAATTAACTATGAGTGCTTGCCCTTATGAAGAAACTTGACTCTAGAAAAATATAAATTTTTTCTTACACCCGTAACGTAGGAGAAAAATCTCTATTTCATGTAGATCAATATATCTTAAAAATTTTTACCATCTGAATGATTAGGTCTACTTCAATGTAATATTTCTTTCTCTTATGGTGGTATATTACTCTTTAAATGCCATATATGATCATTTAGATATAAATATTTTAAGATATGTGGTGGACACATTAAATAAATTGAAATGAAAATAATATTCGACCAATAATAATTGTTGAAATCCCATATTATAGATATTTTTTCCCATCCCTTGCAAGAATTCTCGGGCACCCACATTCCCCACTTAGTTTAAAAGAATCTACTAGCAATATTACTATTCCACTAAAGTTCAGTGTTTTAACCTAACTGTGCTTCTAGACTTATTTTCATTGTTGGCATCACTTATTAATGTGAAATGTGTGGGATGTCTGACTGAGCGCATTGAGGTCATGCTTCATGCATACATTGTTCCTCGAGACATCCATGAAGGCCTTGTGGTGCGTTCTTCCGAGCCTATGTGATGATATCTCATTCTGAAAGACCTCATGGCTTATGAACGTCTTTTTGGGTTCAATGGGTCGCATCGAACACTTCAACACAGAAAACCTTGCCCCGACACACTCGCACCTTCGTATTTCAGGCGCACTTGCACCTTCATTCTTCTAATGTCCCCGCACTGGTTNGTTAGGCTGGGAGGATACCGGCTCTCACTTCGGAGCTCCCACATTCCCCTCGCATGAGGGCTAACATCTACATTTCAACGCCCAAACGATAGGACCGAATCGAGGATTTTAGTTTGTCACTCTAAAATCTCCAATTCTACGCCCGATAATTTTAGTTTCCTATTTATTTGTACCCAACTTCCAATAACTTTGACCTCCCTGAATGTTGGATTTAATCTTCAATTTAGTTGTAAAGCTCAACATATTTTAACAAATCAATTGGTCAGGTTGAAAGTAAATTAAGATCGAAGTGAAAAGATCATCACAACTTCTTTAACATTCTCAAGACTCAACCAATTCAAATCACCATTTCACAAAATCTCAAGACAAGGAGAAAGACTGAGAAAACTACTCAGAACTCATTGGGAAGATACGACAAAACTTGAAATTTATATATATAAGCAAAGCCATACAAAACTAATTCCTCCCCAAGCAAACTCCTCAAAGTTTCTCTAAATCTCTTCCTTTCTTTACAGTACACAGAATTCTTCTTCGAAGCGGCAAGGAGGAATAAATCTCTCACTTTCCCTCCATTCTTACAATCTCTCGAAGAATTCCTCACAATCTAATCATAAATTAAACTCTCTGCACTCTCTACATTCTCTTCAACTTCCTCCCCCAACTCCTCAGTTTTTGGCCAAAAGTTTCTCTTAAAGTTGTAGAAGAGTTTTCCCAAGAGTTGCCTAAGCATCCCCTCAAAAATCATCCGCATTCAATGCACTTGTTGAGATAACTGCCATTGAATGCAGCCTCGAGGGCGCCGTCGGCGGTCTTTTAGAATATTTAATTCTGAACTCTCGGGAAAAACCCAACATCGGTGCCGTTGGGCTCGTCGTCGGCGCCGTTGGGCTCACCGTCAGCGCTCTAGTTCAAATCTTCATATTTTGGTCCTTTACGCTCTAAATTTGCACCTTTTTTGCATCTTTTTGCTTCAATGACCATAATTCAACATACCTGCAACAAAACATAAAATATACCCTTCTTTAAAGTGCAATATCATCAATATTAGTATAAAATAGGTATGAAAACCTCAACATATTTTTCTTTGGTCACTTACCCTAGATTATTCCAATATAGAAGTCTGGGTTAGTTTACTAGGAACCCATAGCTATTACTAAGGATTAGGACCTAAATCAAACAACCTTGCCCCCTAAAAATATGTAGGTGTCGTAGGATGAAGTAACCCATGGTTACTGACGAAGGCACCACTAACCACATTTAGTTAAGAAACATTATATTTATCGTTGTGGTGGCTCTAAGTGGAGATTTCTGGTTATAAGGCTGGTTCATAGTTGAAGATTACCATGCACACGGGGCAATGAAAAGTCATGTGCATTCTAACTAGAGGTGCTATTTCCAAAATTTAGGTTAATCCACCCACTTAAGCTCTTTTTAGAGTTTTTTCTTACGTCAAAATTAAGATTTTCACATTCATCTAGAAATATTTTCTAAGCGACTCTACCACTTAGTTTAGAAATCCTTCAAATTCACAGAGCAAACTTTCAAATCAATTTTCCCAATCTAGGCCTCCAAACTTTCTCAATCAACCAAACTAGTTTATTTCCTTTTAAAGCCTTTCATTCCACCATCCTTTAACTCAGAGCACTTCAATCATTATAAAATATAGGTCTTCTAGGTATATCTTTCTGCTTAGGATGTTGAAATCTCTTTTCCGAAGCCTTTCCGTGACACATTATCATTGAAGTGTATGTCCCAAACTTTGAGCTTAATTCTTTTAAAATTTTAAACTTGGATCTAATCATCACCTTCGAAATCCAAGTTTTAAAAATCTAATCTTGAAATATGGGTTACATAAGTCAATATTTTAATCAAGATTTTTCAATGGAATTTACAACTCTAGAGATGAAATTAACTATGAGTGCTTGCCCTTATGAAGAAACTTGACACTAGAAAAATATAAATTTTATCTTACCCGTAACGTAGGAGAAAAATCTCTATTTCATGTAGATCAATATATCTTAAAATTTTTTATCATCTGAATGATTAGGTCTACTTCAATGTAATATTTCTTTCTCTTATGGTGGTATATTACTCTTTAAATGCCATATATGATCATTTAGATATAAATATTTTAAGATATGTGGTGGACACATTAAATAAATTGAAATGAAAAAAATAATATTTGACCAATAATAATTGTTGAAATCCCATATTATAGATATGTTTTCCCATCCCTTGCAAGAATTCTTGGGCACCCACATTCCTCACTTAGTTTAAAAGAATCTACTAGCAATATTACTATTCCACTAAAGTTCAATGTTTTAACCTAACTGTGCTTCTAGACTTATTTTCATTGTTGGCATCACTTATTAATGTGAAACGTGTGGGATGTCTGACTGAGCGCATCGAGGTCATGCTTCATGCATACATTGTTCCTCATAGCTCGAGACATCCATGAAGGCCTTGTGGTGCGTTCTTCCGAGCCTACGTGATGATATCTCATTCTGAAAGACCTCATGGCTTATGAACGTCTTTTTGGGTTCAATGGGTCGCATCAAACACTTCAACACAGAAAACCTTGCCCCGACACACTCGCACCTTCGTATTTCAGGCGCACCTGCACCTTCATTCTTCTAATGTCCCCGCACTGGTTCCGCACTAGGAAAAAGATTCTGGAGAGCCCACACCTTGTTTTGGGCACACCCATGCTACATACTTAAATCTTAATGATTCCATCAACCGATAATAAAAAATATGTATAATAAACCAATCATGTGGGGCATGGTTTATAATAAACCTCTCATAGATGAAAGAAGATATGCCTATTATAAGTTTAATAATTTTAGTTGGAGGGAAATATTAAGCCAAAAATTTGTATGTAAGATCGTTCCATATTGTGAAAAACCAATGCGATAAAGAATTAATTCACATCTTAGCTTTATCTTTAAGTGAAAAAGGGAACAACCTAAACTTAACAACATTCTATGTGACACTAACTCTAAGAAGCTGACTATGTGTGAGTTTGGGTATTTTATAAGTGAACCACTAAATTGATTATTTTGAACCAAAAGAATTATGGCAGGTTTGAATTCAAAAGTTTTGGCTTGAATGGTGAGTTCTTATTATGCGGTCTAATGAATTTTTATCTACCATAGAGCTCAGAAAATCTCTAAGTGGTTTGAGTTGAATGTTTTCTATTTGAGGCTTTGCCATTTTTCCTAAAGTCTTTTTGAGTTTTAAAAGTTTTCTAATTTTTTAGTAATTTTAGATCAACATATTTAATCCTACGCATGTAACCTAAGACTAGTTAATGACCCTAAAATAACAATTAATAAAGTATAATACAACAGATAGCGTAAGATATCACAATTCTAATATAAAGTAAATAACACACTTTTGATGTTTTTAGATTTTTCTAAAATCAATTTGCAACAAATCTAATCAAAATAAATAGATAATTTATAAAACTAAACCAACTATAAACAACATATATTACCATTATTTTTTAACCTAAAATTCAAATCTTCAACTAGCATTCACCTTAATTGAGAAATTACCATTGCTCACCTACAACAATGCTAAAAACTTAATCTGTGATACGGTGTTGCATACGTTAACCATGTAAGTAAGCATGTTGACTAAGTAGTTTATAAAATATGAGTCTGTATTATTGATCCCATGAAGAACAAGTTTTCTTTCAAATGAGTTTAAGTACTAATTTATTAATCCCAAATTTAATCAAAAGTTTGATGTTTTTTTATAAAGAATTTTCTAAAGTACTAAAAGGTGAAAGTGACATCTAAAAGGTATTTATTTTGACTTGAACAAGTAAAGATTCTTTGAATTGGTTCTTGTGAAAACTATATTTTCATACACTAAACTCTTCTACTTACCACTAAAAATTAGGGACAATTACTCATTAATATTATTCTAAACATAAGAAGCATTGGAGTTTCATATTATAGTTATGTCATATTAATCCTGCAAAGGCTCCTAGGATTTCTCATTCATCTATGTGAATGTAGTATCCTAATGACAATATTCATATCCATCAAGAAATTGCGTTAACCTACTTATTTTTCTAGTATTCTTTCTACAATTCTAGATCACAAGTTATTTTATCATTTATAGTGGCTAGAGAGAAAGTAAATGAGCATTAAAGATAAACACATCAACATGCTACACAATTATCATTAGAATTTTATAGGAACTAAACAAGAATCCTACAAAACCAAATCAAAGAAGCATTATAAATTAGTTCCCAAATACTTGCAAAGTAAACATAGGAGATTTTATTGATAGAAAGACAAGGTTTACAAAAAAAAAAGAAAAGGAATTTGAATCTCTTCTCACTACAAGCCACTCTCCTTTTACGATTTACTTCTCCTTTGGAATTTCTCTCAATTCTCTCTACACAAGTAGTGCACGCACACACACCCAGACACAAAGGTGGTAGTGTCTGGGTGCTAGTGTTGGGCACTGCAGTATTAAGTTCATGTGCCCCGTTTCACCACTCTAATACTTTATCCAAGGGCTTCCAACACGACGACACTGCTTTTATGAGCGATGCAGTGCTAGTTTCAAACGTTTGGGTGCTTGGCCTCNTGCACATTTTTATGGATTTCAGACAAGTCACTCAAAAGAGAACAAGAATAAATGTTTGGAATTTTCAAAATTCAAATGACTTGAGAGATGCACAAAAGTTTACATTAAGGCTCTTGTTCTCCATGGCACCCCTGAAAATATACAAATCAATTCCATCAAGGCAAAAGAGAAAAGTGTCACAATAGTCCCAAAGTCTATAAAAGGGCCAATTTAGTCGCCAAACTCTTTCAATATGAGCCGAAATAATTGTCATAGAGCACTATTTAAGCGCCAATTTAAAGAGTCTAGGGGACTAATTTGGCACTTTTTATTCTGGGACTTGAATGACCTCATCCCAATAGTAGGGGTACTATTTTCGCACATTACTCGTTGGAAAAATCAAGTAATTGCAAAACGTTTTATTAAAAAAAAACAGCAAAGTTTTTAAAAATTAGCAAATATGAAAAGCTCATGCATGTTCAACTCACATGTTAAAATCAGGAACAGCCACAATATTGAATAAATCTAGATCATATTCTAGGCCAAAAACCTGTTATAATAAATGAATAATTCACTTGTGATGATAACCAATTCAGTAGATAACTCANATTCTAAACATAAGAAGCATTGGAGTTTCATATTATAGTTATGTCATATTAATCCTGCAAAGGCTCCTAGGAATTCTCATTCATCTATGTGAATGTAGTATCCTAATGACAATATTCATATCCATCAAGAAATTGTGTTAACCTACTTATTTTTCTAGTATTCTTTCTACAATTCTAGATCACAAGTTTTATCATTTATAGTGGCCAGAGAGAAAGTAAATGAAGCATTAAAGATTAACACATCAACATGCTACACAATTATCATTAGAATTTTATAGGAACTAAACAAGAATCCTACAAAAACAAATCAAAGAAGCATTATAAATTAGTTCCCAAATACTTGCAAAGTAAACATAGGAGATTTTATTGATAGAAAGACAAGGTTTACAAAAAAAAAGAAAAGGAATTTGAATCTCTTCTCACTACAAGCCACTCTCCTTTTACGATTTACTTCTCCTTTGGAATTTCTTTCAATTCTCTCTACACAAGTAACGCGCACACACACACCCAGACACTAAGGTGGTAGTGTCTGGGTGCTAGTGTTGGGCACTTCAGTATTAAGTTCATGTGCCCCGTTTCACAACTCTAATACTTTATCCAAGGGCTTCCAACACGACGACACTGCTTTTATGAGCGATGCAGTGTTAGTTTCGAACGTTTGGGTGCTTGGCCTTTGGCGTCGAAGTATAGTGCTCTCAAAATTTTGGCTATAATTTACCTGTTTTGGGCGTTGAGGCGCCCTGCATATGACACCACAGTGCTTCGCTTAGAAAAAATATTTCAACAACTCTCATTTTGTTGATATGTATTTATGCTTAAGTTTATAGCTATTTTTCAGACTTAAAGGTAGATTTCGAGATTTGTTGTTGCATTTGCAGTTGTTTATTTCCGATTAGTTCATGATTATTTACTTTTTATGAAATACTGTTAAAGATCCTATTAATGTGATAAAAAAATTAATTTATATAATTATAAATGTATGCAATTCCACTTACAAATTATTTTATATGTTTTTTTTTTCAAACATAAAACTGTTTCGCTTGTCTTGACTTTCGAGGCTTTGTATATTACTTTAGTTGAGATTCAAAAGTTTGACATACCTGATCTTAATGTTCCCACANTACAAATTATTTTATATGTTTTTTTTTTCAAACATAAAACTGTTTCGCTTGTCTTGACTTTCGAGGCTTTGTTTAGTAATTTAGTTGAGATTCAAAAGTTTGACATACCTGATCTTAATGTTCCCACTACACGAAGCTGGGCATCAAACGGCTGCGAATCAAGCCAGAATTTCACATCAAAATCACTTCAATTTGTTCATTGCATAAACCAGCATCTTCCAATAGAGGGAAAAAATATATATATAAAAGTAAACATCATATACAAATTTCGCCTCTTAGGCCATATTTTTAGCATATTTTAAATAGGATTTAGTAGTAAATTTCGCTTAAATCCAGCCAAACATTAAAAAACCGAACATTAAATTTAACGCTCTGTTATCGAATATTCTTGTGTTCTGTTTGTATATCCTTATGTTTTGTATATTTTCTGACATAAATCCGATAAATCCGATTGTGAGGTGAATTTATTCCATCATCACTCGCGAACTCCGCCGTCTTAGACAAATTTGAATTTATTATATTTGGTAGATTGCCTTCGCTTCTCTCTTCCCTTTCTTTCAGGCTTCTATCTGTGTTCCACGTGAGAAAACAAGTCAGTTAATTAACCCACATATACAGACCTTAAAAACGATACATATCATTGCGGTGTATGTAATAAGAAAGTAAAAATATTCTATTTTCTTAAATGTANTATAAAAGTAAACATCATATACAAATTTCGCCTCTTAGGCCATATTTTTAGCATATTTTAAATAGGATTTAGAGGTAAATTTCGCTTAAATCCATCAAAACATTAAAATATTGAACATTAAATTTAACGCTCTGTTATCGAATATTCTTGTGTTCTGTTTGTATATCCTTATGTTTTGTATATTTTCCGACATAAATCCGATAAATCCGATTGTGAGGTGAATTTATTCCATCATCACTCGTGAACTCCGCCGTCTTAGATAAATTTGAATTTATTATATTTGGTAGATTGCCTTCGCTCCTCTCTTCCCTTTCTTTCAGGCTTCTATCTGTGTTCCACGTGAGAAAACAAGTCAATTAATTAACCCAAATATATAGACCTTAAAAACGACACATATCATTGCGGTGTATGTAATAAGAAAGTAAAAATATTCTATTTTCTTAAATGTAAGGTACTACATTGATATATATATATATATATATATATATATATTATGGTGCATGTTCTTTAAATACATTGCACTCCTTTTTGACATTAACGTTCTAGGCAAAAAAACAAGAGGAGAAAACCACATTAATACGTAACGCAACTGCATGAAAGAAACCGATGGATTCAAATCATTTAATACATACAAGTATACTGCAGCACTATAAACTGTTCATTGACTGGTGATGAAAACAAAAGCAAATAAAGCACCAGAGATGGGCACATTTCAAGACGCAAAATACATCGTAATAATAGATAAACTTACGACATAGGTGAAACGATGGATAAATTGATATTTCAGGAGCGACAAAATTGATGTTTCAGAAGGAACAAAAGACTAAATTACTCTTCCATATAAATAAAAATTTGAATTTGAGTGGGCGACCTCCATTATTCCATGAAAGTTGCTTGATATAGATGGCCTCAAGTACTGAAAAAGTTTTTATTCTTAGCCAGTAACGGAGCTAAGATGGCAGTGGTTGAAAATGATAACCCTAAATGTAAGGTTCCCTCCTCAATTCTTTTAATACCGACTGTACAACTTATCTTTTTCCTTAGATATAGAAAGCATAGTCATGTGCAGACAAGCTNGTTCATTGACTGGTGATGAAAACAAAAGCAAATAAAGCACCAGAGATGGGCACATTTCAAGACGCAAAATACGTCGTAATAATAGATAAACTTACAACATAGGTGAAACGATGGATAAATTGATATTTCAGAAGCGATAAAATTGATGTTTCAGAAGGAACAAAAGACTAAATTACTCTTCCATATAAATAAAAATTTGAATTTGAGTGGGCGACCTCCATTATTCCATGAAAGTTGCTTGATATAGATGGCCTCAAGTACTGAAAAAGTTTTTATTCTTAGCCAGTAACGGAGCTAAGATGGCAGTGGTTGAAAATGATAACCCTAAATGTAAGGTTCCCTCCTCAATTCTTTTAATACCGACTGTACAACTTATCTTTTTCCTTAGATATAGAAAGCATAGTCATGTGCAGACAAGCTTTCTCTCTATAACAGGCTTACCATTCCATTTGTGAACGGATCAGACTTCCATAGATCTAAGAAGTACGATTGAGTGAGCTGATTGAGTTTGAGCTCCAGTAGTATAGGACATGCATGCATGTACTGCCATAATAATATTTCCACATAGAAGACAAAATGGTCTGAAGTAGAATTCAGTTTAATCAGCATATGAACTTGTTTGATCAAAACCGGAGGAGATTCTTCAGAGTTTACGGTAATCTGTGTTTAGCTTTGTTAAGCTCATGGAATTTCAAATTGATTCAATTTAAATATCGTGGTGTCATTTTGTTCCTTCTCCGAACACAAAAATCAAGCCATAACAATTATCTTAAAATTCCTCCTTAATTTCGTGGTGTCAGTTTAGTTTTTCGGTCGAAAGCTTGAAGACCTTCAACTTGACTTCCTTATTTGTGGATTTTTTGTCACTCACCATCACTTTTTTTTTCCCGTCTAAAAACTAACTGAAGTGCTAAAAATTCAGAAATTAAGATAAAAAAATGTTGATCATGTCTTATTTATAGGAAATGCGGGCACAAAAATCTAGGGAGCTCAATTATTAGAAGCAATTATTATGCAATAAATAAGTTAATTTTTAAATTTAATTTAATTATTATTACTGCAGCTTTCATTTTCAAGAAATAAGAGAATCGAAAAACTAAATATGTACATAAAAAATTTGCACAAATCTTAAGGAAATTCAACGAATGTTGCTAAATTGACACCAAAGGACTGCATCGGGATAATCAAAAGACAATGACAACAAGTGTTGGTTCCTTCGGTTGGAACTATGGCTCATCGAACGAAAGAATAGGAGACACATGTTCTGAGGAGCAATCAACTATGGCTAGCTCCCTTGACTGATTATGGAATTCTTCATTGGTATGGCCAAAGCGCATCCCATTGAATTTCTTCTAATCCTCTGAGTAGGACCCTTTGTCCAAGGAGAGCTGCTTGTCAGATTATGGTGATATACCCTTTGACTGACGGTTCAAGTTCACCTCAACGACAAGATGGTCTCTACTAAGGGTTCTCTCAAGGAGGCCGACCGAAGACCTCTTAGTTAACCAAACAATTATCAGTCGATCGAATGACAACATCAGTGAACCATTAAATACCCCCCTTTCGAACAATTATGAATGTGAAATGGTGCCAAAGTTTGTTATGGACATTAAAGGGTCTTGGAGTAAGTTATAAATATGAAAATATTTAATAATGACATGTCAAATCCCTATTAAAATAAGGACAAACATGTAACTATATTAGATACTCCTATGATCTATGAATAAGAATCATTTCTTCAAGAAATGACTGCTGAATTTATTCCCTCGTAATTTGTGTTACCATATACTTTATCTTTCTCTCTCTCACTTCCTCTATCTTCCTCTCATCTGTCCAACCTTCTATACCTTGGGTGTGATCAGCAAGTATTTTTGGATTCAACAATTGTATTAATATTTTCTTATTTAAAGATTATCTTAAAAGTTATTATTATTGTTGGGATTTGAATTTAACATGTCCAATTCAGCCATGCCAATGAATTGCTTTGGCTTGATGAGGGAAAACATGATTAGAGGATTTTACATACATACCACTCAATTCTTTTCTATTTACATGTCTAACACCTAAACTTCAACTTTTATATGCATGTCACCTTCCCTATGCATGAAAAGACCTTTTTTTTTTTTTGAAATAAAATGGTGATATTTTTTGTGTGATATGAAAAGTTTGTATGGTATACATATAATAATTAAAATATTATGTTATTTATGAAAATACAAAAGAATTGTGTGGTATTAATGTAAATACCTCTTTAAAAATTATTACAAAAAAAAAATAATAAACATATAAATATTTTCTTAATAACTAATTCTTAAAATAACAGTAAGTCATNTCACCATCACTTTTTTTTTTTTTTTTTTCCGTCTAAAAGCTAACTGAAGTGCTAAAAATTCAGAAATTAATGAAAAAGTGTTGATCATGTCTTATTTATAAGCAACGTGGGCACAAAAATCTAGGAAGCTCAATTATGAGAAGCAATTATTATGCAATAAATAAGTTAATTTTTACATTTAATTTAATAATTATTATTGCAGCTTTCATTTTCAAGAAGTAAGAGAATCGGAAAATTAAATACATACATAAAAAAGTTGCACAAATCTTAAGGAAATTCAACGAATGTTGCTAAATTGACACCAAAGAACTACATCGGGATAGTCAAAAGACAATGACAACAAGCGTTGGTTCCTTCGGTTGGAACTATGGCTTATCGAACGAAAGAATAGGAGACACATGTTCTGAGGAGCAATCAGCTATGGCTAGCTCCCTTGACTGATTATGGAATTCTTCATTGGTACTCCTCTGAGTAGGACCCTTTGTCCAAGGAGAGCTGCTTGTCAGATTATGGTAATATACCCTTTGACTGACGGTTCAAGTTCACCTCAACGACAAGATGGTCTCTACTGAGGATTCTCTCAAGGAGGCCGACCGAAGACCTCTTAGTTAACCAAACAATTATCAGTCGATCGAATGACAACATCAGTGAACCATTAAATACCCCCCTTTCGAACAATTATGAATGTGAAATGGTGCCAAAGTTTGTTATGGACATTAAAGGGTCTTGGAGTAAGTTATAAATATGAAAATGTTTAATAATGACATGTCAAATCCCTATTAAAATAGGGACAAACATGTAACTATAGTAGATACTCCTATGATCTATGAATAAGAATCATTTCTTCAAGAAATGACTGCTGAATTTATCCCCTCGTAATTTGTGTTACCATATACTTTATCTCTCTCTCTCTCTCACTTTCTCCATCTTCCTCTCATCTGTCCAACCTTCTATACGTTGGGTGTGATCAGCAAGATATTTTTTGGATTCAACAATTGTATTAATATTTTTTTATTTAAAGATTATCTTAAAAGCTATTATTATTGTTGGGATTTGAATTTAACATATCCAATTCAGCCATGCCAATGAATTGCTTTGGCTTGATGAGAGAAAACATGATTAGAGAATTTTACATACATACCACTCAATTCTTTTCTTTTTACATATCTAACACCTAAACTTCAACTTTTACATGCATGTCACCATCTCCATGCATGAAAAGGCCTTTTTTTTTTTTTGAAGTAAAATAGTGATATTTTTTTGTCTGATATGAAAAGTTTATATGGTATACATATAATAATTAAAATATTATGTTATATATGAAAATACAAACGAATTGCGTGGTATTTATGTAAATACCTCATTAAAAATTATTTCAAAAAAAAAATAATAAACATATAAATATTTTCTTAATAACTAATTCTTAAAATAACAATAAGTCATATAAAAATCGAAGTAATTATTTAACATTCCAATTAATCATATAAAAACCAAATCAGCCACATAAACACCAAATATTTTAAATAAATTGCATCGGAGAAGATCAATAAGTCACCTATTTTTTTTTTAAGTGCCTATTTATGAGAGAAAAAGAATATTTAATATGTTGGTTTTAAAAATTTCAAGAACAACCGCCTAAGGCCAAGTTTGGATCCTTTAAATGGGATGTTCGCGCATGGAGCCCCGCGTTTGCATTTCAGAACGACGAAGGCGAACGCTCGAGAAACGATCCCTCTCCGGCTACTTTCTGTCCAACAAACGAGGCCCAACCGATCCCCATGTGACATCTTCGCATCTCTATGCAGGCAAGGCGTGTTGGAAAATTTTTGGTTGAGTATTGCAACGAAGAGCAAAAGGTAAAGATTCCTTGAAAAAAATNTTCGCATCTCTATGCAGACAAGGCGTGTTGGAAAATTTTTGGTTGAGTATTGTAACGAAGAGCAAAAGGTAAAGATTCCTTGAAAAAAAATAAATCTAAGTAAACTTTGGGAGAAAGTTACAACGCCAGAACTAATGTTCTGTTTAGAAGACCACGGACTGAGGATAGTGCGTATTTTTCAGAGGCCCATTCAAAGCAGCTTATTTAGCCAAGCCAGATTTCTGCTGTACGAACTGTATATAGAGAAAGGCTAGAAAATAGTATTAAAATTAATGACTATTTTTTCTTAGATGAAACCGTCTTGTCCTTGTTTTAGAGCAAGCTTTAATGAGAACTTAGATGCAAATTCAACTCAACGGATTAGAAATGATTGGAATGAAGATATAGATAGACAAAGGTGGTATTAGGTAGTATATTATATATAGGATTTAGCTTGAATGCAGTTAAATATTAAAAAATAAAAAATAAATTTAACACTTCGTTAAATTCAATTTTATCATGTTCTGCNAATGAGAACTTAGATGCAAATTCAACTCAACGGATTAGAAATGATTGGAATGAAGATATAGATAGACAAAGGCGGTATTAGGTAGTATATTATTTATAGGATTTAGCTTGAATGCAGTTAAATATTAAAAACTAAAAAATAAATTTAACACTTCGTTAAATTCAATTTTATCATGTTCTGTTTTTCTCTTCCAGCGTTTCATCATTTTAATTGCTAAATTTGGATTTAGTAAATCAGATTGCGAGCGGGATTTATTCCATTGTTGCTTGAGAGCTCTTGTTTCATAACATTGATATGATAAACTCGGATTTGATAAATCCTATTTGACATAAAATTAAGGTGCAGCAGAATACGGCCTAGAAGACATAAATTTGAAAGATTGGAGATATCACTCTCAACATATGGAATAAAAGTCGTGAGTAGTCATAAAAAATTCAATGCAAGAGACTCTTCTCATGGCATTGAGGCTAGAAAACGTACCAAGGATGATATTGATCATAAAAATAGAACTTAAATATATTAATGAAGTTTTGTGTGAAAATTTTGGATTGATAGTAATGGAGGATGAACTAAGTCAATTTGTTAGAAATGATATTTAGGAATTAATCCCAAAACTCAAGATCAAAATATCATTTAAGCAAAGTAAGTCTTAAGATGACTTCACATATACTATTAAAAATAAGTTCTAATTAGTTGTACAAGGCTATATGCACAAATTCAAGGCATATATTTTAAAAAATCATTTGCGCCTATAAAGAATTAGAGGTTATTATAAGGNAAGCAAAGTAAGTCTTAAGATGACTTCACATATACTATTAAAAATAAGTTCTAATTAGTTGTACAAGGCTATGTGCACAAATTCAATGCATATATTTTAAAAAATCATTTGCGCCTATAAAGAATTAGAGGTTATTATAAGGCGACTCGACTCTTATATTTGCTTATTTTATGGTCATCTTAGGAAGTTATTGATGATGGTAAAACACACCCCATCTTCAAGTCAATAGTATAAAAGTGTTCTCTAAACTAATTCACCATTCAATTTTCAATAAACATCAAAGTTATGGATCGATTATCTCTTATCCTGTTCTACATTGTTATAGTTCTCATTTATCAATCGACATATTTCATTGTAATGTTTTACATAACCTCAAATTCTCTCTAATGATCTGACATTATGCATGTTTTATTCAACTTCAATGCTAGTTATTTAGCTTACATCATTGTCCACTATGCATGTTTAATACTTTCCCTAAAATAATTTAATTATAATCCATTTAGGGAAATGGTTCTCTTCATAGTCAAACACCATTGGGTGAATAAAGAATTACCAACTTCGCCATTTATATAGAGACCACAAATCTTTCATGCATGTGGAAATTGCCTAACTACTGAGGCATATAAAGACTTTCAAACTCCAACAGCTGTATAAAGACTACCCACTCCTTTAGGTATATAAAGGCCACCAAACTTTAATTACCTTATAAAGACTGCTGTGATGTGATCAGAAGTTGGAAATTTTAGAGGATGTTTGGAACATAATTTTAATGGGGATTTATGTTAAATGTTAACATAAATTTACCAAACGCGAAACAAAAGTCGTTAAATCTTGTCGTTTGATTAAATCCAAGAGTTTCACTGTTTTAATGTAGATCCTAGATTTCTTAAATCTTATTTCCTATATATATTATTTATTTATTTATTATTATTATTTTAAGGGAAATCGATATTTAGCAGAGACCCAAATACCGATTTCCCATGCGCTAGGTCTCATGATGAGAGCCCGATCCATGTGCCTAAATATTCGAGAACCCAACACCACTGAGGATCGAACACGTGACCTGAGGGGACTTACAATAAACCCCACCAACCAACAGACTACGACTTGCGTCACATACGCGCGCGCGCGCACACGCACACACATATGTCNAAGAGTTTCACTGTTTTAATGTAGATCCTAGATTTCTTAAATCTTATTTCCTATATATATTATTTATTTATTATTATTATTATTTTAAGGGAAATCGGTATTTAGCAGAGACCCAGATACCGATTTCCCATGCGCTAGGTCTCATGATGAGAGCCCGAGCCATGTGCCTAAATATTTGAGAACCCAACACCACTGAGGATCGAACACGTGACCTGAGGGGACTTACAGTAAACCCCCCCAACCAACAGACTACGGCTTGCGTCACACACGCGCGCGTGCACACACACACACACACATATGTATATAAGTGTTTATCATAATTAATTAAGAATTAAATTTGCGAAAACTCAAAATGGATCTCAAGTGAACTAAGAATCAATTTATTTTGAGTCAAATTAGTCAAAACTCAAACTTATTTCAATTTTTGGTCATGTTCATGAAAAGCTTAAGGGTCTGTTTGGTTCGGCGTTCTTGCTGTTGCGCGGTNCTCAAAATGGATCTCAAGTGAACTAAGAATCAATTTATTTTGAGTCAAATTAGTCAAAACTCAAACTTATTTAAAATTTTGGTCATGTTCATGAATAGCTTAAGGGTCCGTTTGGTTCGGCGTTCTTGCTGCTGCGCGGTGCCGCCCCACACCTATTAATAAAAATATCGGTGTTTGTTTCAGCGTGGCTCCCCCGCTTCCCGTGGTATCGATCGAAAGCCGACAGCTAGGTAAGGCCCGCTGCCCAGCTTTTGAAAGCATTTTTTACCCCTGGTGCCCCTTTGCCCTAGAACGTGAGACTTGCGAGTTCGTCGTCCCTTCCCGTCATCTTCTTCAGCGAGCTTTGTTCCTGTGCGTTTCCTTTCCTATTTCTCTTCCTGTTTTCGTGATCTACCAGCAAGGGTACGAAATATTTTTCTCATCTTCCTTCCTCTGCCTCTGCTCGAAAGGTTTTCTTAGATCTGGAAGTTAGGTTTTTCCGTTGGCTTTTCGATCATAGAAAATATATATCGTGGCCCTATTTTACGTATCCTCGAAGATATATAGTGATGCTATCCTGTTAGAAGGAACATTTTAGGGTTTTTTTAGAAAGGATTATGCCATCCTGTTACAAGTTTTAAGGTTATGCTACCCTGTTAAAAGCTTTATGGTATCCTGTTAAAAGCTATTTGCTATCCTGTTGGGTTATAGTAAAAATTTTGTTATGTTTAGGGTTAGGTTGAAAGCCTAAAGCATGATTCATGCACCTGCATATTGGTTGCTTCCCTTGTCATTTACTCATTTCTCAAAATGGTACTAATTGCAAAGCTCTTAAATATGACCTCTGCAGGTTAAAGGACTTATTAATTTATATAAAATTGTTCTGCCTTACTTGAGGAAGGTTTCATGTAGGATGGAATCCTTTAACATGTTTGGATGACCAAAATCTTTTACTTATAAGCAACTTCTCTCAAATCTTTTACTTTCGTTATGTCTGGCTGGGAGGGGAGTGCGTACGACAGCAGGGTTTTTAAGAGTGCTACAATTAATCCTCACTTCAACTTCCCTCACCCTCCGCCCAGTACANAGTGCGTACGACAGCAGGGTTTTTAAGAGTGCTACAATTAATCCTCACTTCAACTTCCCTCACCCTCCGCCCGGTACATTGCTTACCTACAAACATTTGTTTCTCATTTTATATGTTAAAATTAAAGTGGAACACTCTACAGGAAAGTATTATCTGGCGGATGTCAGCTACCCTATGCAACGAGGGTACCTTAAACCTTTCCCTGACACCAGATATCATATACCAAACTTCGAAAGAGCAAGCAATGTTATGCGAAATAGGAAGGAGATGTTCAACATAAAACATTCATCATTGAGAGGGGTCATTGAGAGGACATTTGGCGTTTGGAAAAAATGGGTGATATTGCGCGATATGCCAACTTACCCCTTTCTCAAACAAGTACAAATTGTTACAGCGACGATGGCGTTGCACAACTTCATTAGGCGTCACACATCTCAATTTGATGTTGACTTCCACAATGCCGAAGAGAATGAACAGGAAGTCCCAGCTGAAACTTTTGAATACCGCATCGGTCAATCTCTCCCCCANAAGGAGATGTTCAACATAAAACATTCATCATTGAGAGGGGTCATTGAGAGGACATTTGGCGTTTGGAAAAAAAATGAGTGATATTGCGCGATATGCCAACTTACCCCTTTCTCAAACAAGTACAAATTGTTATAGCGACGATGGCGTTGCACAACTTCATTAGGCGTCACACATCTCAATTTGATGTTGACTTCCACAATGCCGAAGAGAATGAACAGGAAGTCCCAGCTGAAGCTTCTGAATACCGCATCGGTCAATCTCTCCCCCGAGGGGAGAATAACCATGCTACCATTTGCACGAAGGAGGGGGAAGGTGCAAATGAAATGTCGTCCGTATAGTTTTGTACTTGATTATATCACATCTTTTGCACTTCATGATATAAGATTGTAATGGTTCTGTTAAGAAAATGAAGAAACTACATCTTAAATGAAGAAAATACATAAGAACAAGCTATATGTAGAATCGTATGGAATGATTAATAAATCATATAGTTCTTTTTTGAAGTTTGTCAATTGGGTGATATTTTTTACTATATGCCTTTAAGAACAAGCAAAAAAAAATGCATAAGTAATTTTGTTATGTTTTAACAATGGCTTTTTTTTATGTAACCCGTACCTGGATGGAATTCATAATATATTTGCAATTTTTCTTTGTGCAAATTGGTGCCAAATGGAGAAGTGCATTTCTGTGAAGTTTAGCTATTGTTTAGCTATCTTCAAATGTTTCTGTGTAATGTTTCTTTAAAGTTTATATATAGTTGCATTTGGTATTTTATCTATCACACCTATATTGTTATGTTTTGCCTTGCAATAAATTATCTAAATGGAAATTGCTTTATAGAACCCTTTGCTTCNTCTCCCCCAAGGGGAGAACAACCATGCTACCATTTGCACGAAGGAGGGGGAAGGTGCAAATGAAATGTCGTCTGTATAGTTTTGCACTTGTTATATCACATCTTTTGCACTTCATGATATAAGATTGTAATGGTTCTGTTAAGAAAATGAAGAAAATACATCTTAAATGAAGAAAATACATAAGAACAAGATATATGTAGAATCGTATGGAATGATTAATAAATCATATAGTTCTTTTTTGAAGTTTGTCCATTGGGTGATATTTTTTACTATATGCCTTTAAGAACAAGCAAAAAAAAAATGCATAAGTAATTTTGTTATGTTTTAACAATGGTTTTTTTTTATGTTACCCGTACCTGGATGGAATTCATTATATATTTGCAATTTTTCTTTGTGCAAATTGGTGCCAAATGGAGAAGTGCATTTCTGTGAAGTTTAGCTATTGTTTAGCTATCATCAAATGTTTCTGTGTAATGTTTCTTTAAAGTTTATATATAGTTGCATTTGGTATTTATCTATCACACCTATATTGTCATGTTTTGCCTTGCAATAAATTATCTAATGGAAATTGTTTTATAGAACCTTTTCTTTGGATATGCTTTGCTTCAATTCCTAAATTAGTATCTTTGAGTACATCACGGTATCATATTTTTAGGGGCATTTACAATCATATCATGCTTCTTTGCATTTATTATCCACTGCAGCTTGATTGCATGCAATTTATTTTGATTTTCTGTAAAGCTATGAACATTGCTGGGAGTTTGGATTCTGGTGAGGCACTCTAGGATGGCTTAAACTTTTTTAAGCAACCATTTTTGCCATTACCAAGGAAAGCTGCTCTCTTTAAAATGAAATTAATATTGAATTCAATCCAATGGGGATGTTTTGAAACCTATAAACATGAAGTGCAATGAACGTGGGGCTGATTTGGAAACCTGTAAACATTAACTGTCTATGAAGTCTGCTCCTTTTATACATGTTGCTGCAATTTGAATGAAAACCTGTAAACATGTTGCTACAACCGTTGGNTAAAATGAAATTAATATTGAATTCAATCCAATGGGGATGTTTTGAAACCTATAAACATGAAGTGCAATGAACTTGGGGCTGATTTGGAAACCTGTAAACATTAACTGTCTATGAAGTCTGCTTCTTTTATACATGTTGCTGCAATTTGAATGAAAACCTGTAAACAGGTTGCTGCAATTTCTACCATTGTGGAAGTCTAAGATTGCAAGGGAAAAAACTGAAATTCTATCTTCTAAAACCTGAATTTTCATATATAAATACATATACATTTACTGAACTCACAGCTGGCCAGCAGAGATCATGCTCTCGAAAGTTGTTTGGTGGCAAGATTGATACGGGATTTATAAATTTCTTGTTAAGCTCCTCAAAAGAATTCAGGGAATTGGGACAACACACCATTGTTCTGTTATGACAAAGCTATTTGGAAGGCATCATTTTATTTTTTTCAACAGGAAAGGAATATGTTGAAAATATATTTGGAGACATTATTGAGTGTGATCGTTGTATATTTTTGTTTTATTACAGTAATGAATATACATGATTCATTTCCCGTGGATGTAGGTTCGCATGAACGAACCACGTTAATTCTTCTGTCTTTATTGGTTTATTTAATTTATTTTATTTAGTCCCNACATTTACTGAACTCACAGCTGGCCAGCAGAGATCATGCTCTCGAAAGTTGTTTGGTGGCAAGATTGATACGAGATTTAAAAATTTCTTGTCAAGCTCCTCAAAAGAATTCAGGGAATTGGGACAACACGCCATTGTTCTGTTATGACAAAGCTATTTGGAAGGCATCGTTTTATTTTTTTCAACAGGAAAGGAATATGTTGTAAATATATTTGGAGACATTGTTGAGTGTAATCGTTGTATATTTTTGTTTTATTACAGTAATGAATATACATGATTCATTTCCCGTGGATGTAGGTCCGCATGAGCGAACCACGTTAATTCTTCTGTCTTTATTGGTTTATTTAATTTATTTTATTTAGTCCTTATAAATCAAAATGCATACTTCAATTTATATCTATGTCGTACTAATTTCATGGGTCATTTACAAATAAAGATCTTGTTACAATTGGAGTGTTATTTCCTATTTTGTTGCACTCAGGACAAGATGAGCTCACAGATTTCCGGGACATCCTGACGAACACTCTGTTATTGTGACCTCGAACCCTCACTGCTGATGTCACACCAACAACACAACTACGAGAGAAAGTTTTATACCTGCACACGGAGCATTGCCGAACAGTGCAAGTTCTTCCATTGGACAGACGGTTCGATTGATTTCTCAAATGATGTTGATCGAGAATGGAGAACATCACTTGAGCAAAGTCTGACACGGGAGCTACATTGTGTTAATGTTAAGAATAATATAATTATCTTACTAATTGTGATTGTAATAGTTTTAGAATTTTTTTTGCTCTCTTGATGTTATCGTTTACTTGAGATGTGTTTCGNGATTTCTCAAATGATGTTGATCGAGAATGGAGAACATCACTTGAGCAAAGTCTGACACGGGAGCTACATTGTTTTAATGTTAAGAATAATATAATTATCTTACTAATTGTGATTGTAATAGTTTTAGAGTTTTTTTTGCTCTCTTGATGTTATCGTTTACTTGAGATGTGTTTATATAATTTTGCACTGTTATCGTTGAAATTTGGGATTAATAGAAGTCTTGTATCCCCATGAAATCTTTCGTTATGTAAACGATAAATTTTTGTTGTGATATTTAACAGAAATGAGTACTTCAACTCGCAGTTTATTTTTTTTCGCAATATTTATGTTTAGANGAAGTCTTGTATCCCCATGAAATCTTTCGTTATGTAAACGATGAATTTTTGTTGTGATATATAACAGAAATGAGTACTTCAACTCACAGTTTATTTTTTTTCGCAATATTTATGTTTACGTATCTATGACATAAATGAAAAATTAATATACTTCTGTTTGACCATCAAATATTGATATTCATAACTTTTTATATGTTAAACTCTAAACGAATATAAAAACATTCTTATTACAACTCTTTTATTTCATATTCTTACCTCTCTAACAAGTAAATATTTTAAAATATAATAATCAATCATATAAATTTAACATAACTATTAATAACTAATTACCCTAAAATATAATTTATTATATTATTAACACGTTGAAGTTTTACTAATTTATTACATAATAAATTTTGCTTTTAGAATCTAAAAAAATTCACTGTTACATTCATCTTTTAAACATTTTAACATATAAAGACAGAATTGTCATTTATCCAGAAACAGCTGCAGCTATTTTCACACAACTACACCAAACAAACAATCAGCTTCCCCGCAACAGCTTTCTATGCCAGTGCAGCTAGGGCTGTCAAAAAACNTCTTTTATTTCATATTCTTACCTCTCTAACAAGTAAATATTTTAAAATATAATAATCAATCATATAAATTTAACATAACTATTAATAACTAATTACCCTAAAATATAATTTATTATATTATTAACACGTTGAAGTTTAACTAATTTATTAAATAATAAATTTTGTTTTTATAATTTAAAAAATTTCACTGTTACATTTATCTTTTAAACATTTTAACATATAAAGACAGAATTGTCATTTATCCAGAACAGCTGCAGCTATTTTCACACAGCTACACCAAACAAACAACCAGCTTCCCCGCAACAGCTTTCTATGCCAGTGCAACTGCAGCTGTGCCAAATAGACCCTAAATCACATTTTTCTAGATTTACATAAATACGACTCAATCCCTATGTATATATATATTTACTTCCTAAGCTTTAAAGTTTATATATATCCCGCCCTACCAATCCATGAAAATGTATATTTCACTTTTTAAAAGTTGAAATAGTAATATTTCTTATGTGATATGTATGAAAGATTTGGTTGGTAGAAATATAAAAAGTAAATTTTAGGCGTTATATATGTAAATACATAGAAATTGAGCAGTACTATATAGTGCAAAAGCTAATTCATATATATATATATATAGCAATAGAGAAAGCAAATTATATGTAAATGCTCCAATTATAATTTTGACCTAATAAAATTCACTCAAATTCAGTTCAGTGCATTAACAGCTCAGGATCTCTGTGAAGGGCTATCACGAGCTTAGCATTATTATGAGCTAAAGTTTTTGGATTATGCTTGGCAGATATAGTGAGGGCTTCTTTGGAACAAAAAATTAAATATTATGTCCAGAGTCCGGATATAGACTTATATTTAGACTCCAATGGTGTACCTCNTCAGGATCTCTGTGAAGGGCTATCACGAGCTTAGCATTATTATGAGCTAAAGTTTTTGGATTATGCTTGGCACAGACAGTGAGGGCTTCTTTGGAACAAAAAATTAAATATTATGTCCAAAGTCCGATATAGACTTACATTTAGACTCCAATGGTGTACTTTTAGTAAATACATAAGTACACGTGATATTCTGCCAAAATACTTGAAAAAAATGAACTTATTATGGACTAAAACAAACTTAAAATAGTATAATAAATTGTTTCCAAACAAAAGAGAANAAAAATGAACTTATTATGGACTAAAACAAACTTAAAATAGTATAATAAATTGTTTCCAAACAAAAGAGAATGATTAAATGAGACTTTTCCTTATAAACAAAGGGTCTGCTCAAAGTACACCAATACTATTTTATCAAAAGACAAAATAATACACTTTATGTAGAGCAAAAAAAAATTAAAATAGCATAATAATTGCTTCCAATCTAAGAAATGGATTAAATGAATTTTTTCGTAATAAATAATGATGTGCACTCAAAGTCATTCAAAGTACACTTACATTGTTCTATCAAAGAACATTAAATAATTAACTTTATATGTACCAAAATAAGCTTAAAATAGCATCATAAATTCTTTTCAAATTAAGGAAATGGATTAAAAGATATTTTACATGATAAGTAATGGCATACACTCAAAATATACTCATAATATTCTGCCAAATTATATGAGAAAAGAGCTCTATGAGCCAAAACAAGCTTAAAATAGTATATTGAATTATTTACAAATTAAATGGAATGATTAAATATGATTTTTATAGATAAATAAGGGTGTACAATCAAAGTACAACAAAAACAACTACATGAATCCTTTTTCTCCATTGCGTCTTATTAAGTGTCGTATTTTCATCTAATTATAGTAAATTAAGATCATTTTTTATACAATAAACCGAAGTTTTCCTAGATCTACCTTTGTCTTTCTTAACACAAATCGAATCTAAAACATCTACTATCCTAATCGAATCATCAAATGGTCGACATTTATAATCAAAGTACACTCGATTATAATCAAAGTATATTTATATTATTCTTTTAAATGACTTCAAATAATGAACTCTACATGTACCAAAACACTCTTAAAATAATATAATAAATTGTTTTCAAACTACATATATGGACTAAATAAGATTTCTCTTTATAAATTAAGGTGACGCTTAAAGTACATTAACGTTGTCCTATCAAATGACACGAAAAAAATCAACTATATTTGAATCAAAACAAGTTTAAAATAGCATAATAAATTATTTCAAAATATAACAAAATAATTAAAGAAGGTTTTTCTTGACCGATAATATTGTACACTCAAAGCACACTCATGCTATTTTACTAAAGGAAATGCAAAAATCAATCATATATGAATCAAATCTTGCTTAAAATGACATAATACATTATTTTATATCACCATAAAAGGATTACACAAAATATTTCTTTGATAGACAAAAGTATACACACAAACTATACTCAAAGTACACACATGCATTTCTTCCAAAGAAAATTTTAAAAAATCAATAATATATGAAACAAAACATGCTTAAAATGACATAATAAATTGCTTTCTAGTAACACAAATAGATTAGATGAGATGTTTCTTGATAAGTAAGGGTGTACATTCAAAGTACACTCATGTATTTCTAACAAATGACATGAAAAAATCAAATATATACATGAAATAAAATAAGCTTAACATAGCATAATACATTATTTACAATAACACAATATGATTACATAATATTTATGTTTATAAGTAAGAGTGTACACTCAAAGTACACTCATGCCCATCCTACTCTAATCAGCTTAATGTCACGGACAAATAGTCCCGCATCNCACTTACATTGTTCTATCAAAGAACATTAAATAATTAACTTTATATGTACCAAAATAAGCTTAAAATAGCATAATAAATTCTTTTCAAATTAAGGAAATGGATTAAATGAGATTTTACATGATAAGTAATGGTATACAGTCAAAATATACTCATAATATTCTGCCAAATTATATGAGAAAAGAGCTCTATGAGCCAAAACAAGCTTAAAATAGTATATTGAATTATTTACAAATTAAATGGAATGATTAAATATGATTTTTATTGATAAATAAGGGTGTACAACAAAGTACAACAAAAACAACAACAACATGAATCTTTTTTCTCCATCGCGTCTTATTAAGTGTCATATTTTCATTTAGTTATAGTAAATTAAGATTATTTTTTATACAATAAGCCCAAGTTTTCCTAGATCTACCTTTATCTTTTTTAACACAAGTCGAATCTAAAACATCTACTCTCCTAATCAAATCATCAGATGGTCGACATTTATAATCAAAGTACACTCGATTATAATCAAAGTATATTTATATTATTCTTTTAAATGACTTCAAATAATGAACTCTACATGTACCAAAACACTCTTAAAATAATATAATAAATTGTTTTCAAACTACATATATGGACTAAATAAGATTTCTCTTTATAAATTAAGGTGACGCTTAAAGTACATTAACGTTGTCCTATCAAATGACACGGAAAAAATCAACTATATTTGAAACAAAACAAGTTTAAAATAGCATAGTAAATTATTTCAAAAGATAACAAAAGAATTAAATAAGGTTTTTCTTGACCGATAATATTGTACACTCAAAGCACACTCATGCTATTTTACTAAAGGAAATGCAAAAATCAATCATATATGAATCAAATCTTGCTTAAAATGACATAATACATTATTTTATATCACCATAAAAGGATTACACAAAATATTTCTTTGATAGACAAAAGTATACACACAAACTATACTCAAAGTACACATGCATTTCTTCCAAAGAAAATTTTAAAAAATCAATAATATATGAAACAAAACATGCTTAAAATGACATAATAAATTGCTTTCTAGTAACACAAATAGATTAGATGAGATGTTTCTTGATAAGTAAGGGTGTACATTCAAAGTACACTCATGTATTTCTAACAAATGACATGAAAAAATCAAATATATATATGAAATAAATAAGCTTAACATAGCATAATACATTATTTACAACAACACAATATGATTACATAATATTTATGTTTATAAGTAAGAGTGTACACTCAAAGTACACTCATGCCCATCCTACTCTAATCAGCTTAAGCGCCAAACAAACAAGCTTTAATGTAAAGTGCTTAAGAAGTTAAAACTGATATTTCATTATAATTGTTTTTTTATTATAATAAACATATTTATAAAATAAAATAAATTTAAATTATTATTAAATTTATAAATCATAAAAAGTTATATATACTAGGTGAAAATTTCAGAAGAAATTTGAACTAACCCCCTTCAATTCTAAAATGTTAGCTTCCCATCCCCCTCATTATGCAGTGTCAGAATTCAACNAGAATGTCCTGTATCTTCAAATGCTCCCCGCCAGCGAACACCACCAGCTCTNCCGAAAAGCAGTATTTAAGTCCTGGGCTGCCCACCACCCATAAGGGCTCTTTTGGGAGGTGACATTAAGCTCCAAACAAGCAAGCTTTAATGTAAAGTGCTTAAGAAGTTAAAACTGATATTTCATTATAATTGTTCTTTTTATTATAATAAGCTTATTTATAAAATAAAATAAATTTAAATTATTATTAAATTTATAAATCATAAAAAGTTATATATACTAGGTGAAAATTTCAGAAGAAATTTGAACTAACCCCCTCCAATTCTAAAATGTTAGCTTCCCATCCCCCTCATTATGCAGTGTAAGAATTCAACCCCCAAATGCTATAAAAACAAACAATCACTAATAAATCTCATTGGCCAATCTCTTCCAGCTTCCTCAGAATCTGTCTTACATCCGGTCTAAGCGCCGGTGAAGGGGAGCAGCAAGCCATTGCCAGCTGATAAAAGCTTCTCAGAAGAGCTTCAATGTTAAAGCTCTGTTCTTTCCTCTCACTGATAATGTCACTGCTGAACACATCAGACATCTTCTGATTGAGCACCAACAGTCTGCAACTCGTCGGATCCTTGCGAGTCAGCATCTCGAGCAAGATGATCCCTAAGCTGTAGATATCTGTCTCTACACTCGCCTCCTTTATCTTCATCAGCTCAGGAGCTTTGTATCCCTCAACAGTGAGAGCGTCAAACATTCCCTGCGCTGCAACTGGTCGGAGAAGGAGATGAAGGCCGAAGTCTGAGAGGCGGGGCTGGAGATCGCGATCGAGCATAATGTTGTTGGACTTGAGGTTGCCATGGATGAGAGGTTTCTGTGATCCGTTGTGGAGGTGATCCAGTCCTGTGGCAATTCCCAGTGAAATGCTGTGTATGATTTCCCATCTGTTAGATAAATTAGACTGAGGACTTTCGCCTGTATACAGATCGTATGAAATCAGATGGGTGAGGTTTAAGTTGCAATTTTCATAGCAAGAATCAAATGGTTTAATGTTGGGACAAAAAGGAAGGAGATGTTTGGATCAGTAGTTTCAGTCACGCAGTTTAAGAGAATCAGTTTCAGAAAAGAGACAATTTTGGGCCCCCTTGTTAGCTTGAAGTTAGAAAACTTATTCAGAAAAAGAAGTTGTAAAATTCTCTTAAATATAATTTGTAAAAGATCGAAAGTCAAAACATTCTTTTTTAAATCTTTAAATGGACAAGGCATCACAACAAACCAAAATCGCCACAAAACACCCTAAAAATTCGAACTTTAACTCATTTTCTTCACAAAAATCGATAGAATTTACAGAAACAGCTTACATCAAACCAAGGAAAGAAGCTACCTTTTAGAAACTGTGCCAAATTCCCGGCTGCGTAGAAGGGATAAACGAAGAGCTTCTCTCCTCTAGGTCCAACGTATAATGACCTCAGAGGAACCAGATTAGGGTGCCGGATGAGCCCAATAGCCCGGATCGCCGGCCGAATCTCCTCACTCCGGCCAATGGAGACCGGCCGAAGGAACCGGAGCAACATAACCGCATTTCCATCTCCCTCAGAGCTTCTTTTAATGCTGGCTCTGTAAACAGTCCCATAACTCGACTTAGCAACCACCTGACCCGGCGCGTTAAGAATGTCCTGTATCTTCAAATGCTCCCCGCCAGCGAACACCACCAGCTCTTCTTCTTCTTCAACTTCCGCGCACTCAAAATCCCCTCTTTCTGGCGACTCTTCGTGGCCCGTTTGTCTGATTAGAACCCTTCTCGTGCGAATATAACAGTAGCAGATACAGGCAATGAGGAGGAGAAAAAGAAAGGGAGGGATTACGGCTATAATGATTCGTACAGAACGAGTCCATTTCATTTTCAGTCGACGGGGTTGTTAGTCTGAGTTGGGGGAGCTCAGGAGAGCTGGTTTTGATGGAAGTTTTAGGGATTTGGTAAAATCTGGTTTGAAGAAGGAAGGAAGAAAAAGAATGTTGATTCGATCTGAGTTCATTGTGGGATTAAGAAGCGGGGAAGGATGAAAGTTGACTAATTGTTAGGTTTTTCTTTGAGGGGAGGAGAAAGAGCGAGGAAAGTTTACACCTTTCGGCGGTGAGAGAGAGGAGGATGGAAGAGGGAAGGCTCTGCTAAGTGGGCATGGCGGCCATTTGGAAAGCAGGCTGTGATGGGATTCTGCTACGGTAAAATTGCGGGCGTGTTCGATCCTTCTGATAGGATCAAGTGCGGAGCTATAAATGCGGATTTATTTGGTAAGTGTGGAATTGACTAGTTTTAAATGGCTTGCAATATAATTTTGTATAAGAAATTATTTAGTTTAGTAATGCGTAGCAAGTGCCAGCTGGGGTAATTTTATAATTTTTTTTAACTAATTATAAATATATATATAACTCAGTAAATAAAATTGCACATATATGAATTAAAGTTCTATTTTGAGTGTGAATTTATTTAAAAATTGTTGAGCTAATCTTAAAATTTTTATTAATGATAATATTTATGATGATATCTTGGTTGACAATGACACAGCGAAACATATTAGGGGGATGTACAAACATAGCAACGAACTCTTATATATTTACATATTTTAAAAGTAAATTTTTCATTTTATATTTATACCCTCACCAATCTTCCATATCACATCCTAAGACAACTTAATCAACAGACCTTTGCAAATTATCGTGATATCTGGTTGGTGATCTAAGTTCTAAAAAATCCCTCTCACAAATCAATGATGAGGGGATTAATATATACTTTTGTAATGTTAGAATTTATGTCTATAAATGGAGGGTTCATGTCATTAATAAGAATGCACTCTCTTTTTACTATTCCTTACTGTACATATACTCTCTCTATCTGATAGAGCGCTTTATACTTTGGGTGTGTTTCTCTGACTTTTTTGGATTCAACATTAGCGATCGTTCGCGGCTTCATCCAAGACAGGCCCTTGGTAATGAAGCTGTTCATACATAAACTTTACACCTAGTCTAAAGAGATCATTCTAGCTTTTCCTTGGCTGAGTGGCGAGGAGCTCCCTGACAGCCAACAGTTCAAAGCACAAGCACCATCTCCCCACGATCGACTAGCAACTCTAACCCGAATACGGTAAATTCCTTGCGAAGTGTGACAATTTTCCTCTCCACCTGATGAACTCTTTCCATTGAACAATTTTCTGTCGCCGCCTCTTATAGGATACCTCACAAAACGAAGGAAACACTCGTCCATCTCAATGAGACGATGTAGTATGAGTTAGAAGACACATGATCCCTCTCGGTCGCCTCCTCTTCCCGAGTTGCGCTGGAAGAAACCCGACAACCCACACTCTGGCCCCCACTGTGAGTGCCCTGCTCAACACCCGACTCAGCACTCTGATACTGAGTACCTTGCTCCAATACATCCTGATTCACTATATCCTCTCCATCCACCGCCACCTGTTTTGTATTTGCTCCCCATACCACAACATGTTCCATGACAACGTCATCATCTTCAAGGCCATTGTCGGTATCTACTGATACAGAGTCAATAGTAAGAACTCTGGTTGCTACACCGAAGAAAAAAGATATAAGAGGCAATTCAAGCTACATACCCAAAATCCGCCCCCATTCAAAAGTGGTGTAAGAAAAAATGTCATCACAGGCTTTCCTAAGTCGTCCGCCTTCAGAGAAAAGACCGTTCTTTGCAAATCAAAGCCACATCTCAGCTTCAGATGTTGTTTGCTCAAAACCTACCTGGGGAAGCACGATCCCCGTGACAACCTGAGCGAACACACTCTCTCTTCCGGCAGGAACATCCACCTCCGACGATTGGAAGATCGTAAGGACAACCTCTAGCCTGCTCTGCAACACTCTAATGAGATAAGTCTGCATGAAAACCAGAAAAACCAGCTCGACCCTCACGATCACATCTCCCTAGCTTAGGCACAACCCTGTTCTTATTCATCCCCTCCGCAAAAGCTTCACTCGCCGTCTTGTGCTTTATGTCCGACTTATAAGCCTTTATCCGCATATTACTCGTAGCTTTGGGGAGGGCACTGGCAGACGATGCTCCTTCACCAAACATCGCGACAAACACAGAGATAAAAAGACAAAAGACAAAGGATCAGGAAGAAACAAAAATAGTGCAATCCTTCCTTACCCTAAGGTCTATTTATAATGATCGGGGCATGGAAATTCAGGGGAGTACACTACGCAATAATGTCTTTTAATTATTTTATACCCGTAAAAAGATTCTCTTATCTTTGTGTGCAGTTAGGCTTTCAATGAGTAAGAGAATTAGATAACTAAATAGGTATATGAGAAATATATCAACACGATTCTCAAGACAAATGGATGGCTCTAGAAGAAGATATGAACGGTCAGACCTAACTCATTGACGACCGCCTGATTTTGGCATTGACGAAGGGAGTGCCTTGTCTGGGCGATTGGTAGAGCGTGCAAGAAGATCTCTCATAAGGTGGTGATTGGCCATCAAGACGATCCACAATGAGTATCCTCTTGGATTAGATGTCGATGGAGTCAAGGCTCAGCAGCGCGTTCCGTGAATTTCTTGTTAATCGAATCGNCAAGACAAATGGATGGCTCTAGAAGAAGATATGAACGGTCAGACCTAACTCATTGACGACCGCCTGATTTTGACACTGACGAAGGGAGTGCCTTGTCTGGGCGATTGGTGGAGCGTGCAAGAAGATCTCTCATAAGGTGGTGATTGGCCATCAGGACTATCCACAATGAGTATCCTCTTGGATTAGATGTCGACGGAGTCAAGGCTCAGCAGCGCGTTCCGTGAATTTCCTGTTAATCGAATCAGTCTTCTAATTTTATTATATGCAAATATCTTTGTAAATTATCAAAAATTCTCTCAGACAAATCAATGATGAAGGGATTAATGTGTATTTTTATAATGTCATGACATATGCCTATAAATAGAGGGTCTATATAATGAATAAAATGGACAANTGCAAATATCTTTGTAAATTATCAAAAATTCTCTCAGACAAATCAATGATGAAGGGATTAATGTGTATTTTTGTAATGTCATGACATATGTCTATAAATAGAGGGTCTATATAATGAATAAAGTGGACACTCTCTTTTATTGTTTCTTACTATACTTTCTCTCTTTCTCTATGATAGAACGCCCTGCATCTTGGGCATCTTTCAACAATATATCTTATATATAAATTAAATGAGATATTAACTAGTGAATTGGTTGCCCTTGAGAATGGTCCTAAGTGAGATATTAACTAGTGAAAATGGTGGGGCCATGAATACAAGGTTAGGTTTTATTTTTTTTTTTAATTTTGTCAGGAAAAGGTCTATTCCAGTTAGGTTTGAAGTTAAAGATTTAAGGACGGGGAAAAGCTCATAAGATAAGAAATTTAAATTTAAAAAAATGTATTCCAGCATTTGGATTTGTTTGGGACTTTTGGGTAGACTTGCATCTAATTTTTAAATAAATTTATATTTTTAATAAGATAAGTAGGGACTATGATAATAACATATATAATTGAATAAAACTTTCATCAAATAAAATTCAATATAAAATGATGTTATGGCTGACATGATCTTTAAATGCGTTCGATTAGCTCTTGTAACTATAATTAACATTTAGTTTTGACGAGCTGAAGAAACAATTAATGATTAAATAAAATAAAAAATTCAGATTTTAAAATTCTCACTTAAATAAGGGTGTGGAAGTGTCAAGATATTATCATCAACTTTGATTTAATTTAATAATCATCCTGACAAATATATATATATATTTGCAAGAATAATAAAATAGTAATCATATAATTTACATTAAAATATTAAACTATTGACAAAAGACATGCAATAATTTTAAAGACAACTTGAAATGATAAAGATGCTTCCCACAAAGTTTATATCAAAATAATAAGATCTTGAGNTATTTGCAAGAATAATAAAATAGTAATCATATAATTTACATTAAAATATTAAACTATTGACAAAGACAACTTGAATTGATAAAGATGCTTCCTACAAAGTTTATATCAAAATAATAAAATCTTGAGATGATTTGTTCTTTTTGAGGTAATATTTGATAGCAAATATTTTAGCAACACATGAGAATATATTTCTTATTTGATGAGTCATCAATAATTTATTTTATAAAATACAAATCTTGATGTATTTTTTTATGAATGATCTATTAAATTCGAAATTAATATCACTTGGGTCTTAATTTCAACAATTTTATGATTAAATTAACTATCTTGACAAGACGAACCCAATGATGCTAAAGTCGGTTCAACCTGGGTACTATCAAGCTCAGAGGAATTGAAGCATATTTGGGAGCTTCGGGTCTTCAATTGAATTGATCAAATGAATTTCAAAGTTGACATATTTTATAGTTAAATTTGAGGTCATTAAGACATTGAAATAATTAAAAAAATATATGTGATCAAAGGAAAACAACAGTGACCATCCGATCAGATGATTAGAGAAGTTATGTGTCAAAAAATCAAAAAATCCCTTTCCAAAAGGCTACAAACTACAAAAAAAAAAAAAAAAAAAAAATTTCTACAGGCTAATATAGCGATAAAAACTCATGCTATTTTCATTATGCTGAATTTTAAATTACTGCGATTATTAGAGCTGTAAAGGTTTTTAGTTGCTGNCCCAATGATGCTAAAGTCGGTTCAACCTGGGTACTATCAAGCTCAGAGGAATTGAAGCATATTTGGGAGCTTTGGGTCTTTAATTGAATTGATCAAATGAATTTCAAAGTTGACATATTTATGGTTAAATTTGAAGTCATTAAAACATTGAAATAATTAAAAAAAATATATGTGATCAAAAGAAAACAATAGTGACCATCCGATCAGAGGATTAGAGAAGTTATGTGTCAAAAGNAAAAAAAAAAAAAAAAAAAAAAAAAAAAAAAAAAAAAAATCATACAGGCTAATATAGCGATAAAAACTCCTGCTATTTTCGTTATACTGAATTTTAAATTACTGCGATTATTAGAGCTGTAAAGGTTTTTAGTTGCTGTTTTAAATATTTTTATGCATTTTCTTAGATATTTTTAGCAACATGTTTTAAAATTTTCTTTAAATAAGCGTCACAACAAAATTTTTTTTAGTGGTAATTAGTATCAGTCGACCATCATCAACCACCAACTATAGGCTACCGCCGACCAAAACCAGCTATCATTGTCTGCCGTCGTCAATCACAGGTTGCGGCGATCCCTGCTTGCAGTCATTGTAGTTTAAATATTGTTATTGTGTCCAATACATANTTCGTGTTTGGCTCGTTAACTTATCGAACGAAATTAACGAGCCGAACACGAGCTTCTTAACGAGCCGAACAAGAGTTGTTCGCGAACAAAGACCCATTTTGACAGACCTAATCATTTAATTTACATTAAAATATTATACTATTGACAAAAGACATGCAATAATTTTAAAGACAACTTGAATTCATAAAGATGCTTCCTACAAAGTTTATATCAAAATAATAAGTTCTTGAGATGATTTGTTCTTTTTGAGGTAATATTTGATAGCAAATATTTTAGCAACACATGAGAATATATTTCTTCTTTGATGAGTCATCAATAATTTTTTTATAAAATACAGATCTCGATCTATTTTTTTATGAATGATCTATCAAATTCAAATTTAATATCACTTGGGTCTTAATTTCAGCAAGTTTATTTTCAAGTTAACTATCTTGACAAGACGAACTCAATGATAATAATGTAGGTTCAAACCGGGTACTATCAAGCTCAGAGGAATTGAAGCATATTTGGGAGCTTCGGGTCTTCAATTGAATTGATCAAATGAATTTTAAAGTTGACATATTTATGGTTAAATTTGAGGTCTTTAAAACATTAAAATTATTTAAAAAATATATGTGATCAAAGGAAAACAATAGCGACCATCCGATCAGATGATTAGAGAAGTTATGTGTCAAAAGGTCATAATATCACTTTCTAAAAGGCTACAAACTACCAACAAAAAAAAAAAAAAATCTTTCTATTTTCATTATACTGACTTTTAAATTACTGTGATTATTAGAGCTATAAAGGTTTTTAGTTGTTCTTTTAAATATTTTTATGCATTTTCTTAGATATTTTTAGCAACATGTTTTAAAATTTTCTTTAAATAAGCATCACAACAAAATTTTTTTTAGTGGTAATTAGTAACAGTCGACCATCATCGACCACCAACTATAGACCACCGCCGACCAAAACCAGCTATCATTGTCTGCCTTCGTCAGCCACGAGTTGCGGCGATCCCTACTTGCAGTCATTATAGTTTAAATATTGTTATTGTGTCCAATACATGTATATTATTTGTATTGTACCAGTGTAATTTTCAGTATAATACTATAACCACATTCTTGCACACTCCTACTCCGTGATTCTATCATTTTTCACGATTTTTCCATGTATATACGTCTGTTCAAATCTACGTTAAGATATTAAAATATTACTTTACCGTCATGAATTTTCCTACACACTATAATTCTATAAGTCAACATTTGAAGCTCAATTTAACAAAATTTAAATAAAAATATTTTAACCCAATTTTCCCCAAAAAATTCAGTTTAATTAATTATATTCATGTCATTATCGAAATACCAACCAAATATCACATCATTTTTTTAGATGACATATACTTGACGTAAAACGTTACCAACCATCGTAATTATATATATATATATATACACATACATACATAAGCATTGATAAGGCATCAGATTTGTACTGTGATTCTGAAAGCTGGAAAAAGTAAATGAAGGAGCTTTTCTACAACAAAGTGCAGGAAAACAATAATAGATTCATGAACGTACGCTGCAGGTGAGGTTTTAAAACATTGTTTTCATGAAAGTGATCAAATAGGAACNACACATGAGCATTGATAAGGCATCAGATTTGTACTGTGATTCTGAAAGCTGGAAAAAGTAAATGAAGGAGCTCTTCTACAACAAAGTTCAGGAAAACAATAATAGATTCATAAACGTACGCTGCAGGTAAGGTTTTAAAACATTGTTTTCATGGAAGTGATCAAATAGGAATGGAAGAAGATTATTGTTATGAGGATTTTATATTTATGGATTTATAAGTTATCATCTAAAATTAAATTATAAGTGAAATAGTGAAAAATATGTCCGGCCAATGAATCTGGAAAGACAAAGTTTAAAATTTAATGGTTGAATCAAGATGGGGGGTTTGGGCTGCTCGACATAATAAAAATTAAAATTAATTTAGTTTGATTTAAATGATATAATAATATAAATATGTGATTTTTTTTAGTGAATCCAGTAGGAAATATTATTTCATCAAAAAAATATCATAGGAGTGTGGCCGATAACTCTACTAAGTTCGTAACACATACAACTCACACAAAGCAAATAAAATCCTAAGAACCATTAGCCGACATACAACTCACGCAAAAAGCTTAGGAACTATTGCTAGCACGAATAAAAGAGATATACAAACAATCTTCTTTAAGCAATCAAGAAAGCTCCAAAGGAATCTAATTAGAAGAATCAATCACTTGAGAATCCAATCCTCTTCTCACTAACCCAATCAGCACATTGATTTTCTTCTCAATGAATAAATGATCACTAGACCTGCATATAATTAAGCAAAGCAAAAAAAAAAAAAAAAGGTTCTTGTAAATAATCAAAAGCAAATGATACTCCTTTTTCACATTACAATAAATCCACTGCTCCAAAGAATCAATTTCTATCACAATTTTATCCCAACCACATCTAACAATAAGGTACAAAGCAGTAATCAATGCCTCAACCTCTGCAAAAGAAGCAATAAATGACGAAAATCACAATAGACAAGCATCATAATAGTTCCTGCACACACCTCTAATACCAACAAACAAATTATTCCAACTATCATTTGTATTGAATTTTAAAACAACATTCTTAGGCATTTTCCACAATCAATTTAGTCACAAGTTTAGAATTCCTAGGAATCGTAATATTAAACTTATAAAAAACCTTCAGCAAATCCAAACAAACAGATTTCTTAAACCCGTCGTATCTTAGCATTTTAAAAATAAAAATTTTAATGTAAATAAAACAGGAGAATTTTAAAAATCATTTTACCAGCATGCTTACTATCATTTCTTGTAGTTCATAAGAGCTAAAATACCACAATCAGAATAGAAACAAAAAACAAACCACTTGTATTATTCCAACACAAAATCAATCAATCTATATACTGAATCAGATTCTTCTTCCACTTCCTGTCAAACAAAAAAAAGACCATATCCCAAACCTCCATAACAAAGGAGCAATTGCAAAAAAAATATGATCAACCTCTTCCTCATGAATCTTACATAAACGACACCAAGAAGGTGATCTAATACCTTTAAGTTTAAAAATATCATATGTAGGAATAATTTTATGAAGCAATCTCCAAAACAAAAAGGATTGAGAATGTTTCACAAATGAATTCCAAGCCCAATGCAAGTCAAGACCCTTAGAGTGAATAAGAGAATTGGCAAAAATAAAAGAGGTAGAATTACTCAAATTACCTTTGAACTAAATACCATCCACCCCAACATTGAAAAAAATTTTAGAAATCAAAAGAGAATCTTTTTTACTCACCAAATCAGAAAGTTCAAGAAGATCCCGATTATTATTAGACAACAACTCCTTCAGCATCATCTTAACCTCATGAGGACCACCATAAGAATCAGCCAAAGGTCCATCAGCCAACCAATTGTCATACGAAAAGCTACATAAACCCTCTCCAATATCCCAACAAAGAAACTTTTCAGTACCACTATAGAATTTTAACATTTCCTACAAAAAAAAATCAGAAGAAGAACTAGTAATGGCCAAAGAATGAATATAAATTTAATATGTGATAAAGATATGATAAAAATAAATAGAATTTTAACATAAATAACATTTTTAATGGTTATAATTAAAAATTTAATGTAAATCTCGTCCAAAATATAATTGCANATACAAAAAATTTTAAAAAATAATTTTTATTTATAATATTTCTATATTATGCAATTCATTTTGTATTTACAAAGCTCAACAAAATTCTTCATTTTTGAAGCCCAACTCATATTTCGACACTCACAGCTTTTTAGTCTGACTTCATGAAAGAAACTTAGCATTTCACTATATATATATATATATATATAACATTCAAAGTTAAATGAAGAATTCATAAATTAAATCGATATTATACATANATATATATATATATATATATATATATATATATATATATATATATATATATATATATATATATGACATTCAAAGTTAAATGAAGAATTCATAAATTAAATCGATATTATACATAAAAATTATAAAATTATTGATATTGGATCATAACCAAACTCCAACTAAAAATTGCATTTCGGTTTGTTCATAACCAAACCTTTTAAACCAGATTAAATTTTAATTCAACTATTTCAAATTTATCAGCATTTTTATTGGTTCAATTTTAGATTTTGGGTGCAATTGGTTTGGCCAACTTAAAAATCAAACCATTCTAGTTGATTGCGTGCTCACCCCTAAATCTAAGGTTTTTGAATTTCATATTTATATGTTTGACTTAACATAATTTTTATAATTAGATTTTAGTCGTTTAATTGAGAATTAAAGATAACTAAACTGATAATTCGAACCAAATGGTTCTATATAATCCAGATTGGTTCGACCAAAGATTCACATCAACTTACACCGGTCAAGATCAGAAATGATTCTTGAGGCTACCCTAGCTGACCATATGCTTGGTTCACGATTGAAAAGGTTGAGCTTGTCAGTTNCTAAATCTAAGGTTTTTGAATTTCATATTTATATGTTTGACTTAACATAATTTTTATAATTAGATTTTAGTCATTTAATTGAGAATTAAAGATAACTAAACTGATAATTAGAACCAAATGGTTCTATATAATCCAGATTGGTTCGACCAAAGATTCACATCAACTTACACCGATCAAGATCAAAAATGATTCTTGAGGCTACCCTAGCTGACCATATGCTTGGTTCACGATTGAAACGGTTGAGCCTGTCAATCTGATCCAATTTCGAGAACATTAAATCAAATCATATAATACTTAGATAATCCATTTAGCCACATCATTATCATTTCCTTTTTATCTACCATTAATTTTTAAACTATGTTGCATCAAATGGTTAGAAGGTGGGTGCATCAAAATTTAGGCAATCATAGTCATTAAAATAATTTCATGGAGAGATTAAAAATTAAATTTAGCTTTACAAGAAAATGGTGATGATATGTTGCAATATTGGTATAAAACTTTCTAAATCTCTAAAGAGCAATCCAACATGACAAGTGTTTTATGAATTGAAGTCTTAATGAAAATTAAAAATTTTCAAGTTTAGATTTGATCCATTAAAAAAACTATTGCTAGTAAACTACTCTTTATATAATAAAATATTTATTTTCCTATGCCCTAAACCCTAATAATTGTAGCCCATCTTAATGATATATCGACAGGTGCGGCCAATCAAAGATTAAAATGTTTAATTATCTCCTCAAACTTGGTTGAACTTGCTTAAAGTTATGAAGACTCATCATTCATTGTTGCTGGCTAGACTTTTATTTAAAGTGCATTTTTTTTTTAACATTTGATAGCACCCCTTGATAAATTGTGAGTAATGTGTCTTAAGTACTTTGTTTACAATAATATGTGATTTAATGTAATAAATGAGGCCAACATATGCTTGAATTATTTCTCTTATTAATGTGGAATAAAATCGAAAAGTAACAAGTTCTTAAAAAAAGACTAAAATTCCAACTTGGGATATACTCTTACAATAATGATGAATTTAATGGAGAATTTTTTGATGTANCGATATTTTACATAAAAAATATAAAATTATTGATATTGGTTCATAACCAAACTCCAACTAAAAATTGCATTTAGATTTTGGGTGCAATTGGTTTGGCAAACTTAAAAATCAAACCATTCTAGTTGATTGAGTGCTCACCCCTAAATCTAAGGTTTTTGAATTCATATTTATATGTTCGACTTAACATAATTTTTATAATTTGATTTTAGTCGTTTAATTGAGAATTAAAGATAACTAAACCGATAATTCGAACCAAATGATTCTATATAATCCAGATTGGTTCGACCGAAGATTCACATCAACTTACACCGGTCAAGATAAAAAATGATTCTTGAGGCCACCCTAGCTGACCATATGCTTGGTTCACGATTGAAACGGTTGAGCTTGTCAGACTAATCCAATTTCAAGAACATTAAATCAAATCATATAATACTTAGATAATCCATTTAGCCACATCATTATCTTCTCTTTTTATCTACCATTAATTTTTAAACTATGTTGCATCAAATGGTTAGAAGGTGGGTGCATCAAAATTTAGGCAATCATAGTCATTAAAATAATTTCATGGAGAGATTAAAAATTAAATTTAGCTTTACAAGAAAATGGTGATGATATGTTGCAATGTTCATATAAAACCTTCTAAATCTCTAAGAGCAATCCAACATGACAAGTGTTTTATGAATTCATGTCTTCATGAAATTTAAAAATTTTCAAGTTTAGATTCGATCCATTAAAAAAAATTATTACTAGTAAAATACTCTCCATATAATAAAATATTTATTTTCCTAAGCCCTAAACCCTAATAGTTGTAGCCCATCTTAATGATATATCGACAGGTGTGGCCAATCAAAGATTAAATGTTTAATTAGCTCCTCAAACTTGGTTGAACTTGCTTAAAGTTATGAAAACTCATCATTCATTATTGTTGGCTAGACTTTTATTTAAAGTGCTTTTTTTTTTTTACATTTGATAGCACCCCTTGATAAATTGTGAGTAATGTGTCTTAAGTACTTTATTTACAATAATATAGGATTTAATGGAACAAATGAGGCCAACATATGTTTGAATTATTTCCCTTATTAATGTGGAATAAAATGGAAAAGTAACAAGTTCTTAAAAAAGACTCTGAATTCCAACTTGGGATATACTCTTAGAATAATGATGACTTTAATGGAGAATTNTTTGATCCAATTTCGAGAACATTAAATCAAATCATATAATACTTAGATAATCCATTTAGCCACATCATTATCTTTTCTCTTTTATCTACCATTAATTTTTAAACTATGTTGCATCAAATGGTTAGAAGGTAGGTGCATCAAAATTTAGGCAATCATAGTCATTAAAATAATTTCATGGAGAGATTAAAAATTAAATTTAGCTTTACAAGAAAATGGTGATGATTTGTTGCAATGTTGGTATAAAACTTTCTAAATCTCTAAGAGCAATCCAACATGACAAGTGTTTTATGAATTGAAGTCTTAATGAAAATTACTCAAGTTTAGATTTGATCCATTAAAAAAAATATTGCTAGTAAACTACTCTTTATATAATAAAATATTTATTTTCCTAAGCCCTAAACCCTAATAATTGTAGCCCATCTTAATGATATATAGACAGGTGTGGCCAATCAAAGATTAAAATGTTTAATTATCTCCTCAAACTTGGTTGAACTTGCTTAAAGTTATGAAGACTCATCATTCATTGTTGCTGGCTAGACTTTTATTTAAAGTGCCTTTTTTTTTTTTACATTTGATAGCACCCCTTGATAAATTGTGAGTAATGTGTCTTAATTACTTTGTTTACAATAATGTGGGATTTAATGTAATAAATGAGGCCAACATATGCTTGAATTATTTCCCTTATTAATGTGGAATAAAATCGAAAAGTAACAAGTTCTTAAAAAAAGACTCGAATTCCAACTTGGGATATATTCTTGGAAAAATGATGACTTTAACAGAGAATTTGCGGATGCATTCCTTAGATACTTTTCATCATTCATACAAATATTAAAGAAATATAACGTCATAAAATTCACGATGATCCAAATATGGGCTTCGGCTTGGGATTGGTCTTGAACCTCATATTTGATACACATAATGGCCCTATAGTGATCAAAATGCCCTTAAGATCGAATGGGCTATCATACATATAAATAGTTAAGAGAACGAAATTCATGGATATGAAATGTCGAAGGATCGCATAGTTAAATGGCAAAGACTATGGGATGTTCTAAAAATGAATGAAGTTGTTCGGAATGTTCTTTCTTTTTTTTAATTATTTGCCATTTGCATTCCACACAATTTTTATTTATTTACATATCTAACACCTAGAAATTCATATTTATAAGCACACCATTCAAATCTATGATATCATATATAAAAATTTGAAATTCACCATTTCATGCATAAATTTGTGATGCCAAAGTGTTACTAGTGTAAGTATCAAACATTGGGTGCTATACATGTAAATACATATAAATTGTGCCGTATTCATTCAATACAGTTTAGGAGTTGGCGTTCGTTCGACAATGTCCCAAACCAACAAGCTCCGGCTTCGAAGGCAACAATCACTAGCTCCTAAATTAAAAACAAAAAAGGGTCCTTTCCCAAAGTAATAAATAGGAATTGGCAGCCCAAAATTTTCAGCAAGAAAAATCTTCAGGCCATTGAAAGCAAACATGACACAGAAATCATGCAGGCTCATCATCCAGCAAACGATGAGCCAGCGGCTGAGCATTTCCACATTAATAATTATTACAAATATTTACATATATACCACTCAATTCTTATGTAAGTGTTAGATGTGTAAATGCGTGGGAATTGGGTGGTATGTATGTAAATGTCCCATATAAATATTAAGAGTATACGAAATAAAGAAAAAAAGGTGGGTTTCTGTGTCAACATCAAAGCTTTAAAATCCAGAGGGTTCCCTCTGGCCACTATGCTACGGGCCCTACGGCGTAATGAATGCGACGTGTTGGCCTATTCATTGAGGCAGAAGAAGCTGTTGGGCTTTAAACTGACTGGTGCGCCATAGATTTTTCACATCATTAGGCTGTGTAATTAAAGAGCCAGCTCGCCTTATTTATGACTGAAGGCTTCTACTGCTCCATGCTCATCATTTGAATCACTCGCGGGTTGCTCCAGATATTATAAGAACTGAGCNTAATTAAAGTGCCAGCTCGCCTTCTTTATGACTGAAGACTTCTACTGCTCCATGCTCATCATTTGAATCACTCGCGGGTTGCTCCAGATATTGTAAGAACTGAGGTGACGCAGTTGTTCTGATTTCTGTGAATGTAAGCATTATGTTAGGTTGGCTATAATTGTTATGGGAAATAATAATTCCTGTCTCTATTTGGACATGCAGATCTCTCCATCTTATGCAGGAGACGTTTGTTTGATTTTCTTTTGGGGTTTTTACATGCATACCATTTGATTCTCATGTGTTTATATATCTAAANATAATTGTTATGGGAAATAATAATTCCTGTCTCTATTTGGACATGCAGATCTCTCCATCTTATGCAGGAGACTTTTGTTTGATTTTCTTTTGGGGCTTTTACATGCATACCATTTGATTCTTATGTGTTTATATATCTAAGCCTTAGAAATTTTTAGGTTTATAGCACCCAATTATTTCATATCATATAGAAATACAACTAGTTTAATTTTTAAAAAGTTAATATATTTATGTAAAAGTTGTAGCTTAGGTGTTAGATACATAAGAATTGAGTGATATGTATATAAATCTTTGTTTTATCATATTTTTTACAAACAAAAACCCAAAAAGAAATGGGAAGAATTACATACATACCACTTAATTCTTATGTACTTACATATCTAACACCTAACCTTCAATTTTTACACGCATGTCATCTTATCTATGCATAAAAATGTGCATTTCATTTTTTTAAAATTAAAATAGTGATAATTTTGATGTAATGCAAATGATTGGGATGGTATAAATATAAAAATTAAAATTTAGGTGTTAGATGCGTAAATAAATAGGAATTGGGTGGTATGTATGTAAATGCCACGGAGATATAAAAAGAGAGAAATTGCAGGGCACCCAAAAGGCGGAGAAATTATTGCGTACGAACATCGCATGCATCTCTACATGCGGTGTCCGATCCTGACCGTAGATCACGGTGATCTACGGTCAGGATTATTTCCGCTTTTTTTTAAAAAAAAAAATTTAGGTGGAGCCCACCGAAATATATTGAGACCGTAGATCAGGTGATTTACGGTCCGGATCAGACACCGCACGTCTGATCCGTGTGGAATAATTTTTCCAAAAGGCGGAGTACAAATTAAGAGAAAAATTGGGTCAATACATCGTGACTGAATTCTGTCCAAATGAACCGCAAAAATTAATACGCAATGAAATAAAGCGTTTTCAATTTTTGGACAACAGACCTAAAATGAGAACATGTTATCAGTGCTACAGTAAAGCAGCAAGGCAATAAGAAATTCGCGTATAATCAACAGAAAAAATTGTCTCATAAGGAAACAAAAAATCGTGAAGATTACATACAATAATCATACAGATTATAAATGACAACAATTGCTGTGAAATCAACAATGTATTAAAATACAAAATCTCTTTTTGTCATGTTGCACATCAAATATTTCACATGTATTAAATCTTAGGGGTATTTACATACGTATACCAACTAATTCATACATATTGACATACCTAAAACCTAAACTTTACTTTTTACATTTATACCACCCAAACAAACCTTTCATATCACATGCAAAAGATTGCTATTTTAATTTTTAAAAAGTGAACGTTTGCATGCATAGGTAAGGCGGTGTATAGGTAAAAATTGAAGTTCAGGTAATAGATATGTAAATACATGAGAGGATTTGATTGGTAAGTATGCAAATCTTCCAAAATTTTACAGCTCATCCCAACAAAGCATTACCTAACTCAGGGTTACGGCAGAAATAAAAATCAACTATTAAAGATACAAAAAGTAAGGTCGTTGAATTATTACTTTATATACATGTACATGCAAACAAGTAACCACCTGATAATTGACTTCCCATCACACTTGCTGGCAGATGGCTTTCCGGTAGAGGCCTCAGCACCAGCAAGGTTGAATAAGTACAGAGGTGTTTATTGATATATATATAT
>JXCR01147439.1:334875-352044 GCA_002079205.1 Phalaenopsis hybrid cultivar | reverse complement strand
GTCGACGTTTAATGTGTCCAAATCATCTAAGACAACTCTCGCTAATCTTGTCCGCCACTAGAGCTACACCAACCCTATCACAGATATATTCATTTTGCATTTTATCTCAAAGTGTCAAGCCACTCAAGCACCTAAGCATTCTCATCTCAACACTTATCTTTGTTCTATGCTTCTCTTTTAAAGGCCAACATTTTGTGCCATAGAGCATTGCAAGTCTCACCACCATCTTACAAAATTTTCAATTCCGTCTAAGTGGTACTTTTCTATCAGACAATAGACCCGATACATTCCTCCACTTCAACCAATTTGAATTCTACTAATAACATCCCCATTTATATCAGCATCACTTTGAAGAATAAACGCAAAATATTTAAAACGTTCACACCTTTTAATGATTTGATCACCCATAATTACAACTCTGTCACTATAGCTACTACTACTAAAATTATATTTCATGTATTTAGTTTTAGTTCTACTCATACGAAGGCCGTAGCAGTAGTAATAATAATAATAATAATAATAATAATAATAAATTTTAAAATAATACATATTTATGCATAAATTAAACAAACAAAGCAAATAAGATGAACCTAACATTATTAATATGAAAGATAATGATATTTAAGAATAAAAAATAGAAATAAATATCATGTTATTCATAAATTAAAATAGTAGACAAAAACTAATAAAAAATTATCAAAATCATTAAGCATAACAACATATCATAAATAATCAAACTTTAATAAAATATAAACATCATCATTTGGTAATATAAATCATTAAAATCTTACATTTTATTATGCATTTTGTTACTATTTATAAAATTTGAATATTATTTTGAAAGACGTGCGTGTGACAAGTGCCCAAAATTATTTTTCTTAGTTTTAGTTGGATGCATGACAAAATTGTCATACAAGCATTCGTATATGATGTGTGTAGGACAGTACACGCCTATCTATATGGATATGTTCGTGCATCATAAATCTTATCGTTTAGTTCTTGCCTCAAAGAAGAATAATACCTCAATATCTAATTGCACAATTTTATGTCTTGACTGTTTGGTAATGTGGAGATCCAGTCCACCACAATTTAATTAGCATCCTAATTATGAATCTCACCTACCGCTCACCTACTTTCTCACCTACCGCTCACCTACCACATCCCACCTACCGCTCATCTAGCTTCCACCTACCGCTCTCATAGTTTCTATAAATAGCCTCTTTTGGCTTAAAGGAGATGTCAAGCCACAAGCCAAGTAAGGTCAAGCCAAGTCCTCTTGAGAGCTAAGAGAAAGAGAGGAAGAGAGAGAGAGAGGAAGGGAGAGAAGAAAAAATAGATTTTCTTGTAAACACTGAGACGCTCGACGGAGTAATTCCTCAAAAAAATAAAATTCTCTGTAGCTCCATGGACGTAGACAAATTTGTCAAACCACTTAAATCTGTATGTCGCTCTAGTATTTTTTTCTGCATGCAATTTTACTCGTTCTATTTTTCGCTTTATTCCCGTCGTTTTTCACAACAACTGGTATCAGAGCTTGAGTTCGAATCTAAGGAAGAACGATGGGCGGAGATGAAGTGATGACATTGAGGATCGAGAAGTTCAATGACACAGATTTTGCTTACTGAAGGATGCAGATAGATGACTACCTCTATGGAAATAAACTTGATCTTCTGTTACTGGGAAAGCGACCAGAAAAGATGAACGAGGTGGAATGAAATCTGTTGGATCGACATGTGCTTGGAGTTATACAATTAACCCTGTCGAAATCGGTTGCCCACAACATCATCAAGTAGAGAACTACTGCAGATCTTATGACGGCTTTATCAGGTATGTATGAAAAGCCATCGGCGAATAACAAGATGCATCTGATGAAAAAGTTATTCAACTTGAAGATGGCAGAAGATGTGTCTGTTGCTCAACACCTAAATGATTTCAACACTATCACAAATCAGTTGTCGTCTGTTGAAATTGATTTTGATGATGAGATACGTGCACTGATATTGTTGGATTCATTGTCAAATAGTTGGGAAGCCATGAGGATGACAGTTAGTAGTTCTGCATGTAAATCTAAACTGAAATATGATGATATTCGTGATTTGATTTTGGCTGAGGAGGTGCACATGAAGGATTTTGGCGAGGCCTCGTGTTTAATTTCGGCGTTGAATGTTGATTCCAGGGAGAGATCACATGACAGGAACTCAAATAGAGGAAAATCAAAATCAAAGACTGGTCAGCAGACAACCTGCTAGAATTGTGGCAAGGCTGACCACATAAAAATGAATTGCAGAAATCCTAAGAAGGAGGATGATGATGCTAATATTGTAACTAAAGAAATATAAGATACACTATTTCTGGCAGTTCATAGTTTTGTTAATGACTGGATACTGGATTCAGGAGCTCCCTTCCATACATGTTGTCGTCGGGAGTTGATGCAAAATTATGTTGCAGACAACTTTGGGAAGACATATCTGATTGATGAAAAAACTCTAAACGTGGTGGGGATGGGAGACGTTGATATTACACTCCCTAACAAAAGCAAATGAACTATGCAAATGGTCAGACACGTTCCTGAGTTGAAGCAAAACTTTATCTCTGTTGGGCAGCTCAATAATGGTGGTCATTCGGTAGTGTTCTCAAATAGCACCTGAAAAGTTACCAAAGGAGCATTAGTACTGGTTAGGGTTAAGAAAACTGACACATTATATATTACTACAAGTTTACTCAGGCGAGAAACATTAGTCAAAGATGCATTATGGGGAAGCAAAAAAAGATCAATTTCTTGAAAAGTGGTAAAGCGCCAAAGGCAGGAAAATCGACCTTTGTACAGACACATGATGAAGAACCACAAAGTTATGAAGAAATTTTGCAAGATGAGAATTTAAGCTAATGGAAGCTGACCAAGAAGAAGGAGACGGATTCCCTGCCAGGGAATCAGACTTGGGAGCTGGCAGAACTTTCACCAAGGAACAAGACATTGCACAACAAGTGAGTGTACCGGGTGAAGACTATATTTGGTGGCAGTAAGAGGTATAAGACTGGACTTGTTGAAAAGAGCTTTCAGTAGGGCCAGGATATTGCTCACGCAGTGGGAGTTGTAAGCAGATACAGGAGTAACCCATAAAAGAGCTTGGTGGTAAAATGTTGCGTTGACGGTAATATGTCAACTGAGGGTGTTACTCGTGAGAAGCTGAAGTTGTGCTAAACTTCACCTGGTCTTCTGGCATAAAGATAGGGGTTTCGAGTTGCAGAGGTGAAGGATATCATGTTTGAGGAAAAAATCGGTACAACTAGTAGATGATGCAGCCAGTAGGTGATGCAGTTAGTGTCCCAGTCTCCAAGTGGGAGACTTGTTGAGTAATGTGGAGACCCAATCCACCACAATTTAATTAGCCTCTTAAATAAGAATCTCACCTACCGCCCACCTACCACATCCCACCTACCGGTTACCTACCTCCCACCTACCGCTCTCATGGTTTCTATAAATAGCCCTTTTGGCTTAAAAGAGATACAAAGTCACAAGTCAAGCAAGGTCAAGCCAAGTCCTCTTGAGAGCTAAGAGAAAGAGAGGATGAGAGAGAGAGAGAGTAAAGAAGAGAAGAAAATAGAGATTTTCTTGTAAACGTCGAGGCGCTCGACGGTGTAATTCTTCGAACAAATAAAATCCACTGCAGCTCGTGGACGTAGGCAAATTTGCCGAACCACGTAAATCTGTGTTGCTCTGGTATTTTTTTCTACTTGCAATTTTACTCGTTCCATTTTTCGCATTATTGGCGTCATTTTTCACAACATTTACGAGGGGCTGAAAAAGAAAAATGTAGGGAGGCGTTGTCTCTTTCATCTTAACCAGAAGACAAACAGTGCTATTATTATCCGTGGAAGGAAAATTATGAGCCTTTCAGGTAAACTATTGTGCAATCACACACAACATATAGAAATCAAACTCTTCGAAGTATAAGAATGGTCGATCAATCGTTGTACAGTAAATAAATGGGAGGTAAGAGNAGGTGAAGGATATCATGTTTGAGGAAAAAATCGGTACAACTAGTAGATGATGCAGCCAGTAGGTGATGCAGTCAGTGTCACAGTCTCCAAGTGGGAGACTTGTTGAGAGTAATGTGGAGACCCGATCCACCACAATTTAATTAGTCTCTTAATTAAGAATCTCACCTACCGCTCACTTACTTTCTCACCTACCGCCCACCTACCACATCTCACCTACCGATTACCTACCTCCCACCTACCGCTCTCATGGTTTCTATAAATAGCCCTTTTGGCTTAAAAGAGATACAAAATCACAAGCCAATCAAGGTCAAGTCAAGTCCTCTTGAGAGCTAAGAGAAAGAGAAGACGAGAGAGAGAGAGTAAAGAAGAGAAGAAAATAGAGATTTTCTTGTAAACGTCGAGGCGATCGACGGTATAATTCTTCGAACAAATAAAATCCACTGCAGCTCCGTGGACATAGGCAAATTTGCCGAACCACGTAAATCTGTGTGTTGCTCTGGTATTTTTTTCTACTTGCAATTTTACTCGTTCCATTTTTTGCATTATTGGCGTCATTTTTAACAACATTTACGAGGGGCTGAAAAAGAAAAATGTAGTGAGTCGTTGTCTCTTTCATCTTAACCAGAAGAGAAACAGTGCTATTATTATCCGTGGAAGGGAAATTATGAGCCTTTCAGGTAAACTATTGTGCAATCGCACACAACATATATGAATCAAACTCTTTGAAGTATAAGAATGGTCGATCAATCGTTGTACAGTAAATAAATGGGAGGTAAGAACGCAGCACTATTCGACAAAATTAGAACTATACACTCCAGAGAAGAAAGTCATTCATGGCTGGCTTCTTCTTCCGTAACCAATAAATCAAATAACATCATATTTAATCGAAGAACGCTTCTATTTTTCTTTTAATAAAGATCAATTTGGCGTTCCCATAAGTAATCCTACTATTTTTTTCAAGAGAATCAAAACTTTTAGATTGGACGTGCTAACAGAATACTTAAACATGCTATCATTTGAGCACGCCAAGAACCCAAAAAATACATACAAATTCCTCGTAAACAAAATAAGCCAACTAAAGATAAATCAAAATAAAGCATCAAATATAATAATCTTCCAAAAATCAAACATATCCTTCTGTGAACCAGGAAAAAAAGAGTAATTTATGTACGTAGCACACAGTTCTCAAGTATTTATATACCTCACACCTAAACTTTCATATTTACATACATAACACTTTGGTGCTAATTTCTGTGCTATGTGATTAAATATGAAAGCTTAGGTGTGAGATATGTAAATACATAAGAATTGTGAGCTATGTATGTAAATACCCCAAAAAAGAAAAAATAAAAATAGCGAATAAAACAGATGAAGATACCTGCCACTGTGAAGAAGCCAAGAGAACCCTCGGTCTAATCACTCTAACATGCTCATATGCTGCACTAGGTGTCATCCGCCTGTATTTTACCTAAATTATGAAAGCACATTACCAAGCATCCACCTATAATAATTATATCCTTAGAAAAAAAAAAATTATTTAATAACATACCAGGTAGCAGAGAACAATAGTTGTGCTGCGCCCACGCCCAGCTTTGCAGTGAACGTAAGTAGTTTTTCCACGAGATACATTCCCTTCAAGCGTAAGAATAACATAGTTAAAATGAAGTCCAAGCTTCTAATGAGCTTTCAAAAGAATGCTATTCACTTTGATTGGTTTGTGCATTCAACATCAAAAGAAGAAATATCGGGGGATTGAAGTAATACGATGATAAGCAACNATTTGCATAATCGGGTATTATGCAAATGTAAGTCCCAAATAATAAAATTGGCAGGATTGAACATTTAAATAACATAATCTCTAAAAATGCAACCACACAGTAGGATAGTTTGGGAAGTCACTGGGATTCCCCTCAGGATCTATGACATCCCCTACCTTTTCTTTTATTTGGACTCCTAAAATAACTGTTCATGTTTGAGCCACTCCCATTTGCCCTTCTACGTCCTACCTTGAAAAACCTGNAAAATGCAGCCACACAGTAGGATAGTTTGGGAAGTCATTGAGGGTTCTCCTCAAGATCTGTGACATCCCCTATCTTTTCTTTCCTTTGGACTCCTGAAATAACTGTTCATATTTGAGCCACTCTCATTTGCCTTTCTACGTCCTACCTTGAAAACCTGAACCTTGAATTCTTGAAGACTATAACCATTGATCATTATCGAGAGTTTTTCCCTTCTACGTCCTACCTTGAAAACCTGAACCTTGAATTCTTGAAGACTAGAACCATTGATGACTCCCGTCATTTGGGATATAATTAACTATAGGGGCTTGCCTCTATAGGGAACTTGGAACTNTTCCTTGTTTTTATTAATTTTGTTTAAATTGATTTGAATTAACTTTTAAAAGCCTGAAAAAAAATTTGATCTATTTGCTGTGTTTTTAAAATAATTTTTATGAACGGATGCAGGTAACAAAATTAGTTCATGAAACTAATGAAACTAACATTATGATAGAATCTTGAAATATAGTTACTCTCAATGATAAATTAATGGAATTAATTGATACTATGATTCATAGAAATATTAATATCTTATGTATTCAAGTAACTAAATGGGTTGGAAAAAAAACTAAAGAGATTGATAACTTAGGTTTTAAACTTTGGTATTCTGATAAGAGTCACATTAGAAATGGTGTATGTGTAATTATAGATAAGAGTTTGAAAGATGATGTTGTAAAAATTAATAGAGTTGGAGATAGAATTATAGCCCTTAAGATTATCATTGATACTGAGATTTTTAATATTATAAGTGTTTATGCTCCTTAAGTAGGTTTAGATATAGGGTCTAAAGATAAATTTTGAAATGACTGAGAAGACTTAATGCAAATGATACCTCTGTTGACCTCATTTTTGTGAGGTCTTAGTCTCCTACTCTTAGAACCTAGGATCTAGCTTTAGGAGTTCTTATTGACAATCCTAGCGGACTAGCTATGGAGCCCACCTCCCGTAGAACTTCAAGCCACTTCTTGACTCATTTTTGTGAAGAACTCGTATGAGTGTTTCCAAGCACTCAACTTCTAGTTGCAAGGACTAAGGACCAACATGCAGAGGGCCTGAAAATGAGTTCCTATAGGATCAAACAGCCTTAGGTGAACCCTTTGTGACTCGATTACTCGCGAACGCCGCATTTCACGCACTCACTGCATCACACACAATTTTGACTTAAATCGACTCGCCCGTCGGCGAACTCGTCCGGACAACCCCGAATGACGAAACGGACTGCGCCGACGCGTCCGGAACGTTGACTTTAGCTAGAAAGGACACCCATATTTCTAGGGTTACACACGCGCACATATGGCACGGAAATCGATGCACGATAGCGGGCGTGGGCCCGGGCTCAACCCAGGTTCATTTCGAGTTTGTCTTGGGCTGGATATGGGCTGAACACAGGCTTCTTGACTCAGCTTATAAGATTTTGAATTTCAAATTTTAAATTTTAAATTTATCATTTAATCCCCCATTAAGCTTTTCCATTTAAGTTGACTGCCTGGAAGGAAATCATTCAATTCCACGTTAATGCTTCACGTAACGGCTCTGAAATTTTTGGCTATACAGTTCAATTCGCCCCTTTTTCCTCTTCGGTTGGTCCCGCTCGATCGCGCTCCCACTCCCGCTCTCCCTCTGCGCTCGACAGACTCCCGCTTACCTTCTCCCCCTCTCTGCACTGCGCCTCTTCCTTCTCTCGCCCGATTCCTTCCTCCGGCACTAGAGTCCCCCGCTCGACTCTCGTCTCCCGCACCGAAGCACCGAAGGAGCCGCAAACCCCGCTCGACACCCTCGCCTGCTCGCCCCTTCCCTGCGCCGAAGAAGCTCGATCCAGATCTCCCTTGCACGCCACGCTTCTCTGCACCGAAATCCAAGCTCCGCTCGCCTCTTCCTCGCGCGATCTCCTCCTCCTCGCGCTGAAGACCCGCACTCGCCTCGCCCGCTCCTCTCTGCGACTCGATCGGAGCTCCCGATCGAAGCATCTGCTGCGCTCCTTCCTCTCGCGCGCGACAAAACAGCTGCCCGACGCTGCTCTCGATCCCATTCCTCCGCTCGTCCGCTCTCCTTTCCAACTCGAGGCTGCGAACCGAGCTCCTTTCTCCCGCTCAGCGAAACACTCGTGATTAAAGTTAGCCGGAAAAGCGACCACGGGATCACCGCGTGTAAGGCCTTCCAACTAAAATCTCTACACAGTTGCAGGTTCGTTTCTGGATCACCCTTTTCTTTTCATTTTTTTTTATTTTCAATTAAAAAAAAAGAAAAAAAAATCTTGTTATCATTTATTATCAAGTGTATATACTAAATCAATCCGTTCTTCTTTCTCAACATAAGAAAATTTTGTGATTTACTTTGACTGGACAAATATAACATGGATAAAAAAAAAAAATGATTCTAGTCATATTAACGCAACTAGTAGCAAATGTTTACTGCATTCCATTGAACGAGCGTCGATCATTATTGTGTATTCATATGTTTGGCATCGATCTTTGGAGAACTATAAATGTTGCTTTGGCCATACATTCTTACTGATTTTTTTGGAGAAATATAAACAATATTTTGAATGTGTTATTGCTGATTTTAAATATTTAGTTGCTGGCTTTATGTTTCAGGCACCCAAATGCAAATATTTTGATGTTCCAATGATCATTTAATTGCTGATTTTAAATATTCTGTTGTTGGTTTATGTTTCAAGTACTTAAATGCAATATTGTGAGGTTCCAATGACCATTTACTTGCTGATTTTAAATGCTACTTTGCTGGTTTTATGTTTCAAGCACTTAAATGCAAACATTGTGAGGTCCCAATGACCATTTACTTGTTGATCTTAAACACTCATTTGCTGATTTCGTGATTCGAGCATTCGAAATGGAATACTATGAGGCTCGAGATGACCATTATTCCAGAGCTTGAATGCTTCTTTGAAGGTCTATGTTCTTTTATTTCCGAATGCCTCCCTTGTGGGCTGTTTTACCTGTTGTTTGGTGGGTTTAAACATTGCGATTTTTAGGGTTTTGCCTACTGATTCACGTACTATTGTAGAGCTAATTTATTAACTGATTTTGGAGCATTTACACACTATCTTGGACTGGATTTCCTAGCTGATTTTGAGACATTTAAAATTGATGTTTTGAGCTTACATGAGAGCTGTTTGAGAATTTTAAAATTACTGTTTAAGGGCTGATTTTGAGAGTTTTGTCCACTGTTTTGGGTTTCAATTGATTGTTATTTAAAAGCTTTTAGGTCGATTCACTCGTTGTTTTCCCCCTTGACTTTACTAGTTTTGGAAGTGGGTCTGCCTTATCCTTCTTTGTTTACTTCTTTTTAAATGGTTAAGTCATAAAGATGGGGATTGATGATTTGATTAATTGGAAGATATAGAAAACCTTAAATCACCTTAAGCACAAGTTAAAAAGTAGGTTTCCTAGAGTTTTAGGAGTACACACCTTAGGTGAGAATCCATCCACCTAGTCCTCAGTGTAGACCTCTTAGACTTTAGGTCCAGGTGTCCATCCACTTAACCCTCAGTGTAGGCTTCCTAGACTTTAGGTGCACACCATGTGTGAGAGTCTATCCATCTGGTCATCAGTTTAGGCTTCCTACACTTTAGAAGAACAACCTAGGTGAGAGCCCATCCACCTAGTCCTCAGTGTAGGCTTCCTAGAGCTTAAGTACACACCCTAGGTGAGAGTCCATCCACCTAGCCCTCAGCACCTAGTCCTCAGTGTAGGCTTCCTAGACTTTAGGTACACACCCTAGGTGGGAGCCCATCCACCTAATCCTCAGCATAAACTTCCTAGTTTTCAGAAGCACATCCTAGGTGAGAGCCCATTCACCTAATTCTCAGCATAACATCCCAAGGTCTTAGGAGCATACCCTAGGTAAGAGTTCATTCACCTAATCCTTAAATGCACAATGAAACTAGACACTTGACCCTAATTCACAAACTGATCAAGACACTAGACACCAGGATGCACCGAGACGTGACCCGTGCTTCCTTAATTAAATCAACAGTGAAATTCCCTCAATGACTTAACCTACAATAAAACCCAATGCATCGGGATTTGAGTTTGGATATTACACTCAAATCCTCCTGGCAATTGGGGAAATTTCTTAACGCCACATATGGATCATCGGACTAGTATGAGTCTAGGGTCTAGGTGGCGAGGGCGATGACGACATTGCTTATGCGTGCTTAAACGAGGGATACGAAGTGAAATTATTAGAATAGTATCTCCAACCTCGAGGATCTTCAATAAGGGAGAGGGAAGGACCTATGATGCTATTCGCCGACCCTTGGTGGGATCGTTACCCCAACACTCTTAGGTTGTCAGTAGTTCTAGCATGATTAGAGTGACTAGTCTGTGGACTGTACGACTTTACGAAATATTTATAAAAAATAAAACAACAATTTCTTTTGCATGATTAAAAGAATTATTCATAAAAAAGACTTAAATAATAATTTTTGCATGAAAAATCTTCCTATGAAAATTTATAAAGGTCCACGGCTAGTCACTTGGNATATATATATATATATATATATATATCTAACAGAATGGTCAGAGACTATTATATGAGCCTCCAAAAACCTAATGTGCCTAGCAGTTTGAGTACAACCTCCTTAAGGCCAACTATGTCGAAGGGGATTCGAACCCTCGGCCTGAGGAGTCTTATACTGTGGATACCAGCCAACAGGCCGGGATACACGGCACAACACAAATATTAAAGAAGTATAAAGAGACACGATGATATAAGTATGGGCTTGGGCTTGAACCTTTACAAAAAACACGTAGTAAGGAAGTGCATTAGAAGCATATTTGATGCACATAATGGTCCTAAAGTGATCAAAATGCCTTTAAAGATCGAATGGGCTATCATACATATAAATAGTTGAGAGCACGAATTTCATGGATATGAAATGTGGAAGGATGGCACATTTAAATGGCAAAGACTCTGGGATGTTCAAAAAGCGAATGAAGTTGGCGGGAATGTTCTTTTTTTTTTATTAGTTTTTGTCATTTGCATTCCACACAATTTTTTATGTATTTACATATCTAACACCTAAAAAATTCATATTCATAAGCATACCATTCAAATCTATGATATCATATACAAAAATATTATAATCGCTTTCTTTTGAAAAGTGAAATTCACCATATCGTGCATAAATTTATGATGCCAAAGTGTTACTAGTGTAAATATCAAACATTGGGTGCTATAAATGTAAATACATATAAATTGTGCCGTATTCATTCAATACAGTTTAGGAGTTGGCGTTCGTTCGACAATGTCCCAAACCAACAAGCTCCGGCTTCGAAGGCAACACGCACCAACTCCCAAATTAAAAACAAAAAGGGTCCTTTTTCCAAAATAATAAATAGTAATTGGCAGCCAAAAAATTTCAGCAAGTAAAATCCTCAGGCCATTGAACACAAACATGAGACAGAAATCATGCAGGCTCATCATCCAGCAAACGATGAGCCAGCGGCTGAGCATTTCCGCATTAATAATTATTACAAATATTTACATATATACCACTCAATTCTTATGTAAGTGTTAGATATGTAAATANTACTATTTATAAAATTTGAATATTATTTTGAAAGACGTGCGTGGGACAAGTGCCCAAAATTATTTTTCTTAGTTTTAGTTGGATGCATGACAAAATTGTCATACAAGCATTCGTATATGATGTGTGTAGGACAGTACACGCCTATCTATATGGATATGTTCGTGCATCATAAATCTTATCGTTTAGTTCTTGCCTCAAAGAAGAATAATACCTCAATATCTAATTGCACAATTTTATGTCGTGACTGTTTGATAATGTGGAGATCTAGTCCACCACAATTTAATTAGCATCATAATTATGAATCTCACCTACCGCTCACCTACCACATCCCACCTACCGCTCACCTACCACATCCCACCTACCGCTCATCTAGCTTCCACCTACCGCTCTCATAGTTTCTATAAATAGCCTCTTTTGGCTTAAAAGAGATGTCAAGCCACAAGCCAAGTAAGGTCAAACCAAGTCCTCTTGAGAGCTAAGAGAAAGAGAGGAAGAGAGAGAGAGGAAGGGAGAGAAGAAAATATAGATTTTCTTGTAAACGCTGAGACGCTCGACGGAGTAATTCCTCGAAAAAATAAAATTCTCTGTAGCTCCATGGACGTAGACAATTTTGCCGAACCACTTGAATCTGTATGTCGCTCTAGTATTTTTTTCTGCATGCAATTTTACTCGTTCCATTTTTCGCTTTATTCCCGTCGTTTTTCACAACAACTGCTATCAGAGCTTGGGTTCGAATCTAAGGAAGAACGATGGGCGGAAATGAATTGATGACATTGAGGATCGAGAAGTTCAATGACACAGATTTTGCTTACTGGAGGATGCAGATAGATGACTACCTCTATGGAAATAAACTTGATCTTCTGTTACTGGGAAAACGACCAGAAAAGATGAACGAGGTGGAATGAAATCTGTTGGATCGACAGGTGCTTGGAGTTATACAATTAACCCTGTCGAAATCGGTTGCCGACAACATCATCAAGGAGAGGACTATTGCAGATCTCATGACGGCTTTATCAGGTATGTATGAAAAGCCATCGACGAATAACAAGATGCATCTGATGAAAAAGTTATTCAACTTGAAGATGACAGAAGATGTGTCTGTTGCTCAACACCTAAATGATTTCAACACTATCACAAATAAGTTGTAGTCTGTTGAAATTGATTTTGATGATGAGATACGTGTGCTGATATTGTTGGATTGATTGTCAAATAGTTGGGAAACCATGAGGATGACAGTTAGTAGTTCTGCAGGTAAATCTAAACTGAAATATGATGATATTCGTGATTTGATTTTGGCTGAGGAGGTGCACATGAAGGATTTTGGCGAGGCCTCGTGTTTAAGTTCGGCGCTGAATGTTGATTCTAGGGGGAGATCACATGACAGGAACTCAAATAGAGGAAGATCAAAATCAAAGTCTGGTCAGCAGACAACCTGCTGGAATTGTGGCAAGGCTGGCCACATAAAAATGAATTGCAGAAATCCTAAGAAGGAGGATGATGACGCTAATGTTGTAACTAAAGAAATATAAGATACACTATTTCTGACAGTTCATAGTTTTGTTAATGACTGGATACTGGATTCAGGAGCTTCCTTCCATACATGTTGCCGTCGGGAGTTGATGCAAAATTATGTTGCAGGCAACTTTGGGAAGACATATCTGATTGATGAAAAAACTCTAAACGTGGTGGGGATGAGAGACGTTGATATTGCACTCCCTAACAAAAGCAAATGGACTATGCAAATGGTCAGACACGTTCCTGAGTTGAAGAAAAACTTTATTTCTGTTGGGCAGCTCAATAATGGTGGTCATTCAGTAGTGTTCTCAAATAGCACCTGGAAGGTTACCAAAGGAGCATTAGTATTGACTAGGGTTAAGAAAACTGACACATTATATATGACTACAAGTTTACTCAGGCGAGGACACATTAGTCAAAGATGCATTATGGGGAAGCAAAAGAAGATCAATTTCTTGAAAAGTGGTAAAGCGCCAGAGGCAGGAAAATCGAATTTTGTACAGACACATGGTGGAGAACCACAAAGTTATGAAGAAATTTTGCAAGATGAGAATTCAAGCTAATGGAAGCTGACCAAGAAGAAGGAGACTTCCCTGCCAGGGAATCAAACTTGGGAGCTGGCAGAACTTTCACCAAGGAAGAAGACATTGCACAACAAGTGAGTGTACCGGATGAAGACTGTGTTTGGTGGCAATAAAAGGTATAAGGCTGGACTTGTTGAAAAGAGCTTTCAGTAGGGGCAGGATATTGCTCATGCAGTGGGAGTTGTAAGCAGATACAAGAGTAACCCATTAAAANGATTTATATGCTAATTTGGAAATAATTTGGGCACCATTTTGGGGCAATTTCGACATTGTTTTGGGTACTTTTTGCTTGCTGATTTAAAGAGGCTTACATAATGTTTTGAGGCGAATTTAAAGTATGATTTTAACACATTATTTTGGAGACGCTTTAGGTGCCAATTTAAACTTATTTTGCGCACTGCTTTGGAGTCACTATAAGTGCTGATTTGGGCTGATTTAGATTGTTGTTTTGGAGTCATTTTATATGTCGATTCGGGCCGATTTTGTGCATTGTCTTGGAATAAACTTAAGTATTCTTTCTGAGAGTTTATTTAATAACAGTTATTGAAAGATTTCACACGTTTTTTTAGGCCGATTCACTTGCTTTTCCCCCGCTTTGGCTTTGCTAGTTTCGGAAGTGGGTCGGCCTTATCCTTTCTTTTANTAAATAGGATGCAATAGAGAAAAAGGATTCATGTAGCCGACCCCACATAGTGGGATTAAGGCTTTGTTGTTGCTGTGTTTTTAAAACATGCTTTCTATGAGCCCTATCCATCCTTGACTGATGCCCCCTAGTTTTTGTTAACCTACTTCAGGCCCATCCCTAATTTTCCCCAGCTTTATCCCCATTTCCCCCCTCTCGCTGTCACCCTTCAATATTTCATCTTCGGAGCCCAAATTAAAGGCTTGTTGGAGCGTTAGAGTTATAGATATTCTTCAATCCGGACTACTCTTCTACATCGTCAAACAATAGAGCCATAGATTGTGAGTAAGCTTCTTTCATCTCTATTCCTCGGTTTAATATATTACACAGTACACACAAAGTCATAGATAAAATTTTTATTTTCTTTGCTAATATTAATGATTTTATTATCTAGTTTTAGCATCTCTTAGGTCAAAACTGATGAAAATNCTATTCCTCGGTTTAATATATTACACAGTACACACAAAGTCATAGATAAAATTTTTATTTTCTTTGCTAATAGTAATGATTTTATTATCTAGTTTTAACATCTCTTAGGTCAAAACTGATAGATCATGTAAGCTCCTTGAATATAAATATGTTTAGAAAGTAGAAGCTATTCCATTAGCAATGATATTTATTGAGAAGCAGTACAAGATTAGCAAAGGAAGCACTTAAATGGGTTGATTGGTAGAGCCACCCAATCTTTCCCCTTCTACCCGAAGAACAGCTTATTAGGCAAATCCTCACCTGGACACGAAATTTTTGAAAAATTTTAAGCAATTTTATATTACAAACATATCAAGTCATATGTAACGATTGACTAATTTATCTTCTCTCTGTTCTTTTTAATGAAAAAATAGAAAGGGATGCTTACAGAGAAAGGCTTACAAAAAAAAAAAAAACTAAAATTGCCTCCACTGCTTGCAAAATATTTTTTTATGATTTAGATGACATTGGTCTTAAATGCATCATTTTGAAATGCAATGAGCACACAGTTTTGTTTTTAGAGCAGTTAGATCCTTTAATTATCTTTGATTCCCATAATAAATTAATTTAGAGATATATATTTATTTTATTTAATTTAACAAATCAATATCTTCAAATATTTCATTGGCACCAATTGCATGGGATGTAAATATACATGCATACATACATACATTGATTAAGTTGGAGCCTTTTCTTGCTTTGATTATCAATTTTAGATTGGAATGATTTTTATCACCAATTGTGTGAGAGAATTTAAACATGGTAACCATGTATTTGGAAGTAAAAGATACAAGCATAATGCCATGAAAAATTCTTTCCGTACGGACAAATAGAAGTAAACATTAAGAGATTACAAATGAAAATTGGTAGATAAAGGTGGGGGTATAGATTGAAATTATGTAAAAGACATGGAAAATATATGATGAATGCCATATAAGCACTTTGATATTTTGAACAGTCTATAACATAGAAAAATGTATATAGTGGAACTTCCCACGTTTTTCCTTTTTTTTTTTTACACTTGAAATATCTCCATTGATATTAATTCTGTGAAATAACAACATATTAGTGGTTATGCATTCACCAAAATTTACTCCGCACTCTCCTTTATGAAAATCAAATAGCTACGTACATAATTTTATATTTTATCATACCCCTTCATCATTCAAATGACACCATGTTTGAGTGACAATAGTGCTCATACATTTAGCTTGGATTTTTCTGAGATATATGTGTTCAAATTTTCTAAGCTTATCTAATTAACTGTTGATAGATTTTTCTTTTTTAACACACAAACCCAAAACACGCATACCAAATATGCAAGGCCTTGAACCCATGTCTTTTAAGTTGAAAGACAAAACTCTCAACCACTAGACTAATGTGACTTGCATAACAATAGAAAGATTATGAATGGTATAATCTAAATTAGTGGATAACAATAAAAATGAATAAAATTGTATTCAACATATGAAAATTGAGGTCATTAATGAAACAGATAAAGTACTTCTTTCAGCTGAGCAGTATGATTATACATCGTGCAAAGATTCGAAGCAGCAATTAAAAAAAAATCTTATATATATGTAAGTTCAGTATTCTTAAAACTCATCAGTGAACTTCTCTACTTCATTGAAGGAGATTGTAACTGTTAATAATATTATTTCAGGATAAGTGATTGCATCTTAAGAAGATTAATTCAAGTTATAGAAGATAGTTATTTATTAATATATCTTAAATTTATATTTTTTTAAGTTATACATAATTTTAATACTTCCTTAATAATATTTAGGTCAACAGAAGCGCTAATACATTTTACATAAAAATTAGATGCCGAATGTATGAGCCACTAGATCAAATTTATTTTTGACAATATTGCAACAGAGATTTCAACATCCATTTATCAAAATCCCTTGNAACAGAAGCGCTAATACATTTTACATAAAAATTAGATGCCGAATGTATGAGCCACTAGATCAAATTTATTTTGACAATATTGCAACAGAGATTTCAACATCCATTTATCAAAATCCCTTAAAAAACTAAAGAAGAGATCGTGAAAAGTGAAATGAACTCAATAGATGGATTTATAAATAAGAATTATGAGGATAATGCATTTAAGGAAAAGTACATTTAAAGTATGTTAAAAAGACAGATACTTAAGATATTATTACTACTACATTGCATGTATTGAGCGAAAGTTCTAAAATAAAAACTAAAATAATGAAAAATGAGAATGTAAATGTAATCTAGATATTCATCTGGACCGTTATTGATTGAATGCATGAATATTCCAAATTTAATTGACAATCT
>JXCR01147439.1:288825-333325 GCA_002079205.1 Phalaenopsis hybrid cultivar | reverse complement strand
AGGTCTACATTGGAGTCTAAAGGCCTTCATTTGAGTAGAACTAAAACTGCATACATAGAATGCAGTTTTAGTAGTAGTAGCTCTAATGACATAAGTGTAGCTTTGGGTGATCAAATTATTAAAAGGTGTGAACGATTTTTATATCTTGGGTCTGTTGTTCAGAGCGATGGTGATATAGACGGGGATGTTAATAGTAAAATTCAAGTTGGTTGGTTGAAGTGGAGAAATGCTTCGACCCTTTTGTGTGATAGTAAAGTACCGCTTAGACTGAAAGGAAATTTTATAAGATGGTGGTGAGACCTACAATGCCCTATGGNCTTAAATGATAAGATTTAGGATTATTTAAAGTTTTAAAACCAAAAACTATCTTAAAATGACCCAAGGCAGTGCTTAGAATCAATTGTTCTGTNCTTAAATGATAAGATTTAGGATTATTTAAAGTTTTAAAACCAAAAACTATCTTAAAATGACCCAAGGCAGTGTTTAGAATCAATTGTTCTGTTTTTTTTTTCTTTTGCTTTAAAAAAAAATGTTTGTTTATTAATTTCTATTTGTTTGAGGAGCATTTATATAAATACCACCCAATTCCGATGTATTTAGATATCTAACATCTAAACTTGGCTTTTTTATATTTATATAAAGTTTTCATACTGAATAAAAAATACACAATTTTAACATTTAAAAAGTGAAATACACCTTTTCATCCATATACATGTAGGGTGGTCTGCATGTATAAATTGAAGTTTAGGCGTAAGATATGTAAATACATATAAATTGAGTGGTATGCATGTAAATCTTCCTTGTTTTTATTAATTTTGTTTAAATTGATTTGAATTAACTTTTAAAAGCCTGAAAAAAAATTTGATCTGTTTGCTGTGTTTTTAAAATAATTTTTACGAACGGATGCGGGTAACAAAATTAGTTCATGAAACTAATGAAACTAACATTATGATAGAATCTTGAAATATAGTTACTCTCAATGATAAATTAATGGAATTAATTGATATTATGATTCATAAAAATATTAATATCTTATGTATTCAAGTAACTAAATGGGTTGGAGAAAAAGCTAAAGAGATTGATAACTTAGGTTTTAAACTTTGGTATTCTGGTAAGAGCCATATTAGAAATGATGTATTGTAATTATAGGATAAGAGTTTGAAAGATGATGTTGTAAAAATTAATAGAGTTGGAGATAGAATTATAGCCCTTAAGATTATCATTAATACTGAGATTTTTAATATTATAAGTGTTTATGCTCCTTAAGTAGGTTTAGATATAGGATCTAAAGATAAATTTTGGAATGACTGAGAAGACTTAATGCAAATGATACCTCTTGAAGAAAGAATTTTTATTCGAGAAGTTTTAAATGGACATGTCGGTAGAGTGGTAGAAAAATTCAAAAATATTCGTCGTGGCTACGATTTTGGAGTGATTAATGAAGAAGATAGAGCTATTTTAGATTTTGCTTTAGCGTGTGATTTTGTTATTACTACTACTTCATTCAAGAAAAGAGATGAGCATCTTATTACTTATAAGAATAGATCTAATAAAACACAAATTGATTATTTTTTTATGAGAAGAAGAGATCGTTGAGATTGTAAAGATTGTAACGTCATTCCAAGTGAGGATTTAAGTACCCAACATCGTTTATTAATTCTAAATTTAAGGATGAAGAGTTGTAAACTAAAGAATACNCGACAACCTCTTGAAGAAAGAATTTTTATTCGAGAAGTTTTAAATGGACATGTCGGTAGAGTGGTAGAAAAACTCAAAAATATTCGTGGTGGCTACGATTTTGGAGTGATTAATGAAGAAGATGGAGCTATTTTAGATTTTGCTTTAGCGTGTGATTTTGTTAATACTACTACTTCATTCAAGAAAAGAGATGAGCATCTTATTACTTATAAGAATAGATCTAATAAAACACAAATTGATTATTTCTTATGAGAAGAAGAGATCGTTGATATTGTAAAGATTGTAAGGTCATTCCAAGTGAGGATTTAAGTACCCAACATCGTTTATTAATTCTAAATTTAAGTATGAAGAGTTGTAAACTAAAGAATATTAGGACTCATCATCGTAGAATTAGATGGGAGAATCTAAAAGATACAAATAAAATTATTTTTATGAGAAAAATTCAAGATTTCAAAATTTGGGATGTTCATGAGAAACAAATATTATGTGGGATAAAGTAACAAATACTATTAAACAAGTAGTAAAAGATGTACTTGGACTATCAAAAGGAAAAAATTTATATAAATAAAAATAGTTGGTGTTGGAATAATAATGTGCACAAGAAAAGATAAAATATAAGAAGTTATGTTATAAAAATTGGTTTAAATATAAAAGCTTAGAGAACTAGGAAAAATATCAAACGGCCAGCACAAAATCTAAAAGAACAATCTGTGATGCTAAAAAATCTTCTTTTAATGATCTTTATAATAGATTATNATGTTATAAAAATTGGTTTAAATATAAAAGCTTAGAGAACTAGGAAAAATATCAAACGGCCAGCACAAAATCAAAAAGAACAATCTGTGATGCTAAAAAATCTTCTTTTAATGATCTTTATAATAGATTAGATATTAAGGAGGTGAAAAATATATGTATAGAGAAAAGAAAAATAAAAATTTAACTCAAGTAAAGTGTATTAAAGATGAAAATCAAAAAATGATTTTCTTAAAAAAAAAATATTCAACNTATTAAGGGGGTGAAAAATATATGTATAAACTAGCCAAACAAAGAGAAAAGAAAAATAAAAATTTAACTCAAATAAAGTGTATTAAAGATGAAAATCAAAAAGTGATTTTCTTAAAAAAAGATATTCATTATAGGTGGGTGAGTTATTTTGATAAACTTTTTAAAAAAAATTCTAAAGATACGATCGACCTTAGTGATCTTAATATCGTTAATAATAATAAAACGTTTCATTTTTACCGTCGCATTAGTAAAAAAGAAGTTGATGAGGCTTTAAAGAAAACTAAGGGTGGAAAGTTTGTAGGACCTGATGATATCCCAATTGAAGTGTGGAAATATTTACGAGATTTGGGAACTTGACTTACTAAACTCTTTATTATTTTAAAAACTAAAAAGTTGCATGAGGAGTGGAGGAAGAGTAATTTGGTCCCCATTTTTAAGAATAAAGGGGATGCACGAGAGTGCTAATTATAGAGGAATTAAGTTGATGTGTCATACTTTAAAATTATTGGAGAGGGTAATTGAACATAGGTTAAGATGTATTACAAAGATTTCTCATAATCAATTTGGACTTATGTCGGGCAAGTCTACTATGGAAGCTACACATTTATTGAGAGGCATGATGGAGAAGTTCAAAGATAATAAGGAGAATCTACATTTGATTTTTATTGATTTAGAAAAAAATTATGATAAGGTTTAAAGAGAAAGCCTTTGGAGAGTTCTTGAGAAGAGAGGTGTTAATATGACTTATATTCATGTTATTAAGGATATGCATACTAGAGTTGTTACTTGTGTTTAAACTAAAGGAGGATTCACCAAATATTTTCCTATTACCGTTGGATTACATTNATTATTTTAAAAACTAAAAAGATGCATGAGTGGAGGAAGAGTAATTTGGTCCCCATTTTTAAGAATAAAGGGGATGCACAAGAGTGCTAATTATAGAGGAATTAAGTTGATGTGTCATACTTTAAAATTATTGGAAAGGGTAATTGAACATAGGTTAAGATGTATTACAAAGATTTCTCATAATCAATTTGGACTTATGTCGGGCAAGTCTACTATGGAAGCTACACATTTATTGAGAGGCATGATGGAGAAGTTCAAAGATAATAAGGAGAATCTACATTTGATTTTATTGATTTAGAAAAAAATTATGATAAGGTTTAAAGAGAAATCCTTTGGAGAGTTATTGAGAAGAGAGGTGTTAATATGACTTATATTCATGTTATTAAGGATATGTATACTAGATTTGTTACTTGTGTTCAAACTAAAGGAGGAATCACCAAATATTTTCCTATTACCGTTGGATTACATCAGGGATCAGTTTTAAGCCCATATCTTTTTGCTTTAGTTATGGATGGTCTGAGTGGACATTTATAGGATGATGTACCTTGATGTATGCTTTTTGTTGATGATAATCTTCTCGTGGATAAAACAAGAGAAAAAGCTCTACATTGGAGTCTAAAGGCCTTCATTTGAGTAGAACTAAAATTGCATACATAGAATGCAGTTTTAGTAGTAGTAGCTCTAATGACAGAAGTGTAGCTTTGGGTGATCAAATTATTAAAAGGTGTGAACGATTTTTATATCTTGGGTCTGTTGTTCAGAGCGATGGTGATATAGACGGGGATGTTAATAGTAAAATTCAAGTTGGTTGGTTGAAGTGGAGAAATGCTTCGACCCTTTTGTGTGATAGAAAAGTACCGCTTAGACTGAAAGGAAATTTTATAAGATGGTGGTGAGACCTGCAATGTCCTATGGCGCTGAATGTTGGCCTTTAAAAGATAAGCATAATACTAAGTTAAGTGTTGTCGAGATGAGAATGATTAGGTGGATGAGTGGCTTTACACTTAGAGACAAAATGCGAAATGAATATATCCTTGATAGAGTTGGTGTAGCTCCTGTGATGGATAAAATTAGAGAAATTCGACTTAGATGGTTTGGTCACATTAAACGTCGAACATCTGATGATCCAATTAGGAGAGTAGATGTTTTAGGTAGACCTAGCAAGGCTTCGGCTTTTTGTATAAAAAATGATCTTAATTTATTAGAACTAAATGAAAATATGACACTAAATAGGATGCAATGGAGAAAAAGGATTCATGTACCTGACCCCACATAGTGGGACTAAGGCTTTGTTGTTGCTGTGTTTTTAAAACATGCTTTCTATGAGCCCTACCCATCCTTGACTGATGCCCCCTAGTTTTTGTTAACCTACTTCAGCCCCATCCCCAATTTTCCCCAGCTTTATCCCCATTTCCCCCCTCTCGCTGTCACCCTTCAATATTTCATCTTCGGAGCCCAAATTAAAGGCTTGTTGGAGCGTTAGAGTTATAGATATTCTTCAATCCGGACTACTCTTCTACATCGTCAAACAATAGAGCCATAGATTGTGAGTAAGCTTCTTTCATCTCTATTCCTCGGTTTAATATATTACACAGTACACACAAAGTCATAGATAAAATTTTTATTTTCTTTGCTAATATTAATGATTTTATTATCTAGTTTTAGCATCTCTTAGGTCAAAACTGATGAAAATTAGATCATGTAAGCTCCTTGAATATAAATATGTTTAGAAAGTAGAAGCTATTCCATTAGCAATGATATTTATTGAGAAGCAGTATAAGATTAGCAAAGGAAGCACTTAAATGGGTTGATTGGTAGAGCCACCCAATCTTTCCCCTTCTACCCGAAGAACAGCTTATTAGGCAAATCCTCACCTGGACACGAAATTTTTGAAAAATTTTAAGCAATTTTATATTACAAACATATCAAGTCATATGTAACGATTGACTAATTTATCTTCTCTCTGTTCTTTTTAATGAAAAAATAGAAAGGGATGCTTACAGAGAAAGGCTTACAAAAAAAAAAAAAACTAAAATTGCCTCCACTGCTTGCAAAATATTTTTTTATGATTTAGATGACATTGGTCTTAAATGCATCATTTTGAAATGCAATGAGCACACAGTTTTGTTTTTAAGTTGAAAGACAAAACTCTCAACCACTAGACTAATGTGACTTGCATAACAATAGAAAGATTATGAATGGTATAATCTAAATTAGTGGATAACAATAAAAATGAATAAAATTGTATTCAACATATGAAAATTGAGGTCATTAATGAAACAGACAAAGTACTTCTTTCAGCTGAGCAGTATGATTATACATCGTGCAAAGATTCGAAGCAGCAATTAAAAAAAAATCTTATATATATGTAAGTTCAGTATTCTTAAAACTCATCAGTGAACTTCTCTACTTCATTGAAGGAGATTGTAACTGTTAATAATATTATTTCAGGATAAGTGATTGCATCTTAAGATGATTAATTCAAGTTATAGAAGATAGTTATTTATTAATATATCTTAAATTTATATTTTTTTAAGTTATACATAATTTTAATACTTCCTTAATAATATTTAGGTCAACAGAAGCGCTAATACATTTTACATAAAAATTAGATGCCGAATGTATGAGCCACTAGATCAAATTTATTTTTGACAATATTGCAACAGAGATTTCAACATCCATTTATCAAAATCCCTTGAAAAACTAAAGAAGAGATCGTGAAAAGTGAAATGAACTCAACAGATGGATTTATAAATAAGAATTATGAGGATAATGCATTTAAGGAAAAGTACATTTAAAGTATGTTAAAAAGACAGATACTTAAGATATTATTACTACTACATTGCATGTATTGAGCGAAAGTTCTAAAATAAAAACTAAAATAATGAAAAATGAGAATGTAAACGTAATCTAGATATTCATCTGGACCGTTATTGATTGAATGCATGAATATTCCAAATTTAATTGACAATCTAGCTGATGTGAGATGCTCTACAGCTTCACAAAAGTTTCAACAAGATTCAATCTAAGTAAAAATATTTTATCATATGCTTGAATATGTGGAAAAAAAGGCTGGTTGGATTATTACTCTAAAATGATTGAATATGATACGCTGCATAAATCAACTAATTTATTTATGGTTATCGTGACTTGATATTTTAGGATAGAAAATACATCGAATCTTCATGTTATCTCTTTCCTTATTTACTATTTCTTATAATACAATTTTTATTGTTGCACGAAAGCACTTTTTGTTTCTTTTTGAAACTTTTTGCATCCAATAAACACGCAGTGTCATGGAATCATGAAAAAGATCATTAAACCAAATATTGTAATAAATCAACCATAACAATATTGTGCTCGATTGCCATGTTGGTAGTTGCAAATATGCTGTCTGCTAGTTGAAATCTATTAAAAACACCTAGATAGCAACTGATACACCGTCTCTTAAAATTGTTTTCAGTTTCATCTATTTCTTTATGCTAGTAAGAGCATTATTTTTGGTACGAGTTGTAATGTATATTTCTAAATCTTAAAAATATTACTTCGTTGATGGTTAAGGGAGCGGGAGACCCTCTTCTATCAGCTAGTACAGAGCAGGGCGGTTAGGGACTCTTTGACCATAAACGGAGATACTCTCTGATAAGATCCTTATTGCTGGCAATGTGATTTTGTTGGGTTAGATTGAATCTTGAGGTAAAAGGGCAATGAAAGAGGGAGACAGGAGAAAGGAGATGTAGAGTAGGGGAATAGGTTGAGGGAGAAAGGTGAAGCAATACTTGCTAATGTTATAAGAAACATGATTAAATTTACTATTCTGGTTATAAGAAAAAAGCATGTTTCCATAGAGGATCACTAGCTATTATTATTGTGAAAAATATGGCTGCCCCTGTACACTTTTTCTCTAAACTAATATCCCAAGGCTATACCCTCAACGTGCTACTGTTTATTCTATAGAATCTGAATTTATTAGCATGGAATTAAGAAGCTTTCAATTTTCTTTTTAAAATTATGACAAGTACATAATTATCTATTAATGTTACTACTAATAGCCATGTTTCCCTTTCTTTGACCCTTTGCTTATCTTCTCAATTTGAATGATTTGGAATCTCTGTTGTGAATTGGTTTAACATAAAAATTGATTCACAATTAAAGATTTAATAGTTCTTGGAAAAGCCAGCATCATTTCTCTTACTATAAAACCGTATTTATATTCTGCTTCATACTAATTGTGAGAGTGGCTTGCAGCAATTACAAATAGTACGGACTTATTTTATGTTGTTTGGAATGTTCGAGTAAGAGGTTTGAAAACTTGTGACATTTTAGCTGGAAGGAGATTAGCTTTCAATATCTGCTTTCGCGACTATATAATCTGCATCATGCTATATGGTTTGGTAAAGTTTCTATTTAATTTCAAAACTGCAATCGCAAACTAATATGAGTGAATGATAGAAATTAGAAACTGGGCGTTGCTCCTATGGCTTAAATGAATCTCCAAGCGAGTATCATCAATGAATCTTTATATCTCTGCTTCAAATGAAGCATTTTTAATGATGATTAAATGAATGTTCATGGAATGCTTCAAATTAGTTTAATATATCTGCTTTGTCTCATGGATGTCCCAAATTGTAAACTATGAAAATTTTTGTTAAGGACTCGTGACTTCTTTGTATTGTTTGCTGTTTTTGTTCTTTAAGGTTTTATCATGTAGTTCTTCATTCCTTTTTAGCAATGATCCTTATCTATATTTAATTTAAATTTATGATTTTATTTTATTGAACGTTAGTGTTCGAATAGATATTTTTGCTATTCACTTTAAGATTGTACAGGTGGCAAAATTGAGATTAAAGTTAGATTTTGAAAGTAATTAAGATGAGAAATTTCAACAAGCAATTGCTCTTATTTGTATTGATTATTATAACAATCATTATTTGACCAAAAAATCATTTAGAATTCTAAGTATTCAAGGTTATGAGTATGGAATTAAAATATTTTGAGGCTATTCAACTTGATATTATGAAAATTATAAGATGGAATCTCATATATTTTTAGACTAACGTAATATTACGAGTAGTAGTCCAACGAAAGATGTAAAATGGATGGCACTTGAGAAGCAACTCATAATAATTATGTTAAATTTATTACAAAATGAATACTTAAGAATATTAGTAAATGATTTTAGCATTCATTGAAGACAATTAAAGACAAATTGTTATTTCTTCCATCATTAGATATTTTTTCTCCCTGAGAAAATAAATAATTCTAGGTACTAAGTATTATCCACTTTTAAGATATGCTGACATTTAACCTTTTTTTATTGGAAGATTTACATACATACCACTCAATTCATATGTATATACATACACCTACGCTTCAATTTTTACATGCATGCCACCTTACCTATGCATGAAAAGGTGCATTTCAATTTTTAAAAGTTAAAATAGTGGTGTTTTTTATGTGATATGAAAATTTGGATGTTATTAATGTAAAAATCAAACTTTAGCCATTAGATATGTACATACATATGAATTGGGTGGTATGTATATAAACGTGTCTTTTATTTACTTGCAAGATAGTTTATATAATCATAAATTATATGAATAGAATTATAATGGTGCAATTGCTTGAACTCATGTGATTGCTCATATGTCTAAAGAGCAACGATTTTCACATTAATTAAAACATAAAATGCCTACTCAGAATATAATGTGCATAAGGATCTGATATGATGCTATTATGCATTAACTAAATGAAAAAACAACAATTTATGCTATAAGATATTTTTAGAATGTTTATTAAACTCTCAAGCTAAACTTTCTTACGCCACCACAAAGTATGATACTTTTTATTTCCCGTACTTTTAAAATTATAGAAATGATTTTTTATTGTTAAGCAAGTAATATATTTACTTTTTGAAACAGGAATGAATTTTAAAATTTTTTTCACTATATATATGATTAATATATCAATTGCATGATTATCAGAAGTGTGAAAATTGTTATCATCACCCATAACAATGACATTTGCGGCCCTCTATTGCTATTATCACCAAGAACTATATTTGTTGTTAAAACTAAATGACTATTGTACATTTGTGATCATCAATATTACAATTTCATATTCTCTAATTCAAGAGAAGAGTTGGAATATGTACTTACGATGATATAGTGGATCATTTTGACAGGGCTNGGCCCTCTATTGCTATTATCACCAAGAACTATATTTGTTGTTAAAACTAAATGACTATTGTACATTTGTGATTATCAATATTACAATTTCATATTCTCTAATTCAAGAGAAGAGTTGGAATACGTACTTACGATGATATAGTGGATCATTTTGACAGGGCCGGACCCCATGATTTTTTCTTTTTCCAGAATTTTTTCACGTAAAAAATTTTGGTCTCCTCCTGCTACTTTTTTATTATTTGTGTGTGTGTTAGATCTTCGTGTAACGCTAAGACATTAAATTATTACCATACTACTACGAATCTTCCGACAGGCAACAACACTATGAACACTCATAGAGTTGCTCAAGTAAACTTAATAGTAACGAGTTGCATGCCAATTCATAAAGCCATGATCTTCCCATTTTGGAGGGACCAAAACCTGCTGGTAAACGTCAGACGGAATGAAACTAACTCTGGAACATAAGTGAAAGAACAAGCATAAAAAGGATATCGCAGTACAAGGACATTTGAATTAATAGAGCATGGAAGAAAGGTGACATAAAATAATAAAACAGCTGAATTTATTTATTTTGTTTCATATCTTAATATGTATTTAAGGATGGGTTCCATGATAGAAATGAAAATGCAAAAATTCATGTCGTAGATAAGTTACACTTATAATTCTGGACAAGAATTTTTAGTATCAAGCTCGAACTTCAGAAGAGCATGAAGCTTTAAGGAACAAAACTGATAATGACTAAAATTGGATAATCAGAATTTTAAAGCAGAGTGTTAGGATTGGCCATTAAGGATTATGCAGCAATTTGAAAAAGAAACACGGAATGAGTGAATGCAAGAGAGAAATTTCAGAAAAAATAAAAACAATTAAATTCTAATTTATTCCTTAAAGATTGTTACATAGAAATGGAACACTTTTCCAAGCAATGTGAGAGTTTANATATATGATTTTTTTTTTCTAAAAGAAGGGCCAGAGACTATCATACGAGCCTCCAAAAACCCTTAATGTGCCTAACAATTTGAGTAGAACCTCCTTAAGGTCAACTATGTCAAACGGGATTCGAACCCTCGACCTGAGGAGTCTTATACCGTGGATACCAGCCAACAGGCCGGGATACACGGCACAACACAAATATTAAAGAAATATAAAGAGACACGATGATATAAGTATGGGCTTGGGCTTGAACCATTAACGTTACAAAAAACACGTAGTAAAGAAGTGCATTAGAAGCATATTTGATGCACATAATGGTCCTAAACTGATCAAAATGCCTTTAAAGATCGAATGGGCTATCATACATATAAATAGTTGAGAGCATGAAATTCATGGATATGAAATGTGGAAGGATGGCACTTTTAAATGGCAAAGACTCTGGGATGTTCAAAAAGCGAATGAAGTTGGCGGGAATGCTCTTTTTTTTTTTATTAGTATTTGCCATTTGCATTCCACATAATTTTTTTATGTATTTACATATCTAACACCTAAAAAATTCATATTTATAAGCATACCATTCAAATCTATGATATCATATACAAAAATATTATAATCGCTTTATTTTTAAAAGTGAAATTCACCATATCGTGCATAAATTTATGATGCCAAAGTGTTAGTAGTGTAAATATCAAACATTGGGTGCNGAACACGAACTCATTGACGAACCGAACACGAACTGTTCGCGAACAACGAGCTTTTTTGACAGCCCTAGTGCTATACATGTAAATACATATAAATTGTGCCGTATTCATTAAATACATTTTAGGAGTTGGCGTTCGTTCGAAAATGTCCCAAACCAACAAGCTCCGGCTTCGAAGGCAACAACACTAACTCCTAAATTAAAAACAAAAAGGGTCCTTTTTCCAAAATAATAGATAGTAATTGGCAGCCAAAAATTTTCAGCAAGAAAAATCCTCAGGCCATTGAAAACAAACATGACACAGAAATCAACATTTCCAGCAAACGATGAGCCAGCGGCAGAGCATTTCTGCATTAATAATTATTACAAATATTTACATATATACCACTCAATTCTTATCTAAGTGTTAGATATGTAAATACGTGGGAATTGGGTGGTATGTATGTACATGTCCTATATAAATATTAAGAGTATACGAAATAAAGAAAAAAAGGTGGGTTTCAGTGTCAACATCAAAGCTTTAAAATCCAGAGGGTTCCCTCTGGCCACTATGCTACGGGCCCTACGGCGTAATGAATGCGACGTGTTGGCCTTTTCATTGAGGCAGAAGCAGCTGTTGGGCTTTAAACTGACTGGTGCGCTATAGATTTTTCACATCATTAGGCTGTGTAATTAAAGTGCCAGCTCGCCTTCTTTATGACTGAAGACTTCTACTGCTCCATGCTCATCATTTGAATCACTATAAGAACTGAGCTGATGCAGTTGTTCTGATTTATGTGAATGTAAGCATTATGTTAGGTTGTCTATAATTGTTATGGGAAATAATAATTCTTGTCTCTATTTGGAAATTCAAATCTCTCCATCTTGAGAAGTTATTGCATACGGTGTCCGATCCTGATCGTAAATCACTGTGATACGATCATGATTATTTCAGTTTTTTTTTTTTAAATTTAGGTGGGACACACTGAAATACATTCTGACCGTAAATCAGGTGAAAGTATCGGACACCGCACGCAAGATGCGTGCGGTGTCCGATCCGTATGGAGTAATTTTTCCTCCATCTTATGCAGGAGACATTTGTTTGATTTTCTTTTGGGTTACCTTACAAATTTTTAGGTTTATAGCACCCAATTATTTCATATCATATAGAAATACAACTATTTTAATTTTTAAAAAGTTAATATATTTATGTAAAAGTTGTGGTTTAGTAGTTAAATACATAAGCATTGAGTGGTATGTATGTATATCTTTGTTTTATCAAATTTTTTAGGACCAAAAACCCCAAAAAAAATGGAAAGAATTACATACATACCACTTAATTCTTATGTACTCACATAACTAACACCTAACCTTCAATTTTTACACGCATGTCATCTTATCTATGCATAAAAACGTTCATTTCATTTTTTTTAAAATTAAAATACTGATAATTTTGATGTGATGCAAATGATTGGGATGGTATAAATATAAAAATTAAAATTTAGGTGTTAGAAGCGTAAATAAATAGGAATTGGGTGGTATGTATGTAAATGCCACAGAAAAAATTGCAGGGCACCCAAAAGGCGGAGTACAAATTAAGAGAAAAATTGGGTCAATACATCGTGACTGAATTCTTGTCCAAATGAACCACAAAAACTAATACGCAAAATTTTTATAATATTTATTAAAATGAAATAAAGGCGTTTTCAATTTTTGGACAACAGACCTAACATGAAAACATGTTATCAGTGCTACAGTAAAGCAGCAAGGCATTAAGAAATTCGCATATAACCAACAAATTATAAATGACAACACTTGCTGTGAAATCAACAATGTATTAAGATACAAAATCTCTTTTTGTCATGTTGCACATCAAACATTTCACATGTATTAAATCTTAGGGGTATTTACATACGTATACCACCTAATTCATACATATTGACATACCTAAAACCTAAACTTTACTTTTTTACATTTATACCACCCAAACAAACCTTTCATATCACATGCAAAAGATTGCTACTTTAATTTTTAAAAAGTGAACGTTTGAATGCGGTATATAGGTAAAATTGAAGTTCAGGTAATAGATATGTAAATACATGAGAGGAATTGAGTGGTAAGTATGCAAATCTTCCAAAATTTTACAGCTCATCCCAACAAACCATTACCTAACTCAGGGTTACGGCAGAAATAAAAATCAACTATTAAAGATACAAAAAGTAAGGTCGTTGAATTATTACTTTATATACATGTACATGCAAACAAGTAACCACCTGATAATTGACTTCCCATCACACTTGCTGGCAGATGGCTTTCCGGTAGAGGCCTCAGCACCAGCAAGGTTGAATAAGTACAGAGGTGTTTATTGATATATATATTCTTTTAACTACATACAAAAGGTTAAAAGTGCAATACTCACTGTTTACAATTTTACAACCACTCCAGTCATCAGGCAAGGAAGTCCCATCATTCCCATCTGATCAGCCTCAAGAGAGCAGCTCTCGACTCCTCGCTTCTTATCGTCGTGACATCGAAGCCAGAGACACGAAAGCCTCGCAATGGCTGCTTGACTGGCAAACTGCATCCTGTAAACTAAGCTCAGTTCTGCCCAAAGGTTGCCGCTGTTTCCATCGTATCCATCGAGATCAGATTTTGATACCATAACAAAGGAGCTGTCTTCGAAAGTTGAGAGGTGTGAGTTGGTGGCAGTGAGGGCTAATGGAGGTGGTAACGAATTGTCGAAATTTTGGAAATTGTTATTTTTTTCTACAGCAAGATGGTAGTATTTTTGTACAGCCTGACAAAACAGCAGATGTTAGATAAAACTTTTCTTTAATTAAAAAAGAAGAATTGTTAGCCAATACAAACAAGGACACACGAGCACCATGCGGGTAAGGACACAATTATTTTTGAAAACATAGAACATGAACACATGTCATTGACACGTCATTGATACACGCACAGGCACAAAACAACAACAAGCCTTTATCCCACTAAGTGGGGTCAGCTACATGAATCCTTTTTCTCCATCGTGTCCTATTGAGAGTCCTATTTTCATTTAATTCTAGTAGATTAAGATAATTTTTTAAATAATATGCCCAAGCTTTATTAGGTCTATCTCTGTCTTTCTTAACATAAGTCGAATCTAGAACAACTACTCTTCTAACCGGATTATCAGATGGTCAACGTTTAATGTGTCCAAATCATCTAAGACAACTCTCGCTAATCTTGTCCGCCACTGGAGCTACACCAACCCCATCAAAAATATATTTAATTTGCATTTTGTCTCAAAGTGTCAAGCCACTCAAGCACCTAAGCATTCTCATCTCAATAACACTTATCTTTGTTCTATGCTTCTCTTTTAAAGGCCAACATTTTGTGCCATAGAGCATTGCAAGTCTCACCACCATCTTGCAAACAACAACACTTATCTTTGTTCTATGCTTCTCTTTTAAAGGCCAACATTTTGTGTCATAGAGCATTGCAAGTCTCACCACCATCTTGCAAAATTTTCAATTCCGTCTAAGTGGTACTTTTCTGTCAGACAATAGGCCTGATACATTCCTTCACTTCAACCAACCAACTTAAATTCTACTAATAACATCCCCATTTATATCAACATCACTTTCAATAATAAACGCGAAATAACTAAAACGTTCACACCTTTTAACCTGATTTGATCACCCATAATTACAACTCTATCATTATAGCTACTACTACTAAAATTAAATTTCATGTATTTAGTTTTTGTTCTACCCATACGAAGGCCGTAGAAACAGTAGTATTAATAATAATAATAATAATAATAAAATTTAAAATAATACATATTAATGCATAAATTAAACAAGCATAAAGTAAATAAGATGAACCTAACATTATAAATATGAAAGATAATGATATTTAAGAATAAAAANTGTGCCATAGAGCATTGCAAGTCTCACCACCATCTTACAAAATTTTCAATTCCGTCTAAGTGGTACTTTTCTGTCAGACAATAGGCCCGATACATTCCTCCACTTCAACCAATTTGAATTCTACTAAAAACATCCCCATTTATATCATCATCACTTTGAACAATAAACGCAAAATATCTAAAACGTTCACACCTTTTAATGATTTGATCACCCATAATTACAACTCTCACTATAGCTACTACTACAATTATATTTCATGTATTTAGTTTTAGTTCTATTCATACAAAGGCCGTAGCAGTAGTAATAATAATAATAATAATAAATTTTAAAATAATACATATTTATGCATAAATTAAACAAACAAAGTAAATAAGATGAACCTAACATTATTAATATGAAAGATAATGATATTTAAGAATAAAAAAGTAGAAATAAATATCATGTTATTATAAATTAAAATAGTAGACAAAAACTAATAAAAAATTATCAAAATCATTAAGCATAACAACATATCATAAATAATCAAACTTTAATAAAATATAAACATCATCATTTGGTNTCATGTTATTCATAAATTAAAATAGTAGACAAAAACTAATAAAAATTATCAAAATCATTAAGCATAATAACAGATCATAAATAATCAAACTTTAATAAAATATAAACATCATCATTTGGTACAATATAAATCATTGAAATCTAACATTTTATTATGCATTTTGTTACTATTTATAAAATTTGAATATTATTTTGAAAGACGTGAGTGGGACAAGCGCCCAAAATTATTTTTCTTAGTTTTAGTTTTATGCATGACGAAATTGTCATACAAGCATTCATATCTGATGTGTGTATGACAGTACACGCCTATCTATACGGATATGTTGGTGCATCATAAATCTGATCGTTTAGTGCTTGCCTCAAAGAAGGATAATACCTCAATATATAATTGCACAATTTTATGTCTTGACTGTTGGGTAATGTGGAGACCCAGTCCACCACAATTTAATTAGTATCTTAATTAAGAATCTCACATACCGGTCACCTACTTTCCCACCTACCGCCCGCCTACCACATCTCACATACCGCTCACCTACCTCCCACCTACTGCTCTCATGATTTTTATAAATAACCTCTTTTGACATAAATGAGATGTCAAGCCACAAGCCAAACAAGATCAAATCAAGTCCTCTTGAGAGCTAAGAGAAAGAGAGGAAAAGAGAGAGAGACAAAGAGAGAAGAAAATAGAAATTTCTTGTAAACGTCGAGACGCTCGACGGTGTAATTTCTCCGAGAAATAAAATCCTCTGCAGCTCTATGGATGTAGACAAATTTGTCGAACCACGTAAATCTGTGTCGCTCTGGTGTTTTTTTCTGCGTGTAACTTTACTTGTTCCATTTTTTGCTTTATTGTCGTCGTTTTTCACAACTGGTATCAGAGCTTGGGTTCGAATCTAAGGAAGAATGATGGGCGGAGACCAAGAGATGACATCGGGGATTGAGAAGTTCAATGACACATATTTTACTTACTGGAGGATGCAGATAAATGACTACATCTAGTGAAAGAAACTTCATCTTCCGTTACTGGGAAAGCGACCAGAAAAAATGGACGAGGCAGAATGAAATCTGTTGGATCGATAGGTTTTTGGGGTTATACGATTAACCATGTCGAAATCGGTTGTCCACAACGTCATCAAGGAGAGAACTACTGCAGATCTCATGATGACTTTATCAGGTATATATGAAAAGTCATTGGCAAATAAAAAGGTGCATCTGATGAAAAAGTTATCAACATGAAGATGGCGGAAGGTGTGTCTGTTGCTCAACACCTAAATGATTTCAACACTATCACAAATCAGTTGTCAGTTGAAATTGATTTTGATGATAAGATACGTGCGCTGATATTATTGACTTCATTGTCAAATAGTTGGGAAGCCATGAGGATGACAGTTAGTAGTTCTGCAGATAAATCTAAGCTAAAATATAATGATATTCGTGATTTGATTTTGACTGAGAAGGTGCACATGAAGGATTCTGGTGAGGCCTCATCTTTAAGTTCGGCGCTGAATGTTGATTCCAGAGGGAGATCATATGACAATAATTCAAACAAATGAATATCAAAATCAAAGTCTGGTCAGCAGACAACCTGCTGGAATTGTGACAAGGCTGACCACATAATAATGAACTGCAGGAATTCTAAGAAGAAGTATGATGACGCTAATGTTGTAACTGAAGAAATACATTATGCACTATTTATGACAGTTCAAAATTCTGTTAATAACTGTATACTAGATTCAGAAGCTTTCTTCCATATATCTTCCCGTCGGGAGTTAATGCAAAATTATGTTGCAGTTAACTTTGAGAAGATATATCTAACTGATGAAAAAACTCTGGACGTGGTGGAAATGAGAAGGGAGAGGGAGGGAGAAAGAAATAGATTGATAAATCAAGAGTGAGAAAGCAAGAGGTTGGAGAGAGAGGAAGATATTGCTCTTCTGTCCCTCTTTATATGGTCACGCACACTTCTCTTTCTCATGCTTCCACTCTCTGTCTCTCTCTTTTTTCTTCTCTCTCCCATTTTTCTTTCATTCAGGCGTTTCCTTCCATACATCTTCCCATCGGGAGTTAATGCAAAATTATGTTGCAGTTAACTTTGAGAAGATATATCTGACTGATGGAAAAACTCTGGGACGTGGTGGTGATGAGAGACGTTGATATTGCACTCCATAACAAGAGCAAATGAACTTTACAAATGGTCAGACATGTTCCTGAGTTGAAGAAAAACCTCATCTTTGTTGGGCAGCTCAATAATGGTGGTCATTCGGCAGTGTTCTCAAATAGCACCTGAAAAGTTACCAAAAGAGCATTAGTACTGACTTGGGGTAAGAAAATTGACACACTATATATGACTACAAGTTTATTCAGGCGAAGACACACGAGTTAGAGATGCATTATGGAGAAACAAAAGAAAGTCAATTTCTTGAAAAGTGGTAGAGCGCTAAAGGCAGGAAAATCGGACCTTGTATAGACAAATGGTGGAGAACCACAGAGTTATGAAGAAATTTTGCAAGATAAGAATTCAAGCAAGTGGCAGCTGACCAAGAAGGAGGAGACAAATTTCTTGCCAGGGAATCAAACTTGAGAGCTGGCAGAACTTCCACTAAGGAAGAAGACATTGCACAACAAGTGGGTGTACCAGATGAAGACTGTGTTCGGTGGCAGTAAGAGGTACAAGACTGGACTTATTGAAAAGGGCTTTCAGCAGGGGCATGATATTGCTCATGAAGTGGGAGTTGTAAGCATATACAGGAGTAAAATAGGAAAGAGCTTGGTGGTAAAATGCTACGTTGACGGTGATATGTCAACTCAGGGTGTTACTCGTGAGAAACTGAAGTTGTGCTCAACTTCAGCTGGTCTTCTGGCATAAAGACAGAGGCTTCGAGTTGCAGAGGTTGAGGATATAATGTTTGAAGGAAAGGTCGGTGCAACTAGTAGATGATACAGTCAGTAGGTGATGCAACCAGTGTCCCACTCTCTAAGTGGGAGAATTGTTGGGTAATGTGGAGACCCGGTCCACCACAATTTAATTAGCCTCCTAATTAAAAATCTCACCTACCACTCACCTACCACATCTCATCTATTGCTCTCATGATTTCTATAAATAAACTCTTTTGGCTTAAAGGAGATGCCAAGCCACAAGCTAAGCAAGGTCAAGCCAAGTTCTCTTGAGAGCTAAGAGAAAGAGAAGAAGAGAGTGAAAGAGGAAGGGAGAGAAGAAAATAGAAATTTTCTTGTAAACGCTGAGGCGCTCGACGGTGTAATTCCTCGAAGAAATAAAATTCTCTGCAGCTCCGTGAACGTAAGCAAATTTGTCGAACCACATAAATATGTGTCGCTCTGATATTTTTTCATGCGTGCAATTTTACTCGTTCCATTTTTCGCTTTATTGACGTCGTTTTTCACAACATTGACGAGGGGTTGAAAAAGAAAAATGTAGGGAGGTGTTGTCTCTTTCGTCTTAACTAGAAGAGAAACAGTGCTATTATTATCCGTGGAAGGAAAATTATGAGCCTTTCAGGTAAACTATTGCGCAATCGCACACAACATATAGGAATCAAACTCTTTGAAGTATAAGAATGGTCGATCAATCGTTGTACAGTAAATAAATGGGAGGTAAGAGTGCAGCACTATTCGACAAAATTAGAACTATACACCCCAGAAAAGAAAGTCATTCATGGCTGACTTCTTCTTCCGTAACCAATAAATCAAATAACATCATATTTAATCGAAGAACACATCTATTTTTCTTTTAATAAAGATCAATTTGGCGTCCCCATAAGTAATCCTACTATTTTTTTCAAGAGAATCAAAACTTTTAGATTGAACGTGCTAACAGAATACTCAAACAAGCTATCATTTGAGCCCGCCAAGAACCCAAAAAATACATGCAAATTCCTCGTAAACAAAATAAGTCAACTAAAGATAAATCAAAATAAAGCATCAAATATAATAATCTTCCAAAAATCAAACAAATCCTACCGTGAACAAGGAAAAAAAGAGTAATTTATGTACGTAGCACACAGTTCTTAAGTATTTATATACCTCACACCTAAACTTTCATATTTACATACATAACACTTTGGTGCTAATTTCTGTGCTATGTGATTAAATATGAAAGCTTAGGTGTGAGATATGTAAATACATAAGAATTGTGAGCTATGTATGTAAATACCCCAAAAAAGAAAAAATAAAAATAGCGAATAAAACAGATGAAGATACCTGCCACTGTGAAGAAGCCAAGAGAACCCTCGGTCTAATCACTCTAACATGCTCATATGCTGCACTAGGTGTCATCCGCCTGTATTTTACCTAAATTATGAAAGCACATTACCAAGCATCCACCTATAATAATTATATCCTTAGAAAAAAAATTATTTAATAACATACCAGGTAGCAGAGAACAATAGTTGTGCTGCGCCCACGCCCAGCTTTGCAGTGAACGTAAGTAGTTTTTCCACGAGAAACATTCCCTTCAAGCGTAAGAATAACATAGTTAAAATGTCCAACCTTCTAATGAGCTTTCAAAAGAATGCTATTCACTTTGATTGGTTTGTGCATTCAACAACAAAAGAAAAAATATCGGGGGATTGAAGTAATAAGATGATAAGCAACTATGAAAAAATTCAAATTTGACTTCAATGATAAGTTGTAGGATTATTTAAAGTTTTAAAACCAAAAACTACCTTAAAATGACCCAAGGCAGTGTTTAGAATCAATTGCTCTGTTTTTTTTTTCTTTTGCTTTTAAAAAACAAAAAAAAAATGTTAGTTTATTAATTTCTATTTGTTTTACGGGTATTTATATAAATACCACCCAATTGCGATGTATTTAGATATCTAAAATCTAAACTTGGCTGTTTTACATTTATATAAAGTTTTCATATTGAATAAAAAATACACAATTTTAACTTTTAAAAAGTGAAATACACCTTTTCATCCATATATATGTAGTGGTCTGCATGTATAAATTGATGCTTAGGTGTAAGATATGTAAATACATAAAAATTGAGTGGTATGCAAGTAAATCTTCCTTGTTTTTATTAATTTTGTTTAAATTGATTTGAATTAACTTTTAAAAGCCTGAAAAACAATTTTATCTGTTTGTTGTGTTTTTAGAATAATTTTAACGGACGAATGCGGGTAACAAAATTAGTCCATAAAACTAATGAAACTAATATTAGGATAGGATCTTGAAATATAGATACTCTTAATGATAAATTAATGGAATTAATTGATATTATGATTCATATTAATATTAATATCTTATGTATTCAAAAAACTAAATGGGTTGGAGAAAAAGCTAAAGAGATTAATAACTTAGGCTTTAAACTTTGTATTCTGGTAAGAGTCACATTAGAAATAGTGTATGTGTAATTATAAATAAGAGTTTGAAAGATGATGTTGTAAAAATTAATAGAGTTGGAGATAGAATTATAGCCCTTAAGATTATCATTGATACTGAGATTTTTAATATTATAAGTGCTTATGCTCCTTAAATAGGTTTAGATACAGAGTTTAAGGATAAATTCTGAAATACCTCCATTGATATTAATTCTGTGAAATAACAACATATTAGTGGTTATGCATTCACCAAAATTTACTCCGCACTCTCCTTTATGAAAATCAAATAACTACGTACAGAATTTTATATTTTAGCATACCCCTTCATCATTCTAATGACACTATGTTTGAGTGCAATAGTGCTCATACATTTAGCTTGGATTTTTCTGAGATATATGTGTTCAAATTTTCTAAGCTTATCTAATTAACTGTTGATAGATTTTTCTTTTTTAACACACAAAACCAAAACACGCATACCAAATATGCAAGGCCTTGAACCCATGTTTTTTTAGTTGAAAGACAATACCACTAGATCAATGTGACTTGCATAACAATAGAAAGATTATGAATGGTATAATTTAAATTAGTGGATAACAATAAAAATGAATAAAATTGTATTCAACATATGAAAATTGAGGTCATTAATGAAACAGACAAAGTACTTCTTTCAGCTGAGCAGTATGATTATACATCATGCAAAGATTCGAAGCAGCAATTAAAAAAAAATCTTATATATATGTAAGTTCAGTATTCTTATAACTCATCAGTGAACTTCTCTACTTCATTGAAGGAGATTGTAACTGTTAATAATATTATCTCAGGACAAGTGATTGCATCTTAATATGATTAATTCAAGTTATAGAAGATAGTTATTTATTAATATATCTTAAATTTAATTTTTTTTAAAGTTATACATAGTAATAATACTTCCTTAATAATATTTAGGTCAACAAAAGCGCTAATACATTTTAATAAAAATTAGATGCCGAATGTATGAGCCACTAGATCAAATTTATGTTCACAATATTGCAACAGAGATTTCAACATCCATTTATCGAAGTCCCTTAAAAAACTAAAGAAGAGATCGTGAAAAGTGAAATGAACTCAACAGATGGATTTATAAATAAGAATTATGAGGATAATGCATTTAAGGAAAAGTACATTTAAAGTATGTTAAAAAGACAGATACTTAAGATATTATTACTAATACATTGCATGTATTGAGCGAAAGTTCTAAAATAAAAACTAAAATAATGAAAAATAAGAATGTAAATGTCATCAGGATATTCATCTGGACCGTTATTGATTGAATGCATGAATATTCCAAATTTAATTGACAATCTAGATGATGTGAGGTGCTCTACAGCTTCACAAAAGTTTCAACAAGATTCAATCTAAGTAAAAATGAATATGGAAAAAAAGGCTGGTTGGATTATACTCTAAAATGATTGAATATGATACGCTGCATAAATCAACTAATTTTATTTATGGTTATCGTGACTTGATATTTTAGGATAGAAAATACATTGAATCTTCATGTTATCTCTTTCCTTATTTACTATTTCTTATAATACAATTTTTATTGTTGCACGAAAGCACTTTTTGTTTCTTTTTGAAACTTTTTGCATCCAATAAACACGCAGTGTCATGGAATCATGAAAAAGATCATTAAACCAAATATTGTAATAAATCAACCATAACTCAATATTGTGCTCGATTGCCATGTTGGTAGTTGCAAATATGCTGTCTGCTAGTTGAAATCTATTAAAAACACCTAGATAGCAACTGATACACCGTCTCTTAAAATTGTTTTCAGTTTCATCTATTTCTTTATGCTAGTAAGAGCATTATTTTTTGTACAAGTTGTAATGTATATTTCCAAATCTTAAAAATATTACTTCGTTGATGGTTAAAGGAGCGGGAGACCCTCTTCTATCAGCTAATACAGAGCGGGGCGGTTAGGGACTTTTTGACCATATACCGAGATACTCTCTGATAAGATCCTTATTGCTGGCAATGTGATTTTGTTGGGTTAGATTGAATCTTGAGGTAAAAGGGCAATGAAAGAGGGAGACAGGAGAATGGAGATGCAGAGTAGGGGAATAGGGTGAGGGAGAAAGGTGAAGCAATATTTGCTAATGTTATAATAAACATGATTAAATTTACTATTCTGGTTATAAGAAAAAAGCATGTTTCCATAGAGGATCACTAGCTATTATTATTGTGAAAAATATGGCTGCATTGTTTACCCTGTACACTTTTTATCTAAACTAATATTCCAAGGCTATACCCTCAACGTGCACTGTTTATTGCATATAATCTGAATTTATTAGCATGGAATTAAGAAGCTTTCAATTTTCTTTTTAAAATTATGACAAGTACATAATTATCTATTAATGTTACTACTAATAGCCATGTTTCCCTTTCTTTGACCCTTTGCTTATCTTCTCAATTTGAATGATTTGGAATCTCTGTTGTGAATTGGTTTAACATAAAAATTGATTCACAATTAAAGATTTAATAGTTTTTGGAAAGGCCAGCATCATTTACTATAAAACCGTATGTACGAACTTATTTTATGTTGTTTGGAATGTTCGAGTAAGAGGTTTGAGAACTTGTGACATTTTAGCTGGAAGGAGATTAGCTTTCAATATATGCTTTCGCGACTATATAATCTGCATCAAGCTATATGCTTTGGTAAAGTTTCTATTTAATTTCAAAGCTGCAATCGCAAACTAATATGAGTGAATGATAGAAATTAGAAACTGGGCGTTGCTCCTATGGCTTAAATGAATCTCCAAGCGAGTATCATCAATGAATCTTTATATCTCTGCTTCAAATGAAGCTTTTTTAATGATGATTAAATGAATGTTCATGGAATGCTTCAAATTAGTTTAATATATCTGCTTTGTCTCATGGATGTCCCAAATTGTAAAGTATGAAAATTTTTGTTAAGGACTCGTGACTTCTTTGTATTGTTTGCTGTTTTTGTTCTGTAAGGTTTTATCATGTAGTTCTTCATTCCTTTTTAGCAATGATCCTTATCTATAATTAATTTAAATTTATGATTTTACTTTATTGAATGTTAGTTTTCGAATAGATATTTTTGCTACTCACTTTAAGATTGTACAGGTGGCAAAATTGAGAATAAAGTTAGATTTTGAAAGTAATTAAGATGAGAAATTTCAACTAGCAATTGCTCTTATTTGTATTGATTATTATAACAATCATTATTTGACCAAAAAATCATTTAGAATTCCAAGTATTCAAGGTTATGAGTATTGAGTTAAAAAATTTTGAGGCTATTCAACTTGATATTATGAAAATTATAAGATGGAATCTCATATATTTTTAGACTAACGTAATATTACTAGTAGTCCGTCGAAAGATCTAAAATGGATGGCACTTGAGAAGCAACTCATAATAATTATGTTAAATTTATTACAAAATGAATACTTAAGAATATTAGTAAATGATTTTAGCATTCATTGAAGACAATTAAAGACAAATTGTTATTTCTTCCATCATTAGATATTTTTTCTCCCTGAGAAAAAAAATAATTCTAGGCACCAAGTATTATCCCCTTTTAAGATATGCTGACATTTAACCTTTTTTTTATTGGAAGATTTACATACATAACACTCAATTCATATGTATATACATACACCTAAACTTCAATTTTAACATGCATGCCACCTTACCTTGCATGAAAAGGTGCATTTCAATTTTTAAAAGTTAAAATAGTGGTGTTTTTTTATGTGATATGAAAATTTGGATGTTATTAATGTAAAAATCAAACTTTAGCTATTAGATATGCACATACATATGAATTGGGTGGTATGTATATAAACTTGTCTTTTTATTTTATTTACTTGCAAGATAGCTTATATAATCATAAATTATATGAATAGAATTATAATGGTGCAATTGTTTGAACTCATGTGATTGCTCATCTGTCTAAAGAGCAACTATTTTCACATTAAATAAAACATAAAATGCCTACTCAGAATATAATGTGCATAAGGATTTGATATGATGCTAATATGCATTAACTAAATGAAAAAACAACAAATTATGCTATAAGATATTTTTAGAATGTTTACTAAACTCTCAAGCTAAACTTTCTTACGCCACCACAACGTATGATAATTTTTATTTCCCATACTTTTAAAATTATAGAAATAATTTTTTATTGTTAAGCAAGTAATATATTTACTTTTTGAAACAAGAATGAATTTTAAAATTTTTTTTCACTATATATATGATTAATATATCAATTGCATGATTATCAGAAGTGTGAAAATTGTTATTATCACCAATAACAATGACATTTGCAGCCCTCTATTGCTATTATCACCAATAACTATATTTATTGTTAAAACTACATGACTATTGTACATTTGTGATTATCAATATTACAATTCCATATTCTCTAATTCAAGAGAAGAGTTGTAATATGTACTTACGATGATATAGTGGATCATTTTGACTGGGCTGGAACCCATGATTTTTTCCTTTTCGAGGAATTTTTCACGTAAAAAATTTTGGTCTCCTTCTGCTACTTTTTTATTATTTGTGTGTTAGATCTTCGTGTAACGCTAAGACATTAAATTATTACCATACTGCTACGAATCTTCCGACAGGCAACAACACTATGAACACTCATAGTGTTGCTCAAGTAAACTTAATAGTAACCAGTTGCATGCCAAATCATAAAGCCATGATCTTCCCATTTTGAAGGGACCAAAACCTGCTGGTAAATGTCAGATGGAATGAAACTAACTCTGGAACATAAGAGAAAGAACAAGCATAAAAAGGATATCGCAGTACAAGTACATTTGAATTAATAGAGCATGGAAGAAAGGTGACATAAAATAATAAAACAGCTGAATTTATTTATTTTGTTTCATATCTTAATATGTATTTAAGGATGGGTTCCATGATAGAAATGAAAATGCAAAAATTCATGTCGTAGATAAGTTACACTCATAATTCTGGACAACAATTTTTAGTATCAAGCTCGAACTTCAGAAGAGCTTGAAGCTTTAAGGAACAAAACTGATAATAACTAAAATTGGATGATCAGAATTTTAAAGCAGAGTGTTAGGATTGGCCATTAAGGATTATGCAGCAATTTGAAAAAGAAACACGGAATGAGTGAATGCANAATATGTATTTAAGGATGGGTTCCATGATAGAAATGAAAATGCAAAAATTCATGTCGTAGATAAGTTACACTCATAATTCTGGACAACAATTTTTAGTATCAAGCTCGAACTTCAGAAGAGCTTGAAGCTTTAAGGAACAAAACTGATAATAACTAAAATTGGATGATCAGAATTTTAAAGCAGAGTGTTAGGATTGGCCATTAAGGATTATGCAGCAATTTGAAAAAGAAACACGGAATGAGTGAATGCAAGAGAAATTTCAGAAAAAATAAAAACAATTAAATTCTAATTTATTCCTTAAAGATTGTTACATAGAAATGGAACACTTTTTCCAAGCAATATGAGAGTTTACTAGGTAAAGTATATATTTAAGTCTATGTAGAAAGTTAGCAGAATACATGAAACAGTTTTTTTACACTTTGCGCATAACAAGATTATAAGGGTCTAATATTACAGTTTTCAAATACAAATAGATCTCCAAATGCAAGATAAAGAAGGAAAATACTCACTGTGAATGAAATCTACAGCCCGACATATATCTCCAAAAGAGGGGGCAAATAAGTAATCTCTAGTTGGTAATACTAAATGCTCAATCCCATAAGCCTGTGTTCAGGAAAAAAAAAAGGCAGTTGAACTATATCAATTGGTTCCACATAAATTGGAAAACAAAATCATAGGCTAATAAATATAATGCATTCGGCCTTAATAAAATAAAATGCTTGGCTTAGTAATAATATTAGCATTAAAAGCGTGACAAACCCACTTCTAAAAATGCCTACAACAAACTTTATAATAACCAAAATCAAATAATTAGTAACCAAATTCTTATGAATCACCACATTTAAACACATCTACTTTAAGCGAATCAACCCACATAGTAACCATCTAATCGTACCCTCCTAGGTCATGCAATGTCAAAATAAACATATACATGCAGCTAGTAATCAAATTAAAAATATAAATAAGAAAATTCGCACACATCTACAAGAACAAGATCAACACAAAGAATAATTAAATTCAAATTTTGATTAATTAAATCCTCCCAGCGGTAATAATGGGTTTCCTCCATGCAACAACAACATTGAGAAACTCCACCTTCCATCAATGAACAAAATGGCATGTTTTTATCATTTGATGGAAATATCGACAAGAATAAAAAGCACTTCATACGAAGACGTGGCAAGAGCAACAATGGACTTACAATGACAATAGAGATACGGTTAATGGTTTTTCTCATTGACGTGGACGCTAAAACAACGCTCTGGAACGGGCGTTGAACACGCGGGGCCATCGTGTAAGCGGGCGAAGAAGCGAAGGTGTCGCGAAAGCGGGAGAAGAATCACGAAGCACGATCACAATCTAGTAGGACTGCCGCCCTTCCTTTGGTATTCTTTATATAGAAAATTTTAATGGCTACTTCTCTGGATTCTTGTTGTCTCCCCACCCCTTCTTTTTGTATGAGAGTTTACCTTTTTATTTTTTTTTCCTATTTTTCTCTAATGAAAGTCTATAAATTGTTCTTTTATGTGTGTAAGAGGAAGTTTTGGTTGTGTTATACTTTCAATTTTTTTTCCTATTTCCTGTGTGGAGAGTTTTTCTTATTCTAGAGCTTTATCCGAGGAGGTGGTGGTGCTCCAGTTGTATCCTCCTTCAATGTGGCGTTGTATTCTTCGTATTTATCATCCCTACTCCTTCCCCCCCCTCCAACGGTCCCTGGCCTCCCCATCCTTCATTCCCGCACCCAGTCACCCTTCCCCCAATGACTTACTCATGCCATTCAGCTCCTTAGATGTCACCCAGCCTTCAACCGCCCTGTCCCTACAGTTCAGCATTGTTGTCCCCCTTCTCAGCCTTCATCCCAGCCCTAGTCACCGTTGTTCTGCAAGAAAACATGCTGTCGAACACTCCATTGTTGTTCCTGTAGTTTTGCAAATTCCCCTCCCTGCTACCAACATTCCTTTGTTGCCAGCACCCCTGCCAACCATCATGACCCACCTAGCCGACCTCCACCGCCTTTGGAATACACTTTAGATGTGTTTGCTTGTGTCATACATGTTCTGTGTTGTTATTTTCTATTGAGTAACAAGTATGTGAGAACTCAATTCTGGGATAGAATCTGTGGCAGGTTGTGCCACTCTCACTAGTGGCCATTTAGGAGAGACATCTACTTTAGTAATAGGAGTTGAATCCCATTGACCTAGATAGAATTTGACCGAACACTAATTAACCCTTTGCTGATTTTTGCTGATTTTGAAAATCAGCAACAACAAATTAAATTTTCTACACCGCTAAGGAGTCTCTTCACCATCTTTCACCTCCCAACCCTAAACCCTAGTCATTCCACTAGCAAGATACATGTCTGAGCCTTTCTGAGAGGAGATACGGCGAGAGATCCACCGACTTCATCAGTGGAGTACGGACATGGAAGATGAAATCCAATGGGAGGCTACCCGCGACCGTGGTCTGAAAGGTCGAAGGCGGGAACGAGAACATATAAAGATTGAGCGAGAAACACAGCGTTAGTTCATACCAATTTACCACTGTAAAAAGTTGCAGACTCTAACTTCTGAAGTAGAGAGACCGCGTCACTAAGTGACTCACCATTGATACTATCCAAAGAAACCAATCCGCAAGTCTGTCACAACCAGAAAATATTACAATTGCCATGGATTTGGACATGTTGAAGCAAAATGCATAATCAGAGTGATGAAATAAACGTACAAGGCACCATCAAAAACATTGGATAAAGACACCATAGGCACTGAAGATGGTGATGAAATAAACAAGGAAAACCTACTTCTAGTTGGGGAGGATACACTTAGTCCCAGCTAAGGTCGTTGAAGAGACTCCAACCAACTTCATTGTAAGTGGCCAATGTAGTTACGAGTAAGAGGAGTGGATATCAGACACAGGACCACCACAGATAAGAGAAAGACAGATATTTCAAACCTATAGACCCCCATTTGAGTTGCCACTACAGAGAGAGGCACAATATGTCCAAAGAGGAGTCATTATGTGTCATGCCTAAACTATTACAATGAGTAGTTCAGATGTTAGTGTTCGCTCAGTGGGGCACCCATCAATAGACTTCTAGAAGGGTGGGTTGAATCTCAACTTTGAAATGTGCCCTCGGAGCCTAAGGGGGCTCAAAATTCTTCAATGGGATCCAGGTCCTGTTATTAAAGTAGATGTCCCTCCTAAATGGCCGTTAGTGAGAGTGGCACAGCCTGCCACAGATTCCATCCCAGAATTGAGTTCTCCTCACATACTTGTTACTCAACCACTGTACATTGGGCAAGAGAAANGTGGCACAGCCTGCCACAGATTCCATCCCAGAATTGAGTTCTCCTCACATACTTGTTACTCAACCACTGTACGTTGGGCAAAAGAAGTTGAAGAAGTTTTCAAATGTAAGGGCTTGAGAGTTGCATTGCGATAACAAACTCTATATGCAGCTTTCGCTCAAAATGCGCCAACAAAGAATGTACCTATTCTGTCAGAATGTGTTGTGGAATGACAACAACGACTTGATCGACCTACCAAGGGACTTAACTTTGTATCATAAAGAGCCTAGGGTTTTGACAAATGAGGCCAAAGCTTCTCAGTCCCCGAGAGATTGATGCAAGTGCTAAAACAGTGCCCTAGCGTAGGCGCTAAAACAATACACTGGCGTGGGCACTGAACGGGCGGGACCAAAAAACTTGTGAGCCATCGTATAAGCGAGTGAAGAAGCGAAGGCGTTGCGAAAGTGAGAAAAGAATCACAAAGTAAGATCACGGTCTAGAAGGACTGCCGCCCTTCANTGAACGGGCGAGACCAAAAAACTTGCGGACCATCGCATAAGCGAGTGAAGAAGCGAAGGCGTCGCGAAAGTGAGAGAAGAATCACAAAGTAAGATCACGGTCTAGCAGGACTGCCGCCCTTCCATTGGTACACTTCTTCATATAGAAAGTTTTAACGGCAAATTCTCTGGATTCTTCTTGCCACCCCACCCCTTCCTTCTATGCGAGTGTTTTCATTTTTATTTATTTCCTATTTTGCTCTAGTGGAAGCATATAAATTGTTGTTTTCTCAGTGTAAGAGGGAGTTTTGGCTGTGTTCTACTTTCAAATTTCCAATATTGAGAGTTTTTCCTATTCTAGGATTGTATCCGAGGAAGTGTTGGTATTCCGACTGTATCCTCCTCCAAGATGGTGTTGTATCCTTCCTTTTTATCATTCATACTCCTCCTCCCCCTTTCAGCAGCCGCCAACCTCCCCATCCTTCATCCCCTACACCCAACTACCCTTCCCCAAATAGCTTACTCTGGTTTTCCATCTCCCAGGACATGGACATCATCCCAGCCTTCAACCGCCATGTCCCTACAGTCTAGCAATATTGTCCCTATCCTCAACCTTCATCCCAGCCCCGGTCACCGTTGTTCTGCAGCAAAACCTGCTGCCCAACCCTCCATCATTGTTATCCCTGCAATTATGCATTTTCCCCTCGCTGCCACCAGCATTCCTTTGCTGCCAGNTTATTTATTTCCTATTTTGCTCTAGTGGAAGCATATAAATTGTTGTTTTCTCAGTGTAAGAGGGAGTTTTGGTTGTGTTCTACTTTCAAAATTTCAATATGGAGAGTTTTCCCTATTCTAGGGTTGTATCCGAGGAAGTGTTGATACTTCGAATGTATCCTCCTCCAAGATGGTGTTGTATCCTTCCTTTTTACCATTCCTACTCCTTTTCCTCCCCCCTTCAGCAGTCGCCAACCTCCCCATCCTTCATTCCCTACACCCAGCTACCCTTCCCCAAATAGCTTACTCTTGTCTTCCATCTCCCGGGACATCATCCCAACCTTCAACCGCCATGCCCCTACAGTCTAGCAATATTGTCCCAATCCTCAGCCTTCATCCCAACCCCGGTCACCGTTGTTTTGCAGCAAAACCTGTTGCCCAACCCTCCATCATTGTTATCCCTGCAATTCTGCATTTTTCCCTCACTGCCGCCAGCATTCCTTTGCTGCCAACACCCCTGCCAACCATCCCGACCTACTTAGCCGACCTCCACCACCCTTGGAGTACACCTCACATGTGTTTGCTTGTGTCGTTCATGTTTTGTGTAGTTCTTTTTTGTTGTTTTGTGTTGTAACCTTCTCTCTACATCAATAAAAGTTTGTTTTAAATTTTCTGTTGAATTTCCTACTAGTTCCGGTATCACTCATTCTATTGGGAAAGCTAACCAATTGTTGAGGTTAAATGGGAGAAATATATTTGAAACTTAGCACATAATGTTTGAATTATGCACAAACATACATAGATTTAAAATGTAAATTTCCTTTTAGTTCCCTCCCTTCTTAAAAAGTAAATGTCATTACTCAAGAAAATAAGGTGTAAGCTTTGGTCTATTCCCGCAAATTGGCTAACAATGAAAGGACGATACAAGAACTTTTGAAAATTCAGATTAGCATAGTTCAAGTACTTTCAAAAGAAAGAAGATGATGATACTTGTGCTGAAACAAGACAAATATTGGAAAACATAAATTCTGCAAAATATTTTAGGTTAGCTTTAAGCAAAATGTCTCAGATTTGGGGCATGACAGGACCAAATCTTATTTGATAGCCATCTTCAGGCCCTAAAACTATATTCTGAACCCTAAATTATTATGTATCTCAAAATAAACATTTAGGAACTAAATGAAATTGTGGAAACAATGAAAGAAATCCCGAAGCTTATTAAAAGTTTTGCCACTCTGAACAATGCATTATTCGTTAAGGCATGTATGTAGTATGAAGCAAACTTATCCTTCACGCCGGAAGGAAGTACGGATGCATAAATTCCCTTCAAATTCAAAATAATTAAGAATTTGGAAAATTCCAAAGATTTTCAAGCACCATGAAGATAAGGTAGCTCCAACACTTTAGTTAGTTAAAAACAAACAAATTGAAGTTGTGATTTGTCAGGGAGTTGTTTACAATAGCTTCAAAATATTTAACTTAAATGAAAAGCCAGCTATGGTAAGAGAATGAACAAATAAATAATTTTTTGCAGGGGAAGGGGTTTTACATGCATAACACTTGAGACACATGTATTTACATATCTCACGCCAAAGGCTTTTAATTTACTAACATAACACCAAATTTTTTATTAAACAGATCCCTAGTCGTTGTTGTCTGGGCTGCTATCCAGGTTTTGATTTTTTAGCTCCCCGTTGCTGGGAGTGAGTTCCCGGTGTATGACATGGTGCTCTTCTATGTCCTACAACTGACTGGAGTAGATGGTGTGGAGAGCACATTTCAGCTATATGATGACGCTGTGGATGGAAAGCAGGAGGGTGAGGAGCATGAGAGTACCAGCCAAAAGAAGAGGTGAGTTGGAGGTGTTGCAGTTGACCAGGTTGACGAAGAGAGACGTCGGTGATGAAGGCAATGGAATTGGGGAGGAAGAAGCTGCGAGTGTCATGCTAGCAACAGGAGGAGGCGGAGGATTGGAATGAGAGCGGCAAGGGAGGTGAGGGCAAAGTTGAGGAATGGGTAGGAAGGAGAACTAATGATAGCTTTAGCAACAGCAGAGTAATGGTTACCGTTGACACTGTTGAAACCGACTGCGGGGAGAGTGAGAAAGCAGTTGGTGAAGTTTCAAATGCATGGAATAAAGCACACCATGTTGAACCAGCATATGTTCAACCCCGCCAAGAAGCACAACACAAATATCTGCTTAACTCCCATTTGGACTGGTGAATGGAGGCGTGAACAGAGTACTAATTTGGGCAATAATAAACATTTGGGTGATACACTAGTAAATTTAAAGCTTTTTTGTGAGTGATATGTAAATACATAATTTTCAATGCTGTGTATGTAAATCCCTCATTTTTTATACGATTATGGTTGAGAATAGATATCTATTGAAGTAAAAAAGGGAAACATGATAGTTTGACTTCATTTAATCTAAAGTTAAAAAATTTAATAAATTTCCTCGAATGAAAGTGGTTTCAATTAATATCTTTGACCAACAGAGAAAAAAAAGTTGACAAGGACACCACAACTTGGTGAAGGTAATCAGAAAACAAATTTCTTACAGTTCCCAAAAAGAAACGGGTCAATATTCCACCTCCCATTATTGCCGGTGCTGAATTCGCCCCATGCCACTACAAACTTGAAGAATAATAGATCTTGTAATTAAAAAGAGAGAGAGAGGGAGAGAGAGACTAGGCGTGCGTACACATAAAGATTAACTGCAAAAGAAAATCTATCTGTGCTTTCNAGAGAGAGAGAGAGAGAGAGAGAGAGAGAGAGAGAGAGAGAGAGAGATTAGGCGTGCGTACACATAAAGATTAACTGCAAAAGAAAATCTATCTGTGCTTCTCACTTTTATATATCTGGTTAAGAAATACAAATAAAAAATTTTCCTATATAGCTTCAAACTCTCACAAAAAGCTAATAAAAATGCATTACCATGTTTCTCATACTCGAATGGATTTTTGCTCCAGCCTTACCTACTGATATAATTTGATGCAGAAAACAACATAATTTTCCATAAAAACTTGAGCAAAGCAAATTTTCTTCTTTAATAATCCAAAACAACACGCATACAAAGACAGGCACCTACAATTCGAGAGAAAGGCGNCTCACAAAAAGCTAATAAAAATGCATTACCATGTTTCTCATACTCGAATGGATTTTTGCTCCAGCCTTACCTCATGATATAATTTGATGCAGAAAATGACATAATTTTCCATAAAAACTTGAGCAAAGCAAATTTTCTTCTTTAATAATTCAAAACAACACGAATACAAAGACAGACACCTACAATTCGAGAGAAAGGCAATCTCTCCCAATTCCTATGATTCAAGAGGTAGGAAATCTCTCCCAAACTCCAAACCTAAAACTCAACAATCTCATGCCTCCTTAAAACCAAAACTTATAGAGTCTATTTATACTAAACAATAATAAATAATAAAAGATTAAATTTCCTTTTGGCACACAAAAGACAAAATTACCCTTAGGCAAGGCACAACGTAACAACAGTGTCAACGGTAACCTTTACTCTGCTGTTGCTAAAGCTACATTAGCTCTTCTTCCTACCCACTCCTCAACTTTGCCCTCACCTCCCTTGCCGCTCTCATTCCAATCCTCCGCCGCCTCCTGTTGCTAGCATGACACTTGCAGCCTCTTCCTCCCCAATTTCATTGCCTTCATCACCGACGTCTCTCTTCCTCAACCTGGCNTCAACTTTGCCCTCACCTCCCTTGCCGCTCTCATTCCAATCCTCCGCCTCCTCCTGTTGCTAGCATGACACTTGCAGCCTCTTCCTCCCCAATTCCATTGCCTTCATCACCGACGTCTCTCTTCCTCAACCTGGTCAACTGCAACACCTCCAACTCACCTCTTCTTTTGTCTGGTACTCTCATGCTCCTCACCCTCCTGCTTTCCATCCACAGCATCATCATATAGCTGAAATGTGCTCTCCACACCATCTACTCCAGTCAGCTGTAGGACATAGAAGAGCACCATGTCATACACCGGGAACTCACTCCCAGCAACGGGGAGCTAAAAAATCAAAACCTGGATAGCAGCCCAGACAACAACGACTAGGGATCTATTTTTTGGTGTTAATAAAAATTTANAGAAACTCCACCTTCCATCAATGAACTAAATGGCATGTTTTTATCATTTGATGGAAATAGCGACAAGAATAAGAAGCACTTCATACAAAGACGTGGCAAGAGCAACAATGGACTTACAACGACAATACAGATACGGTTAATGGTTTTTCTCATTGACGTGGGCGCTAAAGCAACGCTCTGGAACAGGCGTTGAACACGCGGGGCTAGNAGAAACTCCACCTTCCATCAATGAACTAAATGGCATGTTTTTATCATTTGATGGAAATAGCGACAAGAATAAAAAGCACTTCATACGAAGACGTGGCAAGAGCAACAATGGACTTACAACGACAATACAAATACGGTTAATGGTTTTTCTCATTGACGTGGGCGCTAAAGCAACGCTTTGGAACAGACGTTGAACATGCGGGGCCAAAAAACCCATGAGTCATCGTGTAAGCGGGCGAAGAAGCGAAGGTGTCGCGAAAGCGGGAGAAGAATCACGAAGCACGATCACAATCTAGTAGGACTGCCGCCCTTCCTTTGGTATTCTTTATATAAAAAATTTTAATGGCTAATTCTCTGGATTCTTCTTGTCTCCCCACCCCTTCCTTTTGTATGAGAGTTTGCCTTTTTATTTTTTTTTCCTATTTTTCTCTAATAAAAGTCTATAAATTGTTCTTTTATGTGTGTAAGAGGAAGTTTTGGCGGTGTTATACTTTCAAANGCTAATTCTCTGGATTCTTCTTGTCTCCCCACCCCTTCCTTTTGTATGAGAGTTTGCCTTTTTATTTTTTTTCCTATTTTTCTCTAATAAAAGTCTATAAATTGTTCTTTTAAGTGTGTAAGAGGAAGTTTTGGCTGTGTTATACTTTCAAATTTTTTTCTTATTTTCTGTGTGGAGAGTTTTTCTTATTCTAGAGCTTTATCCGAGGAGGTGGTGGTGCTCCAGTTGTATCCTCCTTTAAAGTGGCGTTGTATCCTTCGTATTTATCATCCCTACTCCTTCTCCCCCCTCCAACAGTCGCTAGCCTCCCCATCCTTCATTCCCGCACCCAGTCACCCTTCCCCCAATGACTTACTCATGCCATTCAGCTCCTCGGATGTCACCCCAGCCTTCAACCGCACTGTCCCTACAGTTCAACATTGTTGTCCCCCTTCTCAGCCTTCATCCCAGCCCTAGTCACCGCTGTTATGCAACAAAACATGCTGCCCAACACTCCATTGTTGTTCCTGCAGTTTTGCACATTCCCCTCCCTGCTACCAACATTCCTTTGTTGCCAGAACCCCTGCCAACCATCCTGACCCGCCTAGCCGACCTCCACCGCCTTTGAAATACACTTTAGATGTGTTTTCTTGTGTCATACATGTTCTGTATTGTTATTTTCTGTTGAGTAACAAGTATGTAAGGAGAAATCAATTCTGGGATAGAATCTGTGGCAGGTTGTGCCACTCTCACTAGTGGCCATTTAGGAGAGACATCTACTTTAGTAATAGGAGTTGAATCCCATTGACCTAGATAGAATTTGACATAACACTAATAAACCCTTTGCTTATTTTCAAAATCAACAACAACAAANGGCGGAGGATTGGAATGAGAGCGGCAAGGGAGGTGAGGGCAAAGTTGAGGAGTGGGTAGGAAGAAGAACTAATGTAGCTTTAGCAACAGCAGAGTAAAGGTTACCGTTGACACTGTTGAAACCGACTGCGGGGAGAGTGAGAAAGCAGTTGGTGAAGTTTCACATGCATGGAATAAAGCACACCATGTTGAACCAGCATATGTTCAACCCCGCCAAGAAGCACAATACAAATATCTGCTTAACTCCCATTTGGACTGGTGAATGGAGCCGTGAAAAGAGTACTAATTTGGGCAATAATAAACATTTAGGTGATACACTAGTAAATTTAAAGCTTTTTTGTGAGTGATATGTAAATACATAGTTTTCAATGCTGTGTATGTAAATCCCCCATTTTTTATAAGATCATGCTTGAGAATAGATATCTATTGAAGTAAAAAAGGGAAACATGATAGTTTGACTTCATGTAATCTAAAGTTAAAAAATTTAATAAATTTCCTCGAATGGAAGTGGTTTCAATTAATATCTTTGACCAACAGAGAAAAAAAAGTTGACAAGGACACCACAACTTGGTGAAGGTAATCAGAAAACAAATTTCTTACAGTTCCCAAAAAGAAACGGGTCAATATTCCACCTCCCATTATTGCCGGTGCTGAATTCGCCCCATGCCACTACAAACTTGAAGAATAATAGATCTTGTAATTAAAAAGAGAGAGAGAGGGAGAGAGAGACTAGGCGTGCGTACACATAAAGATTAACTGCAAAAGAAAATCTATCTGTGCTTTCTCAATTTTATATATCTGGTTAAGAAATACAAATAAAAAAANTGTACCATGAAGAGCCTAGGGTTTCGACAAATGAGGCCAAAGCTTCCCAGTCCCCGAGAGATTGATGCAGGCCCTAAAACAGCGCCCTGGCGTAGACGCTAAAACAACACACTGGCGTGGGCACTGAACGGGCGAGACCAAAAAACTTGCGGACCATCGCATAAGCGAGTGAAGAAGCGAAGGCGTCGCGAAAGTGGGAGAAGAATCACAAAGTAAGATCACGGTCTAGCAAGACTGTCGCCCTTCCATTGGTACACTTCTTCATATAGAAAGTTTTAACGGCAAATTCTCTGGATTCTTCTTGCCACCCCACCCTTTCCTTCTATGCGAGTGTTTTCATTTTTATTTATTTCTTATTTTGCTCTAGTGGAAGCATATAAATTGTTGTTTTCTCAGTGTAAGAGGGAGTTTTGGCTGTGTTCTACTTTCAAATTTCCAATATGGAGAGTTTTCCCTATTCTAGGGTTGTATCCGAGGAAGTGTTGGTACTCCGACTGTATCCTCCTCCAAGATGGTGTTGTATCCTTCCTTTTTACCATTCCTACTCCTCCTCCCCCCTTCAGCAGCCGCCAACCTCCCCATCCTTCATCCCCTACACCCAACTACCCTTCCCCAAATAGCTTACTCTTGTTTTCCATCTCCCGGGACATCATCCCAGCCTTCAACCGCCATGTCCCTACAGTCCCTATCCTCAACCTTCATCCCAGCCCCGGTCACCGTTGTTCTGCAGCAAAACCTGCTGCCCAACCATCCATCATTGTTATCCCTGCAATTCTGCATTTTCCCCTCGCTGCCACCAGCATTCCTTTGTTGCCAANGAAAGGGCCAATAACGTAATCCCTCAAGGGGCTTTTAAATAACCGGTCATCTTAAAAAGGAGGCACAAAAACATACTCACTATGCCTTAAAACACACTTTTAACACCCATTATCATTCTCAAAACCGACAAAAAAACCAATATATTTCTCAAATTAAATAATTGTGTTATAAACAAGCTATGTACTTTCAGCTATAAAGCATAAAATGCAACCTGCAAATCACCCCATAAGAAGGAAAATCAAAACACCGAGCAATACTCCTAATCATAATAANTCCCCCCTCCAAGTACACCTTGTCCTCAAGATGGGAAAGAGTGAGGGTGTTTCTTCTCCACCATCACAATCCCTATTTCTTCATCCTCTGCCTCCTCATAATATCTATAATGTTTCATCTTTGCAACGATGTCTTGAGGTAAACTTCTCATCATTCACAAAACATAACTCTTCGGCATGCTTCTCCTGAACCTCTGTAGCTAAAAGACGTCTGAGTGTTGCTCCTCATTGTGGCTCATGATTCTTGTCCTATTAAGCCTCCCTCTGAACTTCAACTATTTGAGATTTTGATATTGTAGTGGTTGCAGTAGTTCTGCATGACGCTCCACATGCATTATTGCTTATATTAGCCTATTCTATGGCATTATGCTCTTCAACCAACTGCACATTTCTCCCAAATCTTGCAGTCCAAGTGGCTGAAGTGTTGCATGTATGTCAGGCTTTAGAACAATCATGAAATTTCCCTCCAGNTCATAATTTCTCCCAAATCTTGCAGCCCAAGTGGCTGAAGTGTTGCATGTAGGTCAGGCTTTAGAACCATCACGAAATTTCCCTCCAATACTGTTTCAGAAATTTCCCTCAGTTGTCCGACAAGAGCTCANTCATAATTTCTCCCAAATCTTGCAGCCCAAGTGGCTGAAGTGTTGCATGTAGGTCAGGCTTTAGAACCATCATGAAATTTCCCTCTAATACTGTTTCAGAAATTTCCCTCAGTTGTCCGACAAGAGCTCGAATCTCTCCCTATATTTTATGATAGTCCCTCATTAAGTCAATGCAAAAAATTGCTCGTATAGGTTTTCTTTTTGAATGACTCAAAAACATTCTAACAAGCAATCATTAAATGCAAAAAATTGCTCGTATAGGTTTTTTTTTTGAATGACTCAAAAACATTCTAACAAGCAATCATTAAATTCTTCCCACTCGTGGATTAAGTATCTAGTCTCCCTCCACTAAAAGCATACTAGGATCTTCCACTCCAAATATGACTCTGCTGCCATGAGCTTCTCCACGCCCCCCCCCCCCATTTACTTTNCCCCCCCCCCCCCCCCACATTTAGCCCATTTACTTTCAAATATCTCTCAATCTGGTACACCCACCCATGTGTATATTCCCCATCGAAGTTAGACATCTTCAACTTCCTAATCATAGCATCTCCACCTAAAAATCCTCTCTCTATTGTTGCCCCCATGTATCGAGGGAAAAAATCCCTCCTTTGATCATAGTCATATCCCATCTTTGCTTCTCTCCTCAATTCTTTTTGCTCCTCCATACCCTTGCATAGCCTCTTCTCCATATTTCGCCTCAAACGCCTACCATCAAAAATTTCTAATCCACCCCCGATCGGAGCCCTAGGAGAGGATTCTTAATGTGGGATGCTTTCCTTCTGGTGTTCTTCTTGTTTGATCTCATTCCCTTACAATTTAGCCAAGGTTTCTCCGATCACCCATTGGTTAGGGCTTGCAAATTGAATTGATGGTGGGTCTTGAATTGCATCTCAATAAGCTTTCTCAACATCTCTTCCAAGCTCTCGAATTAGCCCTTAAATTAGTTTTCCATGTAGGAAATCCTTCCTTGTAATGTGGCGAACATTTCCTCCATCCCAGATCTGATTTGACTCATCTTCTCCTCCAGCTTTTTCTCCAAATCCTCTACTTTCTTAGCTCTCATTACTCCAAAGAAGATTTTTGATCATGAAGGCAAAACACTTCTAAGTTGTGATCCCATATTGGCTTCATAGCTAGATTGAATCGAGATTGAATCGCCACAGTTCGTCATTGGCTTCCCAAATAAGTGGTATCCCTAGTAGATCGCAAGACTTCAACTAGCTACAATCACGGCTATAACGCTAGATTCGCCTCTTCCCAACAAGCGTAGGATTGTCTCTCGACAATTGACACACAACAATCTGAAGATGCTTCCCTACAATCTCGATGTTACTTGTCAAATAGCTGGATCACTGCATTGAGCTTATAGCATATGAGTGAGATTATGTATAAAGCGATCGTTGGAGTTCTAATAGCGGCTGTATTGCGTCCACGGAGCAGGATTAGGAGAAGATTGGCGTTCCGGGTATGCATATCTCGCAATCCCTTTGGTACAAGCAATCTTGTTGCCACTTGCCTGTTAGCGAGTCATCGATTGTTTGCTTGCTCGATCGCTACTATAACACAACTTTTGCGTGATCAATCAAAGTTGTATGTACGCAACGATCCTTTTTATTTTTCCTATAAGAGTCGCGATCCGCTTGAGCTGATCACATTTTTTCTTCTCAGCTTCCCAAATAGATACTCTGATACAATTTGATACGATTTGACGTAGAAATCGACAAAATTTTTCATAGAAATTAAGGCAAACCAAAATTTCTTCGTTAATGACCAAAAAAAAATACAAAGATAAATATCTACAATTCGAGAGGTAGGAAATCTCTCTCAAACTCTAAACCTATAACTTATAACAATCCATGCCTAAACCCTAAACCCATTAGGGTCATATTTATAATAAAAAATAATAAATAATATAAGACTAAATTGGCCTTAGGCATAAAAAAGACAAAATTGCCCATAGGTCGGGCACCGCTGTAACATCTAGTTCAATAAAATGGAAGAAACAATCTCATTTTCATAAAGAGTAAATTTTTTGAAATCCCAACTCATACATTAAATCTAATTGTCCGGCGGGACTCATACAAAAAATACCTGCAGTAAAAACATTGTTACTTCTGTTTATTTGTGACATCCAATTCAAGTGCAAAACCGGTAGAAAATTTCAGAGGCGTGTAGTTCTAAACTCAGCAACTCAATGTCATGGCCCTAAAATCAGTTAACCGATCACACAACCAACATTTACGTTACAACATTTATCCGACAGGTCATATAGTAATGAAAACGTCATGATTTCTTAATTATAATCAGAAACAGTAATCTGATCCTAATACATGACAATGCCAATGAAACAGCTTTATCCTCAAAGGGCCAATAACGTAATCCCTCAAGGGGCTTTTAAATAACCGGTCATCTTAAAAAGGAGGCACAAAAACGTACTCACTATGCCTTAAAACACACTTTTAACACCCATCATTCTCAACACCGACAAAAAAACCAATATATTTCTCAAATTAAATAATTGTGTTATAAACAAGCTATGTACTTTCAGCTATAAAGCATAAAATGCAACCTGCAAATCACCCCCTAAGAAGGAAAATCAAAACACCGAGCAATACTCCTAATCATAATAATAAAAAAAAGGCTTTACAATTATTCATACATTTATACAATATTTTTAATAAATTTAGAATATAAGGTTCTTAAACTGAAGCAATTAAAAGATGCAAAAAAAAATAATATATTCATGCAAATATTTTAGTATCTAAAAACGCGTTATAATGATTACTCACTTGGTAAAGGGATGTGGGCACCAATGTCTCATATGGTTCATTCAAAGTGACCACTCCGCCTACACCAAGCTGCTTTAGGTGAGGAATATCACCAGGGAAAGGAACAGCTCCTAACAGCAAAAACTGATTAAAAAAAGGTGTCAGTATTGACTCTTATGTGTCCTTGAGTACATGTAATCCACTCTATAGCACAGAGGATCTGTGAAAACACTAAATCACGGTGAAATTCATGAAAATAAATAAAATGGAATACTTGAAACAGAAACAAAACTATGATTCAAACAAATATGTATGAAGTGAAGTATCAAATCAATTGAACAGGTCAAAATACAACTCAACACAAGTCGATGCAAAATAATTGAAACCTGAGCCATGTAGCTCGCATCATAATCAAGTATATGTACTATTAACCAATTCAGATGGTCTGGCAGTACCAATGTCTGTCTAAAAATGTGAGTTAACTAATGATTTTGTATTAGGGTTACAAACACAAAAGTTTCACACAACTTTTAAAATAACCCCCCAAAGGTGGTGAACTGGAGACAATAGCAGATAGCTTCTAAGGCATCCAGTCTCCTTTATGGTGGTTAAATTCAAGCAACAATATATAGCCAATGTTGCACTTAAATAAGGAATTGTAAAGATGAAGAGATCAAACAACCAGCAAGCCCTTAGGAAACAATTACTTCAAAAAATTGAGTGCAAAATAAAATGAAAAAAGATTTATAAACGATGAAATAGACATAGAAGTGCAATGGAAATAATTACAAAATATCATAGTTGACTACAACAAAAAGCATTTACAGCATCAATATGTAATCAATCTCCAGAAACTTTCCGAATTTTTTTTTTTCAAAAAAGGCACATTTTTACTCATCTTACTCAAAATCAATAAATTTTTGCAAAGATTCCATTCAAAACTAACTCATATTGTTATTTGCACACAGAATGCTTTTAAGGCTACAATAAACACTTTTCAAAATTAAAGTCAACAATCTTTAGAACACAAATCAAAAGGCTGGCTCCTCCAACAAATGAAAGANCAACAAATGGCATTTACAGCATCAAAATGTAATCAATCTCCAGAAAATTTCCGAAATTTTCTTTTTCAAAAAAGGCACATTTTTACTTATCTTACTCAAAATCAATAATTTTTTTGCAAAGATTCCATTCAAAACTAACTCATATTGTTATTTGCACACAGAATGCTTTTAAGGTTACAATAAACACTTTTCAAAATTAAAGTCAACAATCTTTAGAACACAAAGGAAAAAGCTGGCCTCCTCCAACAAATGAAAGGATGTCAATAGCCTGTAGTAAACAAAGAAATAAGAACAGATCCCATTTTCCATAGCCAAAAAAAAAAAAAAAAGGAACACACATGCGGTTGTACAATGAATTCACCTGAGATGATGATAACATTAACAACGCCAATTGAAGCATCAAAACACAAACATGAATACTAGATGGTAATTTTTAGTGGCATAAAAAAAAGCATGTTAAAACACTCAAATTAATTCATCATATTCTATGGATTTTACCCATAACAACNAAGCATCAAAACACAAACATGAATACTAGATGGTTTGTGCAATTTTTAGTGGCATAAAGAAAAGCATGTTAAAACACTCAAATTAATTCATCATATTCTATGGATTTTACCCATAACAAAACATTTAAACATATTTTACCATGCAAATAAAAAAATGACAACAGGAACACTACATAAAGCATATGCTCTCCTATTCAGGGATGGATCGCCACTTTGACCTCAAATAATAACAATAAGTGCATGCAATTTCCAATTATAATTCAGCTCTCGCCAAAAAAACATAAGCACTTGTATGTGAGTTTCCTTATAATTGATGAAGTATCAATTTCATGTGTCAGAGTACTTCAATCAAAAACCTTCCATAAACAGTAGCTCAGCTATCCCCTAATTTTTATTCGTTTTACTTTCCTCGATTAGGATCCGCCAATTAGCATGGGTTTCTAAATGCAACATTAAGTAAAAGTAAAATCAATCAAGCCACTTCTCAATCCAATTGCGGATTTATAGATTAGCAAGCCTCTCTCCCTCTCTCTCTCTCTCTTAAATTAAATCTAACACATCAGCAAGCCCTAATCCATAAATCAAATAAAAGCATCGATTGAAATGAACAAGTAAGGAATTTGAAAAAATTAACAACAAACCTGATCAACCTCGTCCCACCAGCGGAACTCCACCTGGATCTTATTCCGCAGAACGTTATAAAGAAGCGTCGGATAGAAAAGAAACCTCGCCCCAACTCCAACTATCGTCCTCTTCGGATTGAACGCCCCGATCCTGCCGTCATCTACCGACCCCGATACCGGCTCCTCTGCCTTGATTCCCTCTTCCAACTCCGAGATGCGCATGTCTCCAAAGCCAAAGTCCGATCAAATACAATTTCAGATCACCAAACCCCTAAGTTCGCTTCCCAGATGGAGAGCCCTGACCAGAGCTGGCTCCTCAAGATTCGATGGCCTGGATTCAGAGCAGCATATGGGAAAAGAGAAAATCATAGATTTCCTGGGAAAAAGGGATCGAATCGGAACCTGAGACCACAAGTTATTCGACTTCGATCCCCACTCATGTGAGTTTCCAGTTGAAGTTTCACGCTTCCCCTCCTTTACTTCTTCCTATCTCTTGGCAGAAAACCGACGAAAACGGGAAGTGCA
>JXCR01147439.1:260967-285136 GCA_002079205.1 Phalaenopsis hybrid cultivar | reverse complement strand
ATATATATATATATATATATATATATATATATATATATATGCTCAATTTTTCTTGCTGTGAGGGTTATGATATTATGCTGAACACATATCTCTACTTTCTAAATGGTAAAACTTTCTTGTTTAAGAAAAGGATCATGAGAATTTAGACTATTTAAAAAGTGTTGATATTCCTCCATAACTTTTGATATGTTGTTGGAATAAAATTGGGATGTCAAAAGGGGAGTTAGCTTTGCATTCATATTGTAGTTGATAACATTACTATTAATAGTTCTAGTTTGACTTTGCAAAAGTATGTGTGAGAGTCTCACAACCATCCATTATTCCTAATTTTTTTCCTTAATTATAATGTTAATAAATTTACTCACGAGTTCTTATATGATTTAAGATCAAAAGCTTATTGTAGGTGCACTACTTTTTTTAATGTTTATCTTTTCCATTTTTTCATCCTCATAACCATTCACAATTCCATAAAAATAAAAGTAAGAGTAGAGCCTCTTTTAGAAGAAGATCTAAAAGAAGTTCAACCACAAGATACGACAAAACAACATAGTAATTAAGTAAAAAGTGTATAAATTAGGATAGAATTCAACAAAAGTAGTATTTATGAAAATATTGAGGTTCAAAATTGTATGAATAGATAAATGATAGATTTCATCAAAAGAGCATAGCTATTTTATTAAAGATGTAATTATAAGAGCATAATTAGATTATGGTGAAAATGTATTTATAAATGCATGACTACACTAAGAATAATCTTGACCAAAAGCGCCTGGTGACAGCTCAAAAAGTTGTTGTGAAGCAAATCAGTTGTATCATGCAAGTATACATATTAAGTAATATTGTGGATTCAGAGTACCGCATATCGATCATATGAGGAAAGAACTAAGAAATATTCCAACAAGTGAATTTCCAATTTACTAAAAATCTAAACCTGCTTTAGCATGATCACAAGCAAGAGATTGAAGTCCTACAATCCTAATTATAAACATAAATCAAAAGCACATGTTGGAAAATAAGAAAGCGGAGAAATTTTATGATTCTTCAAGAGAGATGAGGCTTGCGTTTCTGTGATTTAGGTGTCGTGGTGGTTTGTGATTTTTCAAGATGTTCCCCAACATGATAGTTGCCAACATGAATAAAATATTCTTCTTAAGCCTATGCCTAGGTCAGAAGAGAAATCAGAACGCATAAAATTAAGTTTCGCTTAACCCGGTTACATTTTCTAGGATTAATCCAATCTCATTTCTAGATTACAAATTCTTAATAGAATATGTCTATTCTTAACAGGATTTTATGATTAACTCATTCGTTCCTCTATGCGGCGGGCGAAAAGTCGTAGATCATGAAGATGTTAACATTCTAATTGGTCAAAAACTAGGAGTAAATGAAGTGCAAAGTTTAACGCAATAAATTTGGCATGGGAGCTCAAAAAAACATTATTGGAAAAATAATCTGTGAAAATCACAAAACCAATGGTCTTAAATCACATGAGTCAATTTTACGTGATTTTATATGTTATTATTCCTGCATTTTACATATTAATTTTATTTATTTATCACAGATTTACACTTGAGAAATGTTTTTTGTTCATGTCGTGTAGGATGTAGGAAATTGAATACGAACAAGTTGGAGCGAGAAAATCCAACAAAAAAGTGCCTCGAAGCGCGTGACCACCCTTAAAGGCGGCATGACCACACCACTTATCGAGCATGGCCAACATGACCACGCCATATGACGTAGTAAGGCGACATGACCACACCACAATCGGGTGTGACCACATCGACCTAGGTAGTTCAGCGGCATGACCACGTCGAAAACGGGCGCGACCATGTCAACGAGCGAGAAACACTTCAGAAAAAAAGTTGATGGCCCAAACCACAATTTTTGATATAAAATCAAATCTTAGGGCTTCTTGGAGGGAGTTCTGCATTAGGGAATGCTTAGAGGCTTAAAGAAGAGAGTTTGTAAGAGATTTTGAGGAATCTCTTGAGGGTTGTCTTCCACATTGGGTCAACCTTCAAGGGGTAGTTTTCATTACTTTGTGAGTTGTGAAAGATTTTGTATGAGAGGGACATGTGCCGCCTTTTGCAGAGGAAACAAATTCTTGTAAGTTTTTCATATTTATGTTGCTTTCAATGAATTTTCATATAAGTTTTTTTCGCTGTAGTTTTCTCTGTAATGAGCAGCTAAGTTCTTTTTGTGCCTCTGTAATGTAGGGAGTGGTGGATTTATCGTAGTTTTTCCATAATGTATTTCCAATAATCAATTTTTGAGCTTCATGGCTTATGTTGTTGTTTAAACTCTAAACTTAATTTACTTCTAGTCTGGCCAACTGTGATGTTAAAATATTTCGTGAAACTCAATCTTTAACCGTTGCATAGTGAAAACAAAGAATTCATCACAGAATTCCGAGATTATAGACATATTCCAGTGGAATTCTAGAATCATCCTAGGTGATCGAAAAAGTCATGCGAAATGTGATAGGGATTGAGAAAGCCTCAACTTCATGGATTCTAGGCTTTTTTGATCTAAACATATACATAAGGAGTATTATGTCCCTGATTGACAATAATCACGTAGGAAAAGCGATCACTACGATTCTCGAATGACAAAGGCATGTGCCTCATCTATCTTGAAGAAACTCACGAACAATCCTACTGTTTTTTGTTTTTTATTCAGTTACTAAGTATTCTGCTTTCCTAGGACCGTAAGACTTAAAAAGCTCCTTTTGATAAATGCTAAGCTAAGTTAACTAAATTAGTAAACTAGAGATTTTTCTGTGTAAATAAATATTATACATTCCATGTGAGATCGATATGTGGCACTCTTGAACCGCATTACTACTTGACAGGTGCACTTGTGTTGTATGGTCGACTTACTTTACGGTAAATTTTGTGCTTCAACAAGCATAACCTGAAAAAAAAATCACTCACAAAATAATTTTTCCTCTCCACCAAAGTAGAAGTTCTCCCTCTTATACAATATTCTATCTAAAACAAAAAAAAAAATAAAAGGAGGAGAAAGAAATACAACCCTCACGACCTCAACCTTAAGCAAGGAAGAAAGCCATAAGGTAGAAGCTCTCTCTCTCACAAAAGCTCTCAATATCTGCCTCCAACCGTCTCTAATGATCCATGCTTCCTCAAAGCTGCCCTAAAGTCCATTTTTATAGCAATTGTCTCAAATTTAGCAAAAAATTTCTTCTAAAAAATGTTTCCCGCTTCTTCAGCATGATTACGCTAACATTATGGTTTAGGCAGTGTGGTCACACCCAATCTAGGCATGATCACGTCACCCTATTAATCGGGTGGTGTGGTCATGTCCATCTGACCCTAGCATGGTTACGCCCATATGGGGTGTGGTCACGCCAGTTCTAACAGTCTCAACCTTAATCTCGAAAAGCGTACTTAATCTCTTGTTACTTGTACATTACTTACAAAAGCCTTCTACAAGAGTAAATTCATAATAATTAAAGCAAAACAACAAGTAAAAATTGGGTTAAATGCAGTAAGAATTGCATAAATTTGAATCATGTCAAATAGCACAATCAAAAGTGCATAACTATATTAATAATAAATTAGCTCAAAAGTGAATAGTTTATTCAATAAAAATTATGATTTAGGGGATAAAAGGTGCAGTTGAATGACCATGGCTTCATGAAGGATTTGGTTAAAAATCACCAAATTAGTATAAAATGTAAAGCGATATTCGTGTTGATTTGACTATAAATCAAATTAAGTCCACTTTTAAGCTCAATGAGTCTCATGGTTAATTACATTGCATAAACAAGTTATTACATTAATAAAAAAAAAGATTAGATTTTTATTGCACCAATTGAATTCACTAGGACTGATTAGATTTAATAATAAAAAATAGTTTCTATCATAAGCCAAGATAATGACAAATTGGTTTAAATGCAAATTGAATTTAAATTTAAGATTTATTTAAAATTTTATGATTAATAAGGGTTTTATTTGGGCAACTGTAGCTGTTTGAAGAAGCAATGAAATGAAGTTGTTGTCCAAAAAACAACGACTGCTATTGTAATTTTTATTTTTGAAAAAGTCATGCCGCCTCTTTCTAGCAGCCTATGCAAATAGTTAGGTATGATGGGAAAATACAATTTTTAACTGCAACTTTTTGAGAACGCAAACAAAATACAGTTTTGCCAAACAGAAAATACTGAGGTGCAGCACCGCACCACTACGGTATCGCTGCCCCAAAGACACCCTAAGTATCATTATATGCTCTTTTCAAAATCCCGTGAGATCCTATAATCATTTTGAAGTCATCACTTAATCATTCTTGGTTGAAAACTGAAGTTGTGCTTCCAGCTAAACCAAGCTAAATGATGGTCGATGAATGCTCTAAGAAATATAAATTAAAATTGAATTGGAAAGAATAAGTACTTGAAATAACTCTATGAATGAGCTCAAGACCAAACAAAAGACATTAATTCCGTTCAAGATCAACTCTCAACCAACTGATTGAGAGGGAGGATGTCAAGCTCAATCTTTGTTTAAAGGATCTCTTTGATCGATCTGTCCTAAACATCAAAACATGTACAATACTAACATTTTTTTTAATCGTAATAGTTCATTATTACAATGGTGCTAATCTAACAACCTTAACCTTAAAGCAAAAATAATCTGTATTTTATAAACTCAGAGATGAAATAAATGCACTCTTACTTCCATCCATATGGGCAGCCCGCCTAAGGCTTGGTGCCATTCAAAGACCAAAATGGAATGGTTAAAAACATAAGAGTGCTTCATCTCTTCTTACATTACCTGATACTAACTTTTATAAATGTAAAATTTAGAGGATGGATATGCAAATACATAGAGGAATTGGGTGGTATGTATGTAAATGCCCCTAAAATTTAATCAACCTAAATTTATAAGATTATGCGGCTTTAAATAAAATAAACACGCGCATCGCATATGAGCAAGAATTTAGGGTATGTTTAGGGCAGTTGTAGCTTATTGAATAATCTGCTGATAACCTGATTAAAAATAATCTACTGATAAGCTAGTTGTGGTGGTTATTACAAATTTTTATTTTTTTGGAAAAGTCAAATCACAACCAGAAAACTGCCACCGCATCAAATAAGCTGCCCCATGTTAAACAATCTGCTGATAGGTGCGGTGTGAAAACTTTATTTTCAGCATTTTGAAAACGCATACGCTGCCAAAATGCAGTTTACCCAAATAGGTCAGGTGTGTTTTCAAAATGCCACTGCACCAAATAAGCTGCGCCAAACAGACCCTTAATGTCGCAATTTTCATGAACTAATCAGTGTGTTGCCATTCCTTCCAAAAATGTATAATGGTATGTAGACTAACATAAAGACTCCAAAAATTATAACCTTTATAAAACCTGTTTGAAGTTCAGATGCAAGCACTCTTTCTAGTGAAAATAAATAAAACGAATGAGCTGAAAATTTTATAATTATATAATTATAGATTCATAATTAACCCATAAATTGGTGAAATTTTATTTTAATTTTTTTTCACTTTCTTTGAGTCTAAGCAAAGCTCAAGCATAAAATGAACATCGGCAGCACTTATTGTCCTATGTAAACCACCTTGTTTTAATAGCCAATTTCGCAAGCAACAAGAAGGAATCCGAGATGAGTTCTGACCAAATATAAATTAATAATAATAAAATGATGATACATATAATTGAGGTGAAATTAAGTTTCCCTAAACTCGGCACCGTGCTGCAATTTTGTATGTTGGGTAAACTGTGTTTTGACAGTTTTTTTAAAAAGTTATCGCTAAATCTACATTTTCCCACTGGTCCTGACTAGGTGTGATGACAGCTTTCTAGCTGCAATTTGACTTTTTTTAAAAAAATTGTAATTGTCATTGCAGCTTTTTGAATATCAGATCATTTTTCATGAGTTTCACAACTACGTTCAAATAAACTGTAGCTTCCCCAAACAGATCCTAAGTCAATCTATATATAATCAAATAAATCTTCATTAAGTGTTTAAATTGGTGATACACTTTCTTATGAGTGTTAACTGCTAGACGTACCAAGGGTGGATGTCCTTAATGAGGATGATGGTAAGGGTGAGCGTTTGATTGTGATAAAATTGAATATTGAACGGCCCCAAAGTGCTTTATGAACTAAAGATCGGGTTCAATGTTGTAATTAGATTGGCTAAATTATAGGATCAATATATTTGTGGTTAGATATCCTGTAAAGCAATGCAACAGGAAGAAGAAGATAGCATTGCATCCCGCTAATCCAATGTGGAAGATGAATAGTATACACTGTATTATGGATTATCAATAAGGTCCTAACAATCATTATTAGTAAGAGAGAGACCCCTAAATGTACTAAGACGATACGTTACATGATTTCAGACTATTTTCTATGGTTAAAATTAATTGGAAATAACTAAAATGCCATCGGTTCTAAAAAATATTATGGCTTTTCGACGGGCAAATGACCATTGCTTTTCGTTGTTTGTTTGAAAGCCCGGTTTTGACGGAATTTCCTATGAAATAATTAATCGGCGACATTCCGAAAGATAATATTCTCCTTTGACATAATTTCTGACACGTATTACTAGTCGGTTCATGCCAGTGAAGAACCGATGGTTTGTCACCCATATGTTGAAGGTTTTATAACTGACGAAAATTGTCCATAAATTTATAATATATTTTTGTTCTTCAGTTAACAATCGAAAAATTGCACATGAAAAAGAGATAAAGAACCTTCTTTATTTCATTAGGATTTTCACTATTCAATCGCATCATAGAAACATATGAAATATAATTTTCACAATCAAATTTACCTATCCACACATGCATTAAACTAGAACTATATTAATATAATCACATATTAAAAATAAAAGCAAGTGAAATGTATCAAACAACAAAAAATGAAATAATTTGTACATAACCTAAAAAATATATGTAAATGTTTCATAATAATAATAATAATAATAATAATAATGTCCTAGTCCTCATCTGTCTCCTCATCATCATCCTTGTTCTCCAATTTCCTCTTCTACAGGCTGCCTCCCTCCCCAATGTGTCTCGGGTCTCATTGCCTCCAATTTAATCTTTATTAACGCCTCTATCTGTGCCAGCTGAGCAACAAATTAGTTCTCTATATTTGTAGTGAATGTGGCAACCTGTCCTCAGACTTCATTGCCTTGCGTCAAGGCAAGACGTTGAGCTCTACCCAACAAATAAGTGATGTGCATTATAAATATGTGCCTATGACCCCAAGCTATAAATTCTACATTTCTTCTTTCCCCCCCAACAACTTCTCTCCAAAGCTCATGCTCCAACTAATTAGTGCCAAGAATATAAAATCTTTCAATGCGCTGAATCAGAGCCTCATTGCTTTGCTCATATTCCTCCAAAAAATTACTAAAATTCTGAGAGCTGCAGTCAACTCAAAATATGATGCGATCTTCCCACATTGGAATTTGTGCCATATGAATTAATTAAAACATCTGAGCTTATTTGTTTGGAGACTCTTTATTCATTTGACTCATATAATGATGTTTTATTCCATAAAAAAAACTATTTATATAAATCTACTTGAGTCAAATTTAGATGGATGATTGTTGTTCGCCGAAAGAGCGGAACTAATTGATGGACTAGCTTTAGTGTAACAATCAAGTTCAACCACGCAATGTGAAGTCTAAAATCAATAATTTGGTTGAAATCCTCTATGGTTTATACTTGATTTCGTCAGGCATTAAGCGTGATTGCTTCCATTATTTTGAGCATGGCATCAAAACTTACCCTCAAATAAGTAAGTCAGACGTTAAGATACTGCTTGCACGAAGGGCTCAACATTGTTCAAGAGCTCCTTAGTGAGCAATTTTCTATCTGAATATAGCATATTGTGTATCCATGACCTTTTAGTGCTAATATCCATAGGTAACTTGTATATTTGATAAAAGTATTTATTAAGAGCAGTTAATATCATATGCAATCAACGACCCAAAATACTAAATTGAGTCGTATATTATTTGAAATGAAACACCAAATTCCATATAGATACATTATTGCAGATATATTGAACACCAAAAATTGATCGGTATTTATCATGTACGAAAGAGCATTAGCTGTTATAGCACTGAATTCATATAAAGTTTTTATATGAAACAAATAAACTCAACTTGCTTATTACCATATAAATCTAATAGCTTAGTGATTTACATACCACACAATTCACATTTATTTACATATCTGATCGTAATTTGCATGTCTAAACCTAAATAAGGCTATAAATGATCAAATTTCAATTCGTATTTGGGTTGGCTTGAAGTCTGTCAGCTAGAACGGAAACAAACCATCTCAATTGAGCAATTTAAATCTGTTCCAGCTTAAAAATTATTATGACATGATAACTAATGATGACTTACATACATATAATAAAATTCATACTTATTTATATATCTATCCACAACTTACATATTTAAACCTAAATAGGGTTATAAATGATGAAATTTCAATGTGCAGAGGTTGGCTTGATATCGATCAACGAGCCATCTCAAATTGAGCGATTAAATAAGTTGCAACTAAACAATTATAATGACACATATATGATTTCATTAAAAATCTACAGGCGTACTGCTCAATAATTATATATTTATAAATCTAACAACAACATTTGAAAATTTGCATATATACCACAACAAATATGAAAGAAAATACAACTCAGTACTTATATATTTATAAATCTAACAACAACATTTGAAAATGTGATGTATGTAAATATATAAGTTCAGATGTGAGACACATAAATACATAAGAATTGTGTTAGGTATGTAACTTTCCCTTTGAACTTTAGGTGTTTGATATAGAAATACCCAAACCCTCAAAATAACAAAGATATACATTATCATAATTTTAGAATACTAAGGGTCCGTTTGGGGCCGTCTTACCGTTTGATTCGCGCGTTTCGCCAGCTTATCTGAAATTGCGTTTGAGTTTTTACACCAAACGCAGACTGCGGGTCAACCTCTGTGGCCAGCCCGCGGGTTGTGTTTTAGGATAAGCTGCTTATCCCAAACAGACCCTAAATCAAATTTTTGGCTCTCCAGAGCACTAAAATCAGAAAAATTAACAATTAAAATAAAAAAAAAGTTTAGGGGTAGTAGAAATCTAGTATACTTTTAATTTGAGTGTAGAAATGCGAAAAATAATAATTTTGGATGAAAATAGAAATGAGGGTTTTGGTCGACTCTGAAAAACTTGGGCTTGAGGGAAAAATGAAGATGAGATTTTTATACCGCCAATCCGATAATGACCAACGGGCTTTCCTGTCTACCTTAATTTTCAATAGGTAACATCAATGTGTTTTGCTCACCAACCTTTAATATTTTAGAAATCGAGGGTCAATATCGTTAGAAAAACAACACTTTGACTATCTGTCGGTTTTCGTCGAAAATGCCATAAAAAATCGTTGATTAATTGATAGTCAACTTTCCCTTCATTATTCATGTAGTGATAATGAGATGCCTTTTGGATAACTTAGGGTCCGTTTGGTGTAGCGACAACTGTGTGGTATGACACCGCACCCTAAGTTGACGCTGAAATTAGCATTTTCCCAACGTTCATGACTAGTTGTGGTGACAACTTTCTGGAGGTGGTCAGATTTAAAAAAATAAAAAAATAAAAAAATAAAAAAAATAATAGCCGTCACAGTTTTTTTGCAATATCAGATTATTCTGCTGCTGCTTCACGGTTGCCCCAAATAGGACTGTCAAAATGACTCGTTGTTGGCTAACAGCTCGTGTTCGACTCGTTAAGAAGCTCGTGTTCGACTCATTCGCTAAGTTAATGAGCCGAACACAAACAAAGATTTGCTNGTTTTATTCCATCAAAAAACTATTTATATAAATCTACTTGAGTCAAATTTAGATGGATGATCATTGTTTGCTTAAAGAGCGGAACTAATTAATGGACTAGCATTAGTGTAACAATCAAGTTCAACCACGCAATATGAAGTCTAAAATCAATAATTTGGTTGAAATCCTCTATGGTTTATACTTGATTTCGTCAGGCGTCAAGCGCGATTGATTCCCTTATTTTGAGCATGGCATCAAAACTTACCCTCAAATAAGTAAGTCAGAAGTTAAGATACTGCTTGCACGAAGAGCTAAACGCTGTTCAAGAACTCCTTCGTGAGCAATTTTGTATCCATGACCTTTTAGTGCTAATATTCATAGGTAACTTGTATATTTGATAAAAGTATTTATTAAAAGCAGTTAATATCATATGCAATCACCGACCCAAAATACTAAATTGAGTCGTACATTATTTGAAAATGAAACACCAAATTCCATATAGATACAATATTGCAGATATATTGAACACCAAAAATTGATCGGTATTTATCATGTACGAAAGAGCATTAGCTGTTATAGCACTGAATTCATGAAGTTTTTATATGAAACAAATAAACTTAACTTGCTTATTACCATATAAATCTAATAGCTTAGTGATTTACATACCACACAATGCACATTTATTTACATATCTGATCGTCATTCGCATGCTTAAACCTAAATAAGGCTATAATTGATCAAATTTCAATTCGTATTTGGGTTGGCTTGAAATCTGTCAGCTAGAACGGAAACAAACCATCTCAATTGAGCAATTTAAATCTGTTCCTGCTCAAAAATTATTATGACATGATAACTAATAATGACTTACAAACATATAATAAAATTCATACTTATTTATATATCCATCCACAACTTACATATTTAAACCTAAACAGGGTTATAAATGATGAAATTTCAATGTGCAGAGGTTGGCTTGATATCGATCAATTGGAACGGAAACGCAACCATCTCAAATTTAGCAATTTAAATCAGTTACAACTAAACAATTATAATGGCACATATATGATTTCATTAAAAATCTACAGTCGTACTGCTCAATAATTATATATTTATAAATCTAACAACAACATTTGAAAATTTGCATATATAACACAACAAATATGAAAGAAAATACAACTCAATACTTATACATTTATAAAGCTAACAGCGAACACTATTACTAAATTGCAGCATTTACGTAAATGGCACAAAATTCTTATTTATTTACATGTCTCACACCTAAACTTTTATATTTGCATGCATAATACTCAAAAATTTCAATATCATATAAAAATATATCTTTTCGTGCATAGATTTAAAGTATCAAAATGTCATGTATGTAAATATATAAGTTCAGATGTGAGACACATAAATACATAAGAGTTGTGTTAGGTATGTAACTTTCCCTTTGAACTTTAGGTGTTTGATATAGAAATACCCAAACCCTCAAAATAACAAAGAGATACATTATCATAATTTTAGAATACTAAATCAAATTTTTGGCTTTCTCCAGAGCACTAAAATCTCAAAAACAGAAAAATTAACAATTAAAATAATAAAAAAAAAAGTTTAGGGATAGTAGAAATTTAGTATACTTTTAATTTGAGTGTAGAAATGCGAAAAATAAAAAATTTGGATGAAAATATAAATGAGGGTTTTGGGAAAAACTTGGGCGTGAGGGAAAAATGAAGATGAGATTTTTATACCGCTAATTNAAAAATTAATTTACTACAAGGCTACAAAGATTTATAATCAATTAAAAGTATTAAGAAAATAGAATAAAAATAATTAAATTATATTAAAATAATGTTTTAATATAAACAATAATGTTTAAATGTTGCCCCACCCCTTAAGATCTTNTAGTGAACGGCTCGTGTTCGGCTCGCTAAGCAAACGAGCCGAACACGAACAAACTTTTGAGCTCGAAATAAAAACAAGTGGAACACGAGCTGAGTCTGGGCTCGCTCATGTTCAGCTCATTTACACCCCTAGCCCCAAAAAGACCCTTAATGGACTAATACAAAGTGATAATACCATAGACATGAGAAATTCTTCTTTATAAATTAAAAATCACACACAAAGGCTCTCCTATTCACCGTCAACACTACCGTCTACACATAATAACTCTTGCAACCGCAGCCATAACTTCACAACAGGATCCAAAATTGCTTTAAAACTNTGAACTGCTCGTGTTCGGCTTGCTAAGCAAACGAGCCGAACACGAACAGACTTTTGAGCTCGAAATAAAAACAAGTGGAACACTTGCTGAGTCTGGGCTCGCTCTTGTTCAGCTCATTTACACCCCCCAGTCCCAAAAAGACCCTTAATGGACTAATACAAAGTGATAATACCATAGACACGAGAAATTTTTCTTTATAAATTAAAAATCACACACAAAGGCTCTCCTATTCACCGTCAACGCTACCGTCTACACATAACAACTCTTGCAACCGCAGCCATAACTTCACAACAGGCCCCAAAATTGCTTTAAAACTAATCTAATTACATAGGTTGTCACACCATTACACTAAGCTTCAATGCCGAGATGCCGAGCTCTTTTATCTTTTGGCTAATTTTAACTCCTTGTGGCAACTAGACGCTCCAAAATCTGGTGCTAAGGCATCATGCTATCTATTTTGAATGTCCTTTCCTTCAATTAATTGATGTTGCGACGCTAACTTCCAAAGCTTTGATGCTAAGCTCCCACATTCCTAAATAACTTCTTCAAGTCCCAAGTAAGGTGGGTCTTCATACACATACCTCTTTTTTTTATGTACTTGGATATAGTGCCTAGATGCCATATTGAGTTTTTGATTTTTTTTTTCTTAATTTATGTTCATGTGAGAAATTACTATATATACAAATACTAAAAATAGTGATATCAAATCATAAATTAAAAGTATTTTCATTTAAAATATATATTTATTTGTTAATTATTTGAATTACTCAACTCATTGAACATGAAATTATATCTAAACGAGCCTAGCATTGACTCAATTTAATTTTACTTAATTTGATAAATCATTATATAGTCTGTGCACTTTAACTGAAGTTTTTGCTTGTATTAAATTTGTTTTACATGTATTAAAGATTTTATCGAGTGACATCTATAAAAAGATATAAATGAAAGTGATAATAAGTAATGTGAGTGATCAAACTTGTTCATTCATAAGTTTATACCTTAATGATTTGACATTCTATAACGAGGATATTCAATAATGTCCATCAAGATAGCAAATGAATCAATCTGCTAAAAAAATTATCTGTGTCTCAACTCGATCATAGCTTCATAACTGCTTGATTAACTGATCAAATAAGCTCAAGTACTTTTATAAATATTTGGTTAATAAATGAACTAACATGCACGCTTGGTGCCCGATTTATTCATTGATATAAATGATATTATTTAAAACNTGTTGCTTGTCAAATAGCTGGATCACTGCATTGAGCTTATAGCATATGAGTGAGATTATGTATAAAGCGATCATTGGAGTTCTAATAGCGACTGTATTGCATCCACGGAGCAGGAGTAGGAGAAGATTGGCGTTCCGGGTATGCATATCTCGCAATCCCTTTGGTACAAGCAATCTTGTTGCCACTTGCCTGCTGGCGAGTCATCGATTGTTTGCTTGTCCGATCGCTACTATAACACAACTTTTGCGTGATCAATCAAAGTAGTATGTACGCAACGATCCTTTTTATTTTTCCTGTAAGAGTCGCGATCCGCTTGAGTTGATCACATTTTTTCTTCTCAGCTTCCCAAATAGATACTTTGATACCAATTTGATACGATTTGACGTGGAAATCGACAAAATTTTTCATAGAAATTAAGGCAAACCAAAATTTCTTCGTTAATGACAAAAAAAAAAATACAAAGATAAACATCTACAATTCGAGAGGTAGGAAATCTCTCTCAGACTCTAAACCTATAACTTATAACAATCCATGCCTAAACCCTAAACCCATTAGGGTCTATTTATAATAAAAAATAATAAATAATATAAGACTAAATTGGCCTTAGGCACAAAAAAGACAAAATTGCCCATAGGTCAGGCACCGATGTAACATCTAGTTCAATAAAATGGAAGAAACAATTTCATTTTCATAAAGAGTAAAGNTTACTTTCAAATATCTCTCAATCTGGTACACCCACCCATGTGTATATTCCCCATCGAAGTTAGACATCTTCAGCTTCCTAACCATAGCTTCTCCACCTCAAAATCCTCTCTCTATTGTTGCCCCCATGTATCGAGGGAAAAAGTCCCTCCTTTGATCATAGTCATATCCCATCTCTGCTTCTCTCCTCAATTTTTTTGCTACTCCATACCCTTGCATAGCCTCTTCTCCATATTTCGCCTCAAACGCCTCCATCGAAAATTTCTAATCCACCCCCGATCGGAGCCCTAGGAGAGGATTCTTAATGTGGGATGCTTTCCTTCTGGTGTTCTTCTTGTTTGATCTCATTCCCTTACAATTTAGCCAAGGTTTCTCCGATCACCCATTGGTTAGGGCTTGCAAATTGAATTGATGGTGGGACTTGAATTGCATCTCAATAAGCTTTCTCAACATCTCTTCCAAGCTCTCGAATTAGCCCTCAAATTATTTTTCCATGTAAGAAATCCTTCCTTGTAATGTGGCGAACATTTCCTCCATCCCAGATCTGATTTGATTCATCTTCTCCTCCAGCTTTTTCTCCAAATCCTCTACTTTCCTAGCTGTCATTACTCCAAAGAAGATTTTTGATCACGAAGGCAAAACACTTCTAGGTTGTGATCCCATATTGGCTCCCTAGCTAGATTGAATCGAGATTGAATCGCCACAGTTCGTCATTGGCTTTCCAAATAAGTGGAATCGCTACTAGATCGCAAGACTTCAACTAGCTACAATCACGGCTATAACACTAGATTCGCCTCTTCCCAACAAGCGTGGGATTGTCTCTGGACAATTGGCACACAACGATCCGATGATGCTTCCCTACAATCTCAATGTTGCTTGTCAAATAGCTGGATCACTGCATTGAGCTTATAGCATATGAGCGAGATTATGTATAACGCGGCCGTTGGAGTTCTAATAGCGACTGTATTGCGTCCATGGAGCATGAGTAGGAAAAGATTTGCGTTCCAGGTATGCATATCTCGCAATCCCTTTGGTACAAGCAATCCTGTTGTCACTTGCCTGCTGGCGAGTCGTCGATTGTTTGCTTGCCCGATCGCTACTATAACACAACTTTTGCGTGATCAATCGAAGTTGTATGTACGCAACGATCCTTTTTATTTTTCCTATAAGAGTCGCGATTCGCTTGAGCTGATCACATTTTTTCTTCTCAGCTTCCCAAATAGATACTCTGATATCAATTTGATACGATTTGACGTAGAAATTGACAAATTTTTTCATAGAAATTAAGGCAAACCAAATTTTCTTCGTTAATTATCCCAAAAAAATACAAAGATAAACATCTACAATTCGAGAGGTAGGAAATCTCTCTCAGACTCTAAACCTATAACTTATAACAATCTCATGCCTAAACCCTAAACCCATTAGGGTCTATTTATAATAAAAAATAATAAATAATAGAAACTAAATTGGCCTTAGGCACAAAAAAGACAAAATTTCCCTTAGGTCAGACACCGATGTAATATCTAGTTCAATAAAATGGAAGAAACAATCTCATTTTCATAAAGAGTATAGTTTTTGAAATCCCAACTCATACATTAAATCTAATAGACCGGCGGGACTCATACAAAAAATACCTGCAGTAAAAACATTGTCACTTCTGTTTATTTGTGACATCCAATTCAAGTGCAAAACCGGTAGAAAATTTCAGAGACATGTAGTTCTAAACTCAGCAACTCAATGACATGGCCCTAAAATCAGTTATCCGATCACACACCAACATTTACGTTACAACATTTATCCGGCAGGTCACATAGTAATGAAAACGTCATGATTTCTTAATTATAATCAGAAACAGTAATCTGATCATAATACATGACAATGCCAATGAAACAGCTTTATCCTCAAAGGGCCAATAACGTAATCCCTCGAGGGGCTTTTAAATAACCGGTCATCTTAAAAAGGAGGCATAAAAACCTACTCACTATGCCTTAAAACACACTTTTAACACCCATTATCATTCTCAACACCGACAAAAAAAACCAATATATTTCTCAAATTAAATAATTGTGTTATAAACAAGCTAAGTACTTTCAGCTATAAAGCATAAAATGCAACCTGCAAATCACCCCCTCAGAAGGAAAATCAAAACACCAAGCAATACTCCTAATCATAATAAAAAAAAGGCTTTACAANAAGCATCAAAACACAAACATGAATACTAGATGGTTTGTGCAATTTTTAGTGGCATAAAGAAAAGCATGTTAACACACCCAAATTAATTCATCATACTCTATGGATTTTACCCATAACAAAAACATTTAAACATATTTTACCATGCAAATAAGAAAATGACAACAGGAACACTACATAAAGCATATGCTCTCCTATTCAGGGATGGATCGCCACTTTGACCTCAAATAATAACAATAAGTGCATGCAATTTCCAATTATAATTCAGCTCTCGCCAAAAAAACATAAGCACTTGTATGTGAGTTTCCTTATAATTGATGAAGTATCAATTTCATGTGTCGGAGTTTCCTTATAATTAATGAAATAGGCATAGAATTCCTTATGGAGGAATGGCNCGCCATTTTGACCTCAAATAATAACAATAAGTGCATGCAATTTCCAATTATAATTCAGCTCTCGCCAAAAAACATAAGTACTTGTATGTGAGTTCCCTCATAATTGATTAAGTATCAATTTCATGTGTCAGAGTACTTCAATCAAAAACCTTCCACAAACAGTAGCTCAGCTATCCCCTAATTTTTATTCGTTTTACTTTCCTCGACTAGGATCCGCCAATTAGCATGGGTTTCTAAATGCAACATTAAGTAAAAGTAAACTCAATTAAGCCACTTCTCAATCCAATTGCGGATTTATAGATTAGCAAGCCTCTCTCCCTCTCTCTCTCTCTCTTAAATTAAATCTAACACATCAGCAAGCCCTAATCCATAAATCAAATAAAAGCATCGATTGAAATGAACAAGTAAGGAATTTGAAAAAATTAACAACAAACCTGATCAACCTCGTCCCACCAGCGGAACTCCACCTGGATCTTATTCCGCAGAACGTTATAAAGAAGCGTCGGATAGAAAAGAAACCTCGCCCCAACTCCAACTATCGTCCTCTTCGGATTGAACGCCCCGATCCTGCCGTCATCTACCGACCCCGATACCGGCTCCTCTGCCTTGATTCCCTCTTCCAACTCTGAGATGCGCATGTCTCCAAAGCCAAAGTCCGATCAAATACAATTTCAGATCACCAAACCCCTAAGTTCGCTTCCCAGATGGAGAGCCCTGACCAGAGCTGGCTCCTCAAGATTCGATGGCCTGGATTCAGAGCAGCATATGGGAAAAGAGAAAATCATAGATTTCCTGGGAAAAAGGGATCGAATCGGAACCTGAGACCACAAGTTATTCGACTTCGATCCCCACTCATGTGAGTTTCCAGTTGAAGTTTCACGCTTCCCCTCCTTTACTTCTTCCTATCTCTTGGCAGAAAACCGACGAAAACGGGAAGAGTACAGGTCGCTTGCCCACCATCCGATTCCCACTATTGAAAAGTTAAACCATACTGAGCAAATAAGAGGAGTGGTCGGCTTTCAAGTCAAGAGGAATTACGGATATGCCATTATGAATACGAGCCGTTGATTGCCAATTGATTTTCCGGTAGAGCAATCTTAGGAACCGTTCGATCATACTAGCTTTTTATCTTTCAACCATGTATGAGCACCTTCTTTGGGGATGTTCCATCTCTCGTCTCAGTAAGTTCGAACAATGGTCATGATTGGATCATCTGAAATGCACAATAATATGATTCACTAAACCAAATGTATTTTTGGTCCTCCAACCATTCTCTGAATTTATTTTTTGACATTATATATTACAGATATATATTTATGATTTATTTTATTTAAAATAATGAGTAAAAGATTCAAATTATTTAATTCAGCTTTTAGATTTTTATTCATTATATTTTGAATTTTTTATACTATAAATTATCAATACATAATAAATCAATGATAGTGTAATTTCAAATTGTGAAAATTACAATATTGGAAAAATCCAAGATAATTAAGATGAGTAACAAATGGTAGAGTAGCTTTGTGAAGGTTGTAATGTATTCACAACTTTCCGGTACCTATGACAGCAATTCTTTTTTTTTTTTTCCATTGAAGAGATCTCTCATACTCTTGGGATAATTGTAGGATTTTCCAAGCTATCTTTGGGTTTCGCTTGTGGGGGGTGCATGCTTTTTCTCTCTTTTCTCCACTATTATATTCCCTTGTCCTATTTGAGCTTCATAAAGCTCTTTTAGTCGATGAGATTTCCCAACCCAACATCTCCTCTCTTTTGGTTTTAGCTTCACAAACCTAAAAGCTTTTCATAGCTTTACTTCTTTTAATGATCATCTCTTCCTTCTTGAGGCAATGCCTCAAAATTTAGCCAAAAGTAAGTATTTATCGATCTAGAAAGTATCATCAATTAAAAAGTTCTTATTAACTTTCACAATACCAAAAGTAAGTATTTATCATTTTCATTTATTGTAGTGGATGTTATTGACTTGATTTTTTTTTTTATTGAAATCATTTGGTAGGACAGTTTTGGTAGAATTGACTCTTGTTGGACATATGGCCAGTAAGCATCCAATTTATATCTCAACTTTTTTTTTCACTATTATTAAAGAAAAAAATAAAATCTTAAATTTTATTTTGAACCTTACATTTGTTGGTGATATATATATATATATATATATATATATATATATATTCAATTTTTNATATGTAGTATATATGTGTGTATATATATATATATATATATATATATATATATATATATATATATATATATATATACTCAATTTGTCTTGTTGTGAGGGTTATGATATTATGCATAACACATATCTCTAATTTCTAAATGGTAAAACTTTCTTGTTTCAGAAAAGGATCGTGAGAATTTAGAATATTAAAAAAGTGTTGATATTCCTCCATAACTTTTGATATGTTGTTGGAATAAAATTGGGATGTCAAAAGGGGAGTTAGCTTTGCATTCACATTGTAGTTGATAACATTACTATTAATAGTTCCAGTTTGACTTTGCAAAAGTATGTGTGAGAGTTTCACAACCATCTATTATTCCTATTTTTTTTCCCTTAATTATAATGTTAATAAATTTACTCATGAGTTCTTATATGATTTAAGATCAAAAGCTTATTGTAGGTGCATTCTTTTTTTTTATGTTTATCTTTTCCATTTATTCATCCTCATAACCATTCACAATTCCATAAAAATAAAAGTAAGAGTAGAGCCTCTTTTAGAAGAAAATCTAAAAGAAGTTCAACCACAAGATACGACAAAACAACATATTAATTAAGTAAAAAGTGTATAAATTAGGATAGAATTCAACAAAAGTAGTATTTATGAAAATACTGAGGTTCAAAATTGTATGAATAGATAAATGATAGATTTCATCAAAAGGGCATAGCTATTTTATTAAAGATGTAATTATAAAAGCATAATTAGATTATGATGAAAGTGTATTTATAAATGCATGACTACACTAAGAATAATCTTGACCAAAAGTGCATGGTGATAGCTCAAAAAGTTGTTGTGAAGCAAATCAGTCGTATCATGCAAGTATACATATTAAGTAATATTGTGGATTCAGAGTACCGTATATTGATCATGTGAGGAAAGAACTAAGAAATATTCCAACAAGTGAATTTCTAATTTACTAAAAATCTAAACCCGCTTTAGCATGATCACAACCAAGAGATTGAATTCATACAATCCTAATTATAAACATAAATCAAAAGCACATGTTGGAAAACAAGAAAGCGGAGAAATTTTATGATTCTTCAAGAGAGATGAGACTTGCGCTTCTGTGATTTAGGTGCATAAAGGTTTGTGATTTTTCAAGATGTTCCCCAACATGATAGTTGCCAACATGGATAAAATATTCTTCTTAAGCCTATGCCTAGGTTAGATGAGAAATCAGAAAGCATAAAATTAAGTTTCGCTTAACCCCATGACATTTCCTAGGATTAATCCAATCTCATTTGTAGATTACAAATTCTTAATAGAATATGTCTATTCTTATCAGGATTTTATGATTAATTCATTCCTTCCTCTATTTGGCGGGCGAAAAGTCGTAGATCATGAATACGTTAACATTCTAATTGGTCAAACTAGGAGTAAATGAAGTGCAAAGTTTAACACAATAAATTTGGCATAGGAGCTAAAAAAAATTATTGGAAAAATAATCTGTGAAAATAAAAAAAACAATGGGTATTAAATCACATGCGTCAAATTTACGTGATTTTATATGTTATTATTCCTGCATTTTACATATTAATTTTATTTATTTATCACAGATTTACACTTGAGAAATGTATTTTGTTCATGTTGTGTAGGATGTAGGAAATCGAATACGAACAAGTTGGAGCGAGAAAATCCAACAAAAAAGTGTCTCGAAGCGACGTGACCACTCTTAAAGGCGGCATGACCACACTACTTATCGAACATGACCAACATGACCACACCATATGACTTAGTAGGGCGACATGACCACACCACAATCGGGTGTGACTACGTCGACCTAGGTAGTTCAACGGCATGACCACGTCGGAAACGGGCATGACCACGTCAATGAGCGAGAAACACTTTAGAAAAAAAGTTGATGGCCTAAACTACAATTTTTGATATAAAATCAAATTTTAGGGCTTCTTGGAGGGAGTTCTGCATTTGAGAATGCTTAGAGGCTTAACGAAGAGAGTTTGTAAGAGATTTTGAGGAATCTCTGTCTTCCACATTGGGTCAACCTTCAAGGGATAGTTTTTCTTTACTTTGTGAGTTGTGAAAGATTTTGTATGAGAGGGACATGTGCCTCCTTTTGGAGAGGAAACAAATTCTTGTAAGTTTTTCATATTTATGTTGCTTTCAATGAATTTTCATATAAGTGTTTTTCGCTAGTTTTCTCCGTAATGAGCAGCTAAGTTCTTTTCGTGCCTCTGTAATGTAGGGAGTGGTGAATTTATCGTCGATTTTCCATAATGTTTTTCCATTGATCATTTTTTGTGCTTTTATGGCTTATGTTGTTGGTTAACCTCCAAACTTAATTTATTTCTAGTCTGGCCAACTGTGATGTTAAAATATTTCGTGAAACTACAATCTTTAACCATTGCATAGTGAACACAAAGAGTTCATCACAGAATTCTGAGATGATAGACATATTTTAGTGGAATTTTACAATCATCCTAGGTGATCGAAAAAGTCATGCGAAATGTGATAGGGATTGAGAAAGCTCAACTTCATGGATTCTAGACTTTTTTGATCTAGACATAAACATAAGGAGTATTATGTCTCCAATTTACAATAATCACGTAGGAAAAGCGATCGCTACGATTCTCGAATCACAAAGGCATGTGCCTCACGAACAATCCTACTGTTTTTTGTTTTTTATTCAGTTACTAAGTATTATGCTTTCCTAGGAACTTAAGACTTAAAAAGCTCATTTTGAAAAATGCTAAGCTAAGTTAACTAAATTAGTAAACTAGAGATTTTTCTGTGTAAATAAATATTATACATTCCATGTGAGATCGATATGTGGTACTCTTGAACCGCATTACTACTTGACACGTGCACTTGTGTTGTACGGTCGACTTACTTTACAGTAAATTTTGGTGCTTCAACAAGCATAACCTGAAAAAAAAAACACTTACAAAATAATTTTTCCTCTCCACCAAAGTAGTTCTCCCTCTTATACAATATTCTATCTAAAACAATAAAAAAATAAAAGGAGGAGAAAGAAATACAACCCTTACGACCTTAACCTTAAGCAAGGAAGAAAGCCATAAGGTAGAAGCTCTCTCTCTCTCACAAAAGCTCTCAATATCTGCCTCCAACCGTCTCTAATGATCCATGCTTCCTCAAAGCTGCCCTAAAGTCCGTTTTTATAGCAATTGTCTCAAATTTAGCAGAAAATTTCTTCTAAAAACTGTTTCCCGCTTCTTCAGCATGGTCACGCTAACTTTATGGATTAGGCAGTGTGGTCACGCCCAATCTAGGCATGATCACGTCACCCTATTAATCGGGCGGTGTGGTCATGTCCATCTGACCCTAACGTGGTTACGCCCATATGGGGCGTGGTCAAGCCAGTTCTAACAGTCTCAACCTTAATCTTGAAAAGCGTACTTAATCTCTTGTAACTTGTACATTACTTACAAAAACCTTCTACAAGAGTAAATTCATAATAATTAATGCAAAACAAGAAGTAAAAATTGGGTTAAATGCAGTAAGAATTGCATAAAATTTGAATCATGTCAAATGGCACAATCAAAAGTGCATAACTATATTAATAATAAATTAGCTCAAAAGTGAATAGTTTATTCAATAAAAATTCTGATTTAGGGGATAAAAGGTGCACTTGAATGACCATGGCTTCACGAAGGATTAGGTTAAAAATCACTAAATTAGTATAAAATGTAAAGGGATATTCGTGTTGATTTGACTATAAATCAAATTAAGTCCACTTTTAAGCTCAATGGGTCTCATGGTTAATTACATTGCATAAACAAGTTATTACATTAATATAAAAAAGATTAGATTTTTATTGCACCAATTGAATTCACAAGGACTGATTAGATTTAATAATAAAAAATAGTTTCTATCATAAGCCTAGATAATGACGAATTGGTTTAAAAGTAAATTGAATTTAAATTTAAGATTGATTTAAAATTTTATGATTAATAAATGTTTGCTTCGGGCAACTGCAGCTGTTTGAAGAAGCAATGAAAAAGAAGTTGCTATCCAAAAAACTGTGACTGCTATTGTAATTTTTATTTTTGAAAAAGTCTTACCACATCTTTCTAGTAGCCTATGCAAATAGTTGGTCTCGTGAGAAAATACAACTTTTAACTGTAATTTTTTTAGAACACAAACAAAATACAGTTTTGCCAAACAGGAAATACTGAGGTGCAGCACCGCACCACTACCGTACAGCTGCTCCAAACACACCCTAAGTATCATTATATGCTCTTTTCAAAATCCCTTGAGATCCTATAATTATTTTAAAGTCATTACTTAATCATTCTTGGTTGAAAACTGAAGTTGTGCTTCTAGCTAAACCAAGCTAAATGATGGTCGATGAATGCTCTAAGAAATATAAATTAAAATTGAATTGGAAAGAATAAGTACTTGAAATAACTCTATGAATGAGCTCAAGACCAAACAAAAGACATTAATTCCGTTCAAGATCAACTCTCAATCAACTGATTGAGAGGGAGGATGTCAAGCTCAATCTTTGTTTAAAGGATCTCTTTGATCCATCTGTCCTAAACATCAAAACATGTACAATACTAACATTTTTTTTTAATCGTAATAGTTCATTATTACAATGGTGCTAATCTAACAACCTTAACTTTAAAGCAAAAATAATATGTATTCTATGAACTCAGAGATGAAATAAATGCACTCTTACTTCCATCCATATGGGTTGCCCGCCTAAGGCGTGGTGCCATTCAAGGACCAAAATGAAATGATTAAAAACATATGAGTGCTTCATCTCTTCTTACATTACCTTATACTAACTTTTATAAATGTGAAATTTAGAGGATGGATATGCAAATACATAGAGGAATTGGGTGGTATGTATGTAAATGCCCCTAAAATTTAATCAACCTAAATTTATATGATTATGCGGCTTTAAATAAAATAAGGTGCTCATCACATATGAGCAAGGATTTAAGGTTTGTTTGGGGCAGCTGAAGCTTATTAAACAATCGGCTGATAAGCTGATTAAAAATAATCTACTGATAAGCTAGTTGTGGTGGCTATTACAAATTTTTATTTTTTTGGAAAAGCCAAACCGTAGCCAGAAAGCTGCCACCGCATCAAATAAGCTGCCCCATGTTAAACAATCTGCTGATAGGTGTGGTGTGAAAACTCTATTTTCAGCGTTTTGAAAACGCATAAGCTGTCAAAATGCAGTTTAACCAAACAGGTCAGATGCATTTTCAAAACGCTACCGCGCCAAATAAGCTGCCCCAAAAGGACCCTTAATGTCGCAATTTTCATGAACTAATCAGTGTGTTGCCATTCCTTCCAAAAATGTATAATGGTATGTAGACTAACATAAAGACTCCAAAAATTATAACCTTTATAAAACCTGTTTGAAGTTCAGATGCAAG
>JXCR01147439.1:239692-257970 GCA_002079205.1 Phalaenopsis hybrid cultivar | reverse complement strand
AACTTGAATGGAATTATTTAGTTGCACGAATATATTCACTGAACTAAAATTGCTTTTACACACATGCATCATAAACACATAATAAAAAAAAGGTAATCTTTCAATCTTTCTTATTTTGGTCGGTGCAAACCCTTGGTAAATAAATGTCTCAAATAGAAATGGGTAAGTAATTGTTTGATTTTGTAGTTCTTGCAATTGCATCCTCTTATGAATGTGAATTCTAGTGGTTATATCTGACATTGTCAAAACAGCTCATCCTTCATGGTCAGCTCTTGTTCCGCTAGATAAATAATTCGTGTTTGATTTGTTCTTTAAGCAGATCTAGATTTATAAACAAGCCGAATTTGAAAAGAACTTTATTTGATTATGTTCAGCTCATTTTGACTCAAATTAATTAAATAATTAAATAATTAATATTAATTATAATCTTTTTTGTTACATTCATATTTTAAAATTACATTTAAAAATTATTAAATTTAATTTTTTAAATCATTTGAGCAAAAGATGCACCACAAATAAACAAAAGAACTTAATCAGAGTCAAATACAAACATAATATTCGCCAATCATTACAAACACGAGCGGATCTCAAATTTTTTTTTTTTTGAATTACATTATTCCAAATAAGAAAAATTTATTATCAAATATTTATTGAAATATACTAATTGTTGTTAGCGTTATGTGTGTTATTTTTAATATTTCTAAAATAATTTTCAAGTGATATTTCCGATTTACAAAGTAAAAATTAAAAAAAAAACATTTTTTTACAATATAATAACACAAAATTGTTTATAAAATATAGATATAAAATTAGATATTAATAACAACCAATCTCCCACTCTAAATAAAAGAATAAAAAGNAAATATAGATATAAAATTAGATATTAATAACAACCAATCTCCCACTCTAAATAAAAGAATAAAAAGAAAAAAAGCTACAACCAGTAATTAGACTGCGAAAAACAAAAAATAAAAATAAAAAACTCCGGTCCAACCACATAAACCGGCCAGCTAATTCGCAATTTTGCCGAGCGGGCTCAGTGGCGCTGCGGCGGCGCATCAAGGAAGNTAATTTACTACAAGGCTACAAAGATTTATAATCAATTAAAAGTATTAATTAAGAAAATATAATAAAAATAATTAAATTATATTCAAATGATGTTTTAATATACACAATAATTTTTAAATCTTGCCCCAACTCTTAAGATCTTATAATTATGTGATTAGGATTGTCAAAATGACTCTTTGTTCGTGAACATCTCGTGTTCGGCTTGCTAAACAAACGAGCCGAACATGAACAAACTTTTGAGCTCGAAATAAAAACAAGTGGAACACGAGCTGAGTCTGGAATTGCTGATGTTCAGCTCATTTACACCCCTAGCCTCGAAAAGACCCTTAATGGACTAATACAAAGTGATAATACCATAGACATGAGAAATTTTTCTTTATAAGTTAAAAATCACACACAAAGGCTCTCCTATGCACCGTCAACACTACCGTAAACACATAATAACTCTTGCAACCGCAGTCATAACTTCACAACAGGCTCCAAAATCGCTTTAAAACTAAGGGTTTGTTTGGGGCAGCTGCAACTTATCCAGCTTATCCTGATAAGTTGTTTATCCTGATAATCCGGTGATAAGCGGCTGATCCGAAAAAGTTGTCTGTCTATTTGGTTTGTGTGTTTAGAGAACATATGATTCTTGAAAAATGACAAATCTGCTCTTGTTCTGGATAAGCTGCAAAGAAAAAAAAAAGAAATTTTGAGCCTAAATTTTTTTTTTCTCAGAATTGTTCAAGATAAGCTTTACATTCATCAGATTGATTTTGCTTCAAAATATAAGCATATATTAATTAATTTTGCTTCGAAGTCCTCTATGTAGAATTTCTAAGCTCTTGGAATTTCTATGAAGACATTCATCCATCAAGGATAATTCATTTCTGTCTACCTTTCATCATAGTGAGCGAGGCAAATGGAAGCAAAATTAAGCTTATAGGCTTCTAAATCAGCAATAATTGAATTACTAAAAAGTTTAAAAACACGTCGAGATGAAAAGAATTCAATCAAAAGCAAAGGAACAAAGAGACAGTCCTCCGCATATCTTCCAATTCAAAGCCAAAATTTTTCACTAATTTTCTCAATTCAAAATCAACAAACCTACTTATCAAATGAGGAACACTTATTGACGCCTTCGAGAGTGACGACGGCGATGAGGATGAAGACGAAGGGCAAAAGAAAAGCAAGGACATAGTGAAGTAACGTCCTAGGATGCCGAACACGGAATCATCTAAAGCATTAGTAGCAAATACGACATAGGATACCGAACAGTGAATCGGGTGGGATCAATGAGGCGGGAATCGGCTAATGGCGACGCGAAAAAGAACCGAGGAGACGAGAGGGAGAGGAGCGATGGAGAAGCAGCTAGGGCAACGTGATCTCACGGGGGAGAAGAAGGGCACAAGAGGGATTTTTACTAAACGAACTTCATCGAAGCGGGACGCGGGGTCGATCCCGCATCCCGCTTCTATTCAGAAATTAAGACCGGCGTTTTCAGCCCGCCCCCCAATCGCACCAACCAAACGCTTATCCTGCGTTTTCAAAACGCCAGACACCACAATAAGCTGCACCAAACGCACAAATTAATTACATAGGTTGTCACACCATTACACTAAGCTTCAATGCCGAAATGCCGAGCTCTTTTATCTTTTGGCTAATTTTAACTCCTTCTGGCAACTAGACGCTCCAAAATCTGGTGCTAAGGCATCATGCTATCTATTTTGAATGTCCTTTCCTTCAGTTAATTGATGTTGCGACGCTAACTTCCAAAGCTTCGATGCTAAGCTCCCACATTCCTAAATAACTTCTTCAAGTCCCAAGTAAGGTGGGTCTTCAGACACATACCTCTTTTTTTTATGTACTTGGATATAGTGACTAGGTGCCATATTGAGTTTTTGATTTTTTTTTCTTAATTTATGTTCATGTGAGAAATTACTATATATACAAATACTAAAAATAGTGATATCAAATCATAAATTAAAAGTATTTTCATTTAAAATATATATTTATTTGTTAATTGTTTGAATTACTCAACTCATTGAACATGAAATTATATCTAAACGAGCCTCGCGTTGACTCAATTTAATTTTACTTAATTTGATAAATCATTATTTAGTTTGTGCACTTTAACGAAAGTTTTTGCTTGTATTAAATTTGTTTTACATGTATTAAAGATTTCATCGAGTGACATTAATAAAAAGATATAAATGAGTGTGATAACAAGTAATGTGAGTGATCAAATTTGTTCATTCATAAATTTATACCTTAATGATTTGACATTCTATAACGAGGTTATTCAATAATGACCATCAAGATAGCAAATGAATCAATCTGCTAAAAAAAATTATTTGTGTCTCAACTCGATCATAGCTTCATAATTGCTTGATTAACTGATCAAATAAGCTTAAGTACTTTTATAAATATTTGGTTAATAAATGAACTAACATGCACACTTTGTGCCCGATTTATTAATTGATATAAATGAAATTATTTAAAACTTGTGAACAAACTCAATAAAAAAGTGATAATATGACCGTTTAAGATATGATAATATGCTTATTTAAGACCCAATTACAAATTTTTTAATATGTAATCAGGTAAGTTCATTGTTTTTCTTTCTCTATTAGGCTGTGTTTGTGAACACATTCTANAAACACAATAAAAAAGTGATAATATGACCGTTTAAGATATGATAATATGCTTATTTAAGACCCAATTACAAAATTTTTGATATGTAATCTGGTAAGTTCATTGTTTTTCTTTTTCTATTAGGCTGTGTTTGTGAACACATTCTTCCTATTTTTATTCACTAGAATGATTGTTTATTTAAGTAGCTTGTTAATTAAAATTATGTTTTAAAGGTAGATAGGTTGCTCATCAATGTGTTTATATGTAGTAATTTTCATGCTTTACTATAAGAAATCAAATTATGTGGTGCTTCTCTTCATAACCATGCCCCCAAACTATGAGTTGTTTTGCCCTTAGGTCTCCTTTTTCAGCAATAGTCTACACACACACACACACACACACACACACACACACACACACACACACACACACACACACACAGATATATAGATATATAGATATATTCTTCTATTACTTACACTCGGTCCCAATAAAAACTAGGTAACCAACTCTCTGCACATCTAAGAGATTAGAGAATCCGAAGATGGTTAGAGAGAGACACATTTTATCAGGGAAGCTTCCTTGTGGCTAAGATTCCGAAATATCCTNCACTCGGTCCCAATAAAAACTAGGTAACCAACTCTCTGCACATCTAAGAGATTAGAGAATCCGAAGATGGTTGGAGAGAGACACATTTTATCAGGGAAGCTTCCTTGTGGCTAAAATTCCGAAATATCCATACCTTCCCCAAACAAATCCGACCTGATCCCACTCACATGGCCCCACATTATCTCAAAACCTTGCTTGAAAGTTTATTCTTAAGTTATAAAAAAAAGAAATTTACATTTAAAGAGACTTATTGAAAATAATCATGTTTTTAATATTTATATAATGACGAATTATATATAATTAGCATAAGAAATGAAGTAGTTATGGAGCTATGACATAAAATGAAAAGCAAAATAATTATTAATATTTATATAATCTACTAAGAAAATTGATACACCATTGACAAATTTCTATAATTTGACACAAATTTTGAGATAATTTTTTAGCATTAAAATTTTAATTTAAAATTATTCAGAGTCAAACTAGCCGCTTTGATGAGACAGATACAATGATACCAAATTTGGTCCAATCCAGAACAAATCAAGCCTGAATANCCCAAACAAATCCGACCTGATCCCACTCACATGGCCCCACATTATCTCAAAACCTTGCTTGAAAGTTTATTCCTAAGTTATAAAAAAAAGAAATTTACATTTAAAGAGATTTATTGAAAATAATCATGTTTTTAATATTTATATAATGACAAATTATATATAATTAGCATAAGAAATGAAGTAGTTATGGAGCTATGACATAAAACGAAAAGCAAAATAATCATTAATAGTTATATAATCTACTAAGAAAATTGATACACCATTGACAAATTTCTATAATTTGACACCAATTTTGAGACAATTTCTTAGCATTCAAATTTTAATTAAAAATTATTCAGAGTCAAACTAGCCGCTTTGATGAGACAGATACAATGATACTAAATTTGGTCCAATCCAGAACAAATCAAGCCTAAATCGAGCTGTTAAACAATTTTTGGAAGTTTTCAGTGTTTAATTGGAATGTCAAATGAATTCTAAATCTATTTTGTAGCCAAATCGAGTGTCCCGACAAGATGAATCTAATGAGTCGAAAATCACTCAATTCTGACGTTTAGGGCATTCAAAGGTCCTTCGAATGTTATTCAATCAATGAAAGCTCTTTGGGCCATCCGATAGAGTGGTATGAATTCCTTCCTTATTTGTAGAAGGGTCTCTCCCATACTCTATAAACAAATCCCTATACAAGCCTTCAGAGGGGACTGAGACCTTGAGTAAGAAGGAGACTAAAGTTTGGAGGAGGAACTGAAGTCCAACATCTCTTTTGCACTGCAGATCAAAAGAACGCATCCCGCTCCTATAACCACCGCCTGTTGGCCACCATTAGCCGCAGTCGACCACCCTCTACTCATTACAATGAAGCTCTAAGTGGAGTCAAGACCTACATTGCATACCAAAAAAGCACCGTGAAAAGCAACAACCGATATGGCAGAGTCACGAAGCATCCTATAAAGTAGTGCATTATCTCGAACCTCATGCTAACCTCGAAGATGATGTATCAAAGCAATAACCACTCCTTGTTTTGATTGTTGATATCGTAGAGTCACGAAGCATCCTATAGAGTTGTGCATCATCTCGAACTTCATGCCAACCTCGAAGATGATATTTTAAAGCAACAACCACTTTTTGTTGTGATTGCCCCATATAGTGAGACGAGTTCTTCCATGCAAGACCGTTGTAGCTCGAGAAACTGCACAATCATTTCACTCATGTGGGACATGGGCATGTATGTGTAATCATCAACTCAAAGTGGTTCATTTCAACTATGTTAGATTCTGTAGTTTTTTCCTTTTCGAGTTCTTCACATAAAACAAATACTAGTTATTTTCTTTTATTTGAGTGTGTGATGGATTCTTGCACAAAGCTAAAACAATATAGTTCACTAACTATTGTTGTGAATCTTTTAGCAAGCATAAAAAACTGAGAATGTAAAATAACATATTCAATTTGATAAAAAAAAATTGTTAAAAACTCAAATATATTTATATATATAGTAATTTAGTGCACACTTAATTATATAAAACTAACATATATACGCCCATCACATTGCCTAATTTATAAAATAACAAACTATATAGAAAATTATTATATGAATTGAAACTACTACACATAATAATGGAGCACAATAGTCATGACATAAGTTAATCAGAGGCCATGGACCTATTGATTAAAAAAAGGATAATTAGGATAATCTTTTTTATCTATATTATTAATGTTGAATAATATATTTTTTCGATGAAGAAGGAATTAATCCATCAAAGGGTGATGTTATTAATAATATGATGTTAGGCATGTTTCCTTTTTTATGCAATATATTATAATTATTATTATTCTTTTATGTTTTAATAAAATTTTAATATCATTTGCATGAGATTTGCCCTCTTTTCAAATATTTTCATTAAAATATGAAAACTATTGTGGATTGAAAAAGAGGTGTCTCTGCTAAGAAAATTTTGACAACTAATTACAAGACAAAAAGGGATCTCTTCGTAGGTAACTTAATTATATGCAGTGATTGCAAAATTCCTTAAGTGGAATGGAACTAAACTCTTAAATTTTGATGTATCTTTTTATATAATGGTTGAAATTTAATATGAAACTTTGAAGTTAGGTGTGCATGGGAGCACTCTTGGGATGGGGTGAGCACCTGTGAAGTTAGACTAGTGGGACAAACATGGGCATTTGAATAAAGTGGAAAATATCTTGACAGGTTAGAGTTCAGGCTATCGTAAAAAGTGTCATAGCAGTACACCAGTCTGAAGAGTAAACTATATTTTATACTAAATAAAATATTAAGCAATGTGAGTCATCTTTTAAACCCTAGGTATGACAAAGCATTACGTGATGGGATATACCACTTGAGTGTGTAAAAGTCACCTCTAGAAGCATTTCTACGTAGTGGATAATTTTGGGTTAAGAATACTAATGAAAATATAAGTTATTTAAGTGGAAGAGATTATAAAATTTCTTAACAAGAATGAATTTGCAANCATATAAATATATATATATATATATATATATATAGATAAATTCTCTATTACTTACACTCGGTCCCAATAAAAACTAGGTAACCAACTCTCTGCGCATCTAAAAAACTAGAGAATCCGAAGATGGTTGGAGAGAGAGACATTTTATCAGGGAAGCTTCCTTGTGGCTAAAATTCCGAAATATCCTTATCTTCCCCAAACAAATCCGAGCTGATCCCGCTCACATGGCCCCACATTATCTCAAAATTTTGCTTGAAAGTTTACTCCTAAGTTAAAAAAAAAAAGAAATTTACATTTAAATAGATTTATTGAAAATAATCATGTTTTTAATATTTATATAATGACAAATTATATATGATTAGCATAAGAAATGAAGTAGTTATGGAGCTATGACATAAAACGAAAAGCAAAATAATCATTAATATTTGTATAATCTGCTGAGAAAATTGATGCACCATTGACAAATTTCTATCATCCGACACGAATTTTGAGATTGTTTTTAAGCATTCAAATTTTAATTAAAAATTATTCATAACTCTGATTTTAACAAAATTACAGTCAAACTAGCTGCTTTGATGAGACAGATACAATGATACCAAATTTGGTTCAATCTAGAACAAATCAAGCCTAAATCGAGCTGTTAAACAACTTTTGGAAGCTTTCGGTGCTTAATTGGAATGTCAAATGAATTCTAAATCTATTTTGTAGCCAAATCAAGTGTCCCGACAAGATGAATCCAATGAGTCGAAAATCACTCAATTCTGACGTTTAGGGCATTCAGAGGTCCTTCAAATGTCATTCAATCAATGAAAGCTCTTTGGGCCGTTCGATAGAGTGGTATGAATTCCTTCCTTATTCGTAGAAGGGTCTCTCCCATACTCTATAAACATATCCATATACAGGCCTTCAGAGGGGACTGAAACCTTAAGTAAGAAGGAAACTAAAGTTTGCAGGAGGAGCTAAAGTCCAACATCTGTTTTGCACTGCAGATCAAAAGAACGCATCTCACTCCTACAACCACCGCCTGTTGGCCACCATCAACCACAGTCGACCACCCTCTACTCATTACAATGAAGCTCTAAGTGTAGTCAAGACCTACATTGCATACCGAAAAAAGCACCATGAAAAGCAACAACCGATATCGCAGAATCACGAAGCATTCTATAAAGTAGTGCATCATCTCGAACCTCATGCTAACCTCGAAGATGATGTATCAACACAAAAACTACTCCTTGTTGTGATTGTCGATATCGTAGAGTCATGAAGCATCATATAGAGTAGTGCATCATCTCGAACTTCATGCCAACCTCGAAGATGATGTGTCAAAGCAACAACCACTCCTTGTTGTGATTGCCCCATATAGTGGGACCAGTTCTTCCATGCACGACCGTTGTAACTCGAGAAACTGCACAATCATTTCACTCATGTGGGATATGGGCATGTATGTGTAATCATCAACTCAAAGTGGTTCATTTCAACTATGTTAGATCCTGTAGTTTTTTTTCTTTTCGAGCTCTTCACATAAAACAAATACTAGTTATTTTCTTTTACTTGAGTGTGTGATGGATTCTTGTACAAAGCTAAGACAATATAGTTCACTAACTATTGTTGTGAATCTTTTAGCAAGCATAAAATACAGAGAATCTAAAATAACATAATCAATTTGATAAAAAAAAATTGTTAAAAACTCAAATATATTTATATATTTAGTAATTTAGTGCACACTTAATTATATAAAACTAACATATATAAGCCGATCACATTGCCTAATTTATAAAATAACAAACTATATACAAAATTGTTATAAGAATTGAAACTACTATACATAATAATGGAGCACAATAGTCATGACATATATGATAGTAAGTTAATCAGAGGCTATGGACCTATTGATTAAAAATAGTAATTAGGATAATCTTTTTTATCTATATTATTAATGTTAAAAAATAGATTTTTTCCGATGAAGAAGGAATTAATTCATCAAAGGATGATGTTATTAATAATATGATGTTAGGCATGTTTCCTTTTTTATGCAATATATTATAATTATTATTATTCTTTTATGTTTTAATAAAATTTTAATATCATTTGCATGAGATTTGCTCTCTTTTCAAATATTTTGATTAAAATATGAATGCTATTGTGGATTGAAAAAGAGGTGTCTTTGCGAAGAAAATTTTGGCAACTAATTACAAGACAAAGAGGGATCTCTCCGTAGGTAACTTAATTCTATGCAGTGATTGTGAAATTCCTGAAGTGGAATGGAACTAAACTCTTAAATTTTGATGCATCTTTTTATATAATGGTTGAAATTTAATATGAAACTTTGAAGTTAGGTGTGCATGGGAGCACTCTTGGGATGGGGTGAGCACCTGTGAAGTTAGACTAGTGGGACAAACATGGGCATTTGACTAAAGTGGAAAATATCTTGACAGGTAAGAGTTCAGGCTATCGTAAAAATATCATAGCAGTACACCAGTCTGAAGAGTAAACTATATTTTATACTAAATAAAATATTAAGCAATGTGAGCCATCTTTTGAACTCTAGGTATGACAAAGCATTATGTGATGAGATCTACCACTTGAGTGTGTAAACATCACCTCTAGAAGCATATCTACGTAGTGAATGATTTTGGGTTAAGAATACTAATGAAAATGTAAGTTATTTAGGTGGAAGAGATTATAAAATCTCTTAACAAGAATGAAGTTGCATTTGTAAACATTGAGGTGGCTTCTCATGGAACGATTACAATTTTCATCTGAAATTTCATTGATAAGTGTGTTTGCATGAGACCATTCTCAGGATGGGTGATATTCTAGGAAGTTACACTTATGAAAAAAAAAAAGGTTGCACACTCTTATCAACTAAAAATAGAAAAACTAACTGGGGGTTAATAATGAATTGTATCAGGTCTTCCAAATATGTATACTTCATAATGAGAATATTAATTATTTATATTTCTATGTATATTATGAGTATTCATTTTTTATAGCATGAGTGTATGTGCCACAAAGACAAGAACCTAGAGCTTTATAAAAAAGACCATGATTATCAAGTTGATCATTTCAAAAATAAAATTTTATATTACGACATGAGGTAATAGAAACAATGAAGAAAGAGATGATTTATGAATTAGGATCATAGTACGTAGCTTATAATGCCATTTTTTTTTTCATTTTCCTTACCATTTATATGAAGAAGATGAGTTGTAAACAATGAGGCACCTGATTGATGCAATGACTATGAATTTACAATCACATATGATTGTTAAATTATAATGTATTAATCCGAAATACAAATAAAAATTAATCAAATAGAGCAACAATAGATGAGTTTGCAATACTAAATAATAAAAAAATATATGACAAAGAAGAGAGCAAAGGAAATGTGAAAAATGAGGATGAAAGAGAATGCAACAAAGAGGAGATGAAGTGAATTACAATGTATGTTGAAAAACCAGGAAGAGAGAAATGGGACAAATTATGTGATATGTGGGAGGATGGTCAACATCATAGAAATGTTACTTTAGATATTTTAATCAAAAAATTGACATTTTGAGGATGGCGAGCTAAAAATATTTTGGCAGATTTTTCAATAAAAATTTTGAAAAGTCTAACTTTTTTTTTAAAATGATACACTTACGAGTCTCCATCATTGTGGATTCACTGAATTTCTTCAAATTGAGAAGACATCATAACCTGTGAACATTTTTTAGCGAATTCTCTCGATAATAAAATCAAATCTAGTGAATTTTGAGTTCCAACAAAATAGTTCTCACATTAATTTTACATGTTGATATATTCTTATTTATATCAAATTTTTTTTAGATAATATCTATTTCTTATAGTGAGAACAAATTTTCATCCCTTGTCAATATCATTAGCCTTCACCACCTTAAGAGAAATCTCCAACATCCTGAATTCTTATAGTACTCTATTAACTATACTAGCGGATCTCTCTTAATCGATTAGTCCAGTAAAGTTTTCCTCTCCAATTTTTTTTAGAAAAAGATTAAGTGTCTTTTAGATATAATAAACTTTTTATGTTTACTTGCATATGCCCGTTTTAGGATTTTGGGGTTGTCAAGCTTACAAGTTGAACTTATGCCGATCATGCTCACAATCTAAATTTGAATTCAAGTTAGTCTTTGAATTTGTTAGTTGGGCTTGGCAAGTTGTGACTTGAGCTCGATTCACTCAACGATCAACATTTTCGTCCCATGGCAAGTTTAGCCCAATGGGTCATTGTTGTCAAGCCTGAATTGGGCAAGCAGACTTGAACTTGAATGGAATTATTTAGTTGCACGAATATATTCACTAAACTAAAATTGCTTTCACACACATGCATCATAAACACATAATAAAAAAAAAGGAAATGCTTCAATCTTCCTTATTTTGCTTGGTGCAAACCATTGGTAAATAAATGTCTCAAATAGAAATGGGTTAGTAATTATAATTGCCACGCGCGCGCACATACAATATGTTGTTTGATTTTATAGTTCTTGCAATTTAATCCTTTTATGAATGTGGATTCTAGAGGTTATATCTGACATTGTCAAAACAGCTCATGCTTCATGATCAGCTCTTGCTCCGCTAGCTAAATAATTCGTGTTTGATTTGTTCTTTAAGCAGATCTAGATTTATAAACAAAATGAATTTGAAAAGAACTTTATTTGATTATGTTCAACACATTTTAACTTAAATTAATTAAATAATTAAATAAATAATATTAATTATAATCTTTTTTTACATTAATATTTTAACGTTACATTTAAAAATTATTAAATTTAATTTTTTAAATCAATTGAGCCGAAGATGAACCACAAATAAACAAAAGAACTTGATCAGAGTCAAATACAAACATAATATTTACCAATCATTACAAACACAAGCGGATCTCAAATTTCTTTTTTTTTAATTACATTATTCCAAATAAAAAAAAATTATTATCAAATATTTATTGAAATATACTAATTGTTGTTAGCGTTATGTGTTATTTTTAATATTTATAATATAATTTTCAAGTGATATTCCGATTTCAAAGTNCATATGCATATAAAAATGCGGGGAAAGCTTCAGGGCTCGAAGCTCCTGAACTTCCTTCTGAAGCCGGCGATTTTCCTCCGTTAGATTCTCGCAGCATCGCTTCAAGAACTCGCAGTCCACTTCGGTCTGCTTCAGCTTCGTTCTGAAAAGCCATCAATACAGCACAGAGTGAATAAACTTTTAAGCACTTCATGAAATGCTTCTATAAGTGAGAAGAAGAGGAAGAAGAGCTTGAAGATGACTACCTCGCTCTTCGATTTTGAAACCAGACTTCTACTTGCCGGGGCCGGAGATTCAGCTGCTTAGCCAACGCCAACTTCTGCTTCTGCACATTTTTAACAGCATAAGTTCAAAAAATGTTCTTTTTAAAACCCCAACATTTCAAAACCTTAAAAAGTTTTTAAAAATGTAAATCTATAAAGCTTATCCTTTTTTTTTATTAGAATCTTGTTAAGGGAGAAAGAGATCTTTACAGGGTTAAGTGTGTTATGCTCCTTGAAGCTCTCCTCCAAAACAGCCGACTGCTCCTTCGATAACCGCAGCTTCTTCCTCGCCCCTTCGCCATCTTCCTCGTCACTCCCACCACGGGAACACTCCTGCTCCCCTTCAATAACCTCGCCGCACACAACGAAAGGTCCGGCGACCCCATAACCGCGTTTCCCGCCGGTGCTCGTGTTCGATACAGAGCTATTAGGAGAAGAACCACCGGCATCATCCTCAAACTCCCACTCCTCCATTGGAGCACGATTAACATCGATTCCACCCATTAAAATTAGCCCCTGCTCCTGCGGCAATGTAGCGGGAGGCATTAGGTTTGATTGAAGAGGGCCAATGGCATCTGAAGAGCTCAGACTCAGAGTGAGCCCAAGATCTTCTTTTTCGACCAACATCGACTGATTTGTGTCGAATCGCTCGCCTTTGCTCCTTCTCCTTTCCTTCTTCGATTTGTGCTCTAGGGTTGCAGAGGGAAAAAGGAAGATGGAAATAGGTAAAAGTGTGAACTTTGTGGTGGAAAGAGGAATGGAAGGCTGTGTTTGACGAGCCGAGAAGAGAAGAATGGTGATTTAAATAGGAAGCAGTGATCNGGAAAAAGGAAGATGGAAATAGGTAAAAGTGTGAACTTTGTGGTGGAAAGAGGAATGGAAGGCTGTGTTTGATGAGCCGAGAAGAGAGGAATGGTGATTTAAATAGGAAGCAGTGATTGCCTTTTTGCCTTAGTACGGCAATCATGGATGCTAAGGGATGAGCTCTGCAGTTTGGTTACTTTAACTGCAGTAATATTTGAACTGTGGTTAAGCNTTACAGGGTTAAGTGTGTTATGCTCCTTGAAGCTCTCCTCCAAAACAGCCGACTGCTCCTTCGATAACCGCAACTTCTTCCTCGCCCCTTCGCCATCTTCCTCATCACTTCCACCACGGGAACACTCCTGCTCCCCTTCAATAATCTCGCCGCACACAACGAAAGGTCCAGCGACCCCATAACCGCGTTTCCCGCCGGCGCTCGTGTTCGATACAGAGCTATTAGGTGAAGAACCACCGGCATCATCCTCAAACTCCCACTCCTCCATTGGAGCACGATTAACATCGATTCCACCCATTAACATTAGCCCCTGCTCCTGCGGCAATGTAGCGGGAGGCATTAGGTTTGATTGCAGAGGGCAAATGGCATCTGCAGAGCTCAGACTCAGAGTGAGCCCAAGATCTTCTTTTTCGACCAACATCGGCTGATTTGTATCGAATCGCTCTCCTTTGCTCCTTCTCCTTTCCTTCTTAGATTTGTGCTCTAGGGTTGCAGCGGGAAAAGGAAGATGGAAATGGGTAAAAGTGCGAACTTTGTGTTGTAAAGAGGAATGGAAGGCTGTGTTTGATGAGCCGAGAAGAGAAGAATGGTGATTTAAATAGGAAGCAGTGATTGCCTTTTTGCCTTAGTACGGCAATCATGGATGCAAAGGGATGAACTCTGCAGTTTGGTTACTTTAACTGCAGTTATAGTTGAACTGTGGTTAAGTCATGTGGTGAGGTGGTTGGGGCTGGCTGAGCCGAGCACGTCGACCGCCGTAGTCGGCGGCTCCAGACAACTGTTGTGTTGGCAGTTGACTCTGCTTCTCTGAAGTAATCACTTCCTTAAAAGTTATAGTAAAATAATAGCGTTTTGTTTGGATTGATATATTTGATCTATTATGGTTGTAATATAACTAAAATAAATCGGGCGATGTTGATCGATCATTCAATCATTCGCATCAAATTAAATGCAGAATGGATTGCGTGCANTATGGTTGTAATATAAGTAAAATAAGTCGCGCGATGTTGATCGATCATTCAATCATTCGCATCAAATTAAATCATCCACTGATCTACATAGATACAAGTATGATTAATGCAAGAGTACTAGATCCTTCAACTAATAATATGAGTGCTTGAATTTATAGCACATAATAAATAAATAAATAAATAAATAAAAATATATTTGTGGCATATCACATGCATAGCATCGGAAACATTACTATTTATAAATCAAACATCTTTTTTTCATTCATTTTCAAATTCTCAATAAAATATCAAATTTCATGATAAAATCTGAACTCATATTTTTTTCATTTTTATTAAATTTTCAATGACTTGATCATGACGCACATAAATACATTGATAGATCTCAGTGTTTGATTTATAAATAGCATTAATATTGTTGGTGCTATGTATATAATCATCCTAATAAAAAAATACAAAAATTTCAGCATTATTATAAAATAAAAATATGAATCTACAAGTCAACCTTTGTGATTTTACTGAGCTAAAATCTCACTTATTCAATGCATTCATCAATTTCGATAATTTGATCTTCAACAATTTAGTAAAAAAAAACATATTAAAAATAATATCTTATATTGAATCAAGTAAAGTACAATGCGCCTAAGGTTAAGTGATTCCATTAGCATAAGCAGCACATTATAAATGGTAAACCTTTTTTGTATCTAAGAAAGCACTATTTTTTTTTATAATGAACAAGAATTACGGAAGATGACTTGCAAAGTAGAAATATGGAAGGCTTGAGGCATTAGAATTGTCTTCGGGTGAGGATCAATGATATGGTCAATTATCTTTCTTATAAAAGGAGAGATTGATCACATGTTAGGTGCGTTACAAAAATTAAGCATATTGTTCAGATGTAAATTTGTTGATATTTAAGGGTTTTCGTCGGATTTGCATCTGATTTACGTCTGATTTTTTCTGTCGTTAAATTGAAGGGAGGAAAGGCGAGCGGCGACGGAGAGAGAGAGGAGAGGGTTTCGGTGTCGCGAGAGGGAGGAGAGGAGACGGGGTCATGGCAGGCGAAGAAGAAAATGAATTGGAACAATTACGTCAGTTTTATCATCTACTTTATGCCGGATATTCTCGACACTTTCAGTAATTTTTTTTGCAATGATTTATTGGACACAATTAAACGGAAAAAACGGCGCAACACCACAATTAATTTGCATTGTTGTGTGTGTTGAATATTCAGATGTCAATCTGATGCAAATTCAAACGCTAATAGAATAAATTTACTTTTTCCGCAAATCAATAACAAAATTCTATGTAAATATGCACGTCAAAAATTTCCGACAAAAACTTTTGATGCTAATTCAAAGCTCTCTTGTAAAAGTGGCANCAAAAATAAAATTTTATATTACAACATGAGGTAATAGAAACAATAAAGAAAGAGATGATTTATGAATTAGGATCATAGTACATAGCTTATAATGCCTTTTTTTTTTTCATTTCCCCTATCATTTATATGAAGAAGATGAGTTGTAAACAATGAGGCACCCGATTGATGCAATGACTACGAATTTACAATCACATATGATTGTTCAATTATAATGTATTAATCTGAAATACAAATAAAAATCAATCAAATAGAGCAACAATAGATGAATTTGCAATACTAAATAATAATAATAAAAATATATGGCAAAGAAGAGAGCAAAGGAAATGTGAAAAATGAGGATGAAAGAAAATGCGACAAAGAGGAGATGAAGTGAATTAAAATATATGTTGAAAAACCAGGAAGAGAGAAATGGGACAAATTATGTGATATGTGGAGGATGGTCGACATCATAGAAATGTTACTTTAGATATTTTAATCAAAAAATTGACATTTTGATGATGGCAAGCTAAAAATATTTTGGCAGATTTTTCAATAAAAATTTTGAAAACTCTAACTTTTTTTTTAATGATACACTTACGAGTCTCCATCATTGCAGATTCACTGAATTTCTTCAAATTGAGAAGACATCATAACCTGTGAACATTTTTTAGTGAATTCTCTCGATAAAATAAAATATAGTGAATTTTGAGTTCCAAAAAAATAATTCTCACATTAGTTTTACAAGTTGATATAATCTTATTTATAGCAAATTATTTTTAGATAATATCTATTTCTTATAGTGACAACAAATTTTCATCCCTTGTCAATATCATTAGCCTTCACCACCTTAAGAGAAATCTCCAACATCCTGAATTCTTATATTACTCTATTTCTTAAAATTAAGAGGAAGACCTTACTTTTATAACATTAGCTATACTAGCGGATCTTTCTTAATCGATTAGTCCAGTAAAGTTTTCCTCTCCATTTTTTTTTAGAAAAAAATCAAGTGCCCTTTAGATATAATAAACTTTTTATGTTCAAGCTCACAAGTTGAACTTATGCCGATCGCGCTCACAATCTAAATTTGAATTCAAGTTAGTCTTTGGATTTGTTAGTTGGGCTTGGCAAGTTGTGACTTGAGCTCGATTCACTCAACGATCAACACATTTGTCCCATGGCAAGTTCAGCCCAATGGGTCTTTGTTGTCAAACCTTAATTGGTCAAGCAGACTTGAACTTGAATGGAATTATTTAGTTGCACGAATATATTCACTGAACTAAAATTGCTTTTACACACATGCATCATAAACACATAATAAAAAAAAGGTAATCTTTCAATCTTTCCTATTTTGGTCGGTGCAAACCCTTGGTAAATAAATGTCTCAAATAGAAATGGGTAAGTAATTATAATTAGCACACGCGCGCACATTATATTGTTTGATTTTATAGTTCTTGCAATTGCATCCTTTTATGAATGTGATTTCTAGTGGTTATATCTGACATTGTCAAAACAGCTCATCCTTCATGGTCAGCTCTTATTCCGCTAGATAAATAATTCGTGTTTAATTTATTCTTTAAGCAGATCTAGATTTATAAACAAGCCGAATTTGAAAAGAATTTTATTTGATTATGTTCAGCTCATTTTGACTCAAATTAATTAGATAATTAAATAATTAATATTAATTATAATCTTTTTTTTTACATTAATATTTTAACGTTACATTTAAAAATTATTAAATTAAATTTTTAAAATCATTTGAGCAGAAGATGAACCACAAATAAACAAAAGAAGTTGATCAGAGTCAATACAAACATGATATTCACCAATCATTACAAACACGAGCGGATCTCAAAATTTTTTTTTTTTTGAATTACATTATTCCAAATAAAAAAAAATTTAATATCAAATATTTATTGAAATATACTAATTGTTGTTAGCGTTATGTGTGTTATTTTTAATATTTCTAATATAATTTTCAAGTGATATTTCCGATTTACAAAGTAAAAAATAAAAAAAAAACATTTTTTTACAATATAATAACACAAAATTGTTTATAAAATATAGATATAAAATTAGATATTAATAACAACCAATCTCCCACTCTAAATAAAAGAATAAAAAGAAAAAAAGCTACAACCAGTAATTAGACTGCGAAAAACAAAAAATAAAAATAAAAAACTCCGGTCCAACCACATAAACCGGCCAGCTAATTCGCAATTTTGCCGAGCGGGCTCAGTGGCGCTGCGGCGGCGCATCAAGGAAGTTTTGGCGCAGC